>LNAC01000369.1:873261-1260572 GCA_002007465.1 Ailurus styani | reverse complement strand
TTTTTTTTTTTTGATACTGACTTTTCTGTCCCACTCAAGGTCTGTTGTTGCTGCCTTTGCATTTCAGTGTTCAAAGAACAGGTCAAAGAGAGAGTGGCATGATACAGGCTATGTGGAATTAAACCGAAAACAAGAATGGCTTTCCCCATTGATTGTCTACACAAACAGGACAAGGGTTAGGCCTGTGGAATCAGTCATAACTCAGGGCACTGGAAATCTAGAGCTTCTAGTTGTTTTGAAATGTGCACAAAGAATCGGGAATTCCTCCTGGGTTAGATGTGAGTCTTAGTGAGACCTTCAAATCTTGCCATAACCCTCCTAGATATGCCTCGCTGTACATTTTCTCAGATCATCAAATTATTGCCTAGTATCTGATACAGTGACTTGGTTAAGAGACATTGTACATGTAACTAAAATCAGAAAAGGTTCATCAAAGAAATATATTTCTTAACAGATAATTTACAAGATTTTGTTTACTTGGTGGGAGTGTGGTTGTTTTGTAGGTTTTTTGCCTTTTTGTTATTTGCATATCAAAACCATTCACGGGGATATTTTAACAAAGAGACAGAACTGACAATAGAGTAAAATCAGGGTCGCTATGAAGATCTTCATAAATACCTTAGAATGTTCTTTAAAGCAAATTCCTTACTTTAAAAAAAAAAAAAGGCAATTACATTTCTTGCAACCCCTGAGGAATTTTGCTTAAGTGCAGTACATCACCCCAAATGGAAGAGCAAGGGAAAATCGAGTGGAGACGCTAAACCCCCACAGAATAACGATCAGTGTTAATGCTCTCTCACACCTTCTGCTCTGCCATTATTTCCACAGTTAAGTAGTTACCCAACAACAGCGCTGACACCAGTACCTGTGCTCTTGCATCAAAATCTCGCTTAATGAGACAACGTGTGTGTAGCAACTGCTGTTTTGAATCATTTCTGCAGACAAGATAAAGTCGTTATGTATAGTCATTGCATCTTTTTCAAATTATTAATTTGAAAAGCTAAAAATGGCCCCCAGCTGATTGGAAGCACAAGCATTCAGAAAGACGCAGCGGCTGTTGAAGTTTTTGCCAAACCTTCTGAAAATAACACTTGAGTCTGGCTCTGAAAGATTTCGGATCTGCAGGAGAAATAAAACTTTATGTAACTGACAGCACACATGAAAAAAAAAAGACACTTTGATCATGAGCACCAACAGGAGGAATGTTAGTATTTCAAACTTTTTACTTTTAAAGGATCCCCTCGATCACTGAGCCACACAATGTAAAGGTTTTGCCACGTGATGCCTTTACTCTTATTCTATTAGCTTTTAGGATATTACCTCTATCCTATTAATCTGCTTGGGGGTACTCCCCACATATCTACCTCCTATCCTGTACAGTAGCAATATACAGCAATTTATAGCTTCCCCTGATTTGAACCTCAGAATTCTGACTTTAAGTCTGTTTCTCCATATCAGAGTCTCCAACTTCCTTTGTCCTCCATTCACATCCTCTACTCCCAAAATAAAAGTAACTAAGAAATATGTAGAAGACTCACAGTGAAGAGGTGAGATGAGTTAATAGCATATTAACTGGAACTTTAAATGAAAGAGACACCTTTAATAACTAAGCCCATCTTCCCATAAAAGCAAAGTCTGACAGTCTTGATGAGAAAAAATGTCATCTTGTTCATGAATGGTTTAGTATCTTACCTACGTCTGAAATCTCTATGTGCTCAAAGGAAATAGATGGATTCTCTTTAAGGACAGAAATGAGATGACAATTTAGGTGGTGTCATTGACTGACCTCCAGGAGAGATCAAGAATTGATTACCAAACATCACTTGATAGTACATAATGCATTGCCTGGGAAGAAAGAAAATCAAATAAAATATCCTAATAATGTCCTGGCCTGGCCAAGAATGGAGTGGGAAAGAGAGAGGAGAGAGGTACAGCTGACCTCACTTGAGAGTCTGTGTTGTCTTTTCAATTTTCATTAAACTGCTGAGAAGATAAGGAATATCAAGAGTTCTTAAAAAAAACATATTTCATACCTAGTAAGAGCAGCTACAGTCATAGGAGGCCAATTCAATACAATAAGACTGGCACTTCCTTTTAAAATCATTTTTGTCTAATTGCCATACATTGCATTATTATTTTTAGTCTTATTAGCAGCTTTGATTGCTTTGATCTTAGGCTATTCATATCAGATTCCCAATTCTGTCTTGAGGCTCCTAACATCCACTTAGGCCTTTGCCACCTTCTTTGTAATAAGACCTTTTTTTAAATCCGGAATTTCAGAAGAGTGTTTTTCTAAAAAGATTTTATTATTTATTTGAGAGAGAGTGAGAGAGAACACAAGGGTCCAACAGGTATAGCAGGCCATTTGCTGAGCTATTCTAAACGGAAAATTGATCCAAAAGCACCAAAATATTTTTTCGGTTTTTAAAATCTTTTTCTAGGAAACCAGAAAGAAAAGGGAGAGCTAAAGGAATGTGTGTGTGTGTGTGTGCGTGCGTGTGTGTGTGTGTGCGTGTGTGTGTGTGTGTGTGTGTGTCTCCGCACACACACACAGGTGTACCTGTGAATATTGAGGAAGGAAATGTGAACGGGAAGTCATTTTCTCATATTCAGATCAATGATCATCACATATTGATAATTAACTCTACTGCCCCCAAATTATTTCTAGAAACTATACAATAGTGAGTCTGCAAGAAACTTTCCACAAGTCATTACATTGCAGTCGGACTGGACTTTAGTCCTCCAACATCTTACAAGATGAACCAGAAAAGGTTACTGTTTCTAAGGAAAACAAAAAGTTTAAAGTACTTAAGTTAGAAGTTAGTAACTGGCATGAAGCACGTCATCAGCCATCAGAAGCTGAAGCAGCCGTCATTCCATCTCCTGGTCGTAGCCAGCCTGGAACTCTCAGCCAGCCCCTTGAAGCTTCAGCCTCAGGTTCCCAATCCATAAACTGATGTTTCCAAACTGCCAGCTTGAATTCTTGACTTCCTCATATCCTCTCTGTCCTGAACAGTAGTAATTACGGTTTGACACCCTCCTCCCTACTCCCTTTGTTATTGAAGTCCATGGGATGATTTAGATCTTTAATGATTTACACTGTTGTTTGGGGATGAAAAACACTTAGATTCAGAGATCCTTCCAGTTCTCTTAGGATGTAACGATTCAAAACACAAAAGGTGGCTTGGTTGGTTGAACGACTGGCTTCTGCTCAGGTCCTGATCTCATGGTCCTGAGATGAAGACTTGAGTGGTGTCCCTGCTCAGTGGGAAGTCTGCTTGTCCCTCTGCCCCTCTCCACACACACACTCTCTCTCTCTCTCAAATAAATAAATAAAATTTTTTTTAAATACAAAAGAATACAACAGAGTATTTTCACACAGAACACAATGTAAAACATCCAAAGTCCAAAAACATCCAGAACGCTCTAGTGCCTGTATCTCCTGCCACAGAATAATAAAAATCCTGCATATGCACAGTCTCTGCTAATTTTTTTAAAATATTTTATTATTTATTTGAGAGAGAGTGAGAGAGAACACAAGCAGGCAGAGCAGCTGAGAGAGAGGGAGAAGCAGACTCCCCACTGAGCAGGGAGCCCAATGAGGGACTTGATCCCAGAATCCCAGGATCATGACCTGAGCCAAAGGCAGATGCTTAACCCACTGAGCCACCCAGGTGCCTGAGCCTCTACTAATTTTGTTTACAACACTTTTTCAATTTCTTCTTCTTTTTTTACCCCTGAAGAAGAGTACAAATTTGGAAATACCAGAAATCAAGAAATAAAGTAAGGTAGGATTAGAGATGATTTTTATTTCCCTCTTTTACTTTTCTGTGTTCTTCAAGTTCTCTCTAACTTACATCTACTACTTTTGAAATCAGAATAAGAATAAGAAACCAGTATGGTTGCATTCTAGAAATCCAGGAAGATGTTAAAAATCAAGTATTTCTTTCTAAAAGTTGCACTTGATAAGTCTGGTGGTATTTTATTTTTTACCTTTGCATATTTTCAACTTCATATACAGTATTCTAACCTGCTTCACTTGGTATTGACTTCAAAAATCATAATCCCTTTGTTTTAATATATTGCTCCCATATTACCACCTGACATGTGCTCTATCTGGCTATATTATTGATCTGTCAGTTTTTCCCTCCACTAGAATATGCCATTCATGAGGGCAAGAGCAACATCTGTTCTGCTTTCCACCATATCTCAGAAGCTTGAAATGGTGAGTAGCACAAAGCAGGTGTTCAGTACATGCTGGAGGAATGATCGAGTGAATGAACATTTACCTACTTTGTGTTGGGACTTGAAGAGGCAAACAGCAAGTCAGAAGGGCAAGACCTATTGACAGACCACCTAAATATAGATCCTGTTACATAAGGTGAGTCACTATTTATTGACCAGTCCTTAGTTTTGCAGACCAAAAACAAACAAAATAAAATAAAAACAGATTTTTGTCAATGTATCAAATATTAATCAGTTAGTGGAACAAAAATAAACATTAACCAAGTTCATGGGAGGCTGAAATATAGGCCAGAATATAAAGTTATTCACTGAAATGAGAACCATGTGGAACTATTGGGTTGGGCAAGCATAGCTCATGGGTTGTAAGCATCAAACTTTATTTTCATCTTTCTCTGTTGTTAACTTTAAGTGTGAATTCCATGAGTCTGTCTGGTTCTTCCCTTGCCCCTGGATCAAGACTCAGAAAGGCCAAATGACTTCTCTGGCCATTCCTAAGCAATAAATAAAAGTACTACTGTCAGTTAAAGTGGAAAAACACAGTCTCAATTCGGTAATGAAGATGTCCAATGACATATAATAACCAATACTCTGAGACTTTTTCCCTCCTTCAGCCTCCACTCACTCACAGGCATGAAGCCTGAAGTCAAAGGCAAATTGGGTCAATTTTTCTCTGTTTCCTCTCCTTGAGTTGCTCTCCTTCTAGTAGCAGGTTTGACCCTCTGTGTTGGATCAGGGAAAGGGAGGAGAGAGGTAAGGGAATTGGCATATTCTTCCTGAAATGGTACTACAGCCCTGTTTGGTGCCTGCTTGTTGTTTTTATTGACAATGGTTGGGGTACCAGCACCCCACCATTACGGGCAGTGGAGTCGGAGGGAAAAGCAGTCGTCCGTCTGTCTTCAGTTCCCTGTAACAAAAGATACATACACGGTGTCTCTCTTCTGCCTGTTGCTTAAGAGTCCTTTGTCAGCACCTACATATCTCTGATGGGTTGAATTGTGTTTCCCCAAAAAGATAAACTGAACTACCACCCTCGGAATGGGACCCTATTTGGAAGAAGCGTCATTGCAGATGTAATTAGGTAAGTTAAGATGAGCTCATACTGGAGTTTGGAGGACTCTTAATCCAATATAAATGGTATCCTTAGGAGAAGAGAGAACTCTGGACACAGAGGCAAGCAGGGAAAATGACCACGTGACAATGAAGGCAGAGACTAGAGTTATGGAAGAGGCGAAGAAGGATCCTTCCCTACAGGCTTCAGAGGAAGCATGATCCTACCAACACCTTAGTTTCAGACTCCTGGCTTCCAGAACTGTGAGGGAATAACCTTCAGCTGTTTTCAGCCATCCAGTTTGTGATACTTTGTTACAGCAGCCCTAACAAGTGACCACAGCTGCTGGCAGGCCATTTCCATTTTCTATTCATACCTCCAGGTAGCCCTTTTGAACCAGATATAAGAAAACCCCGTGCTGGCTCTTACTTGTCTGCAGTCCACTCCTCGCCTGGTCAACATGCGTGCATCCTTTTCTTCCAAGAATTGTGGGAGGGCTATTATTTCCCAAACCACATCCCTTAATTCTCCTACCATACACCTCTTCAGCTAAGCTCATGTGCTTCCGATTCCTTAGGTGTGACCCAGAAACCAGCTTCCGAGGCCCCCAAATCGCCGAGGATGTAGGCCGTATCTCATGTTCTCCGGGTTTTCTCTTTAAGGCACCTCTTTCTCCACATTGGCTCCCAAAACTCCTGAGTTTACAAACGAAGCAAATAGAAGAGACTCATGAGAGCTCTTGAATCCCCATTACAAGTTTCTGTGATGGAGAATCTGATTGTCCCAATTCTGTGTCAAGTGCTCACCCCTCTAATCAACTTTGGTCTGGGGGGCAACGCGGTAGGGGTTTCAGAACCAACCACTGCAGGTGGGGAAGGCTCAGAGAATGGGGCTGTAGGTTGAGCAGACATACCATGAAGGGTCAGTTGCCACCCTTAAATGGAGTAGAGTCAGGGTTTTCCATTCATCACACAGTTCTGGATATTTCCAGCCTTTCTGAATCTCTAATTCTCATTTTTTATATTCCACGCAGATCCCATCCCTCTGTTGATATATTCTCTATTACATGGGCTACTGCCATTGATTCAGCTATAGTCTATCTCTCTCTAGATCTCCAGGTAGCCATTCTGTCTCTTTTAGTAATTTTGCATATATTTGATTTCATGCATTAGAGTTGATATAATTAATCAAACTAAACTTGGAGGGGAGAGATAGTGCTGGTACTTACCTTGCAAATCCTCAGTAACAGTAAAATTCTGTAGTTCTTAGCCCCATTTATAAGAAAATTTTAACTCACTTAAGAATAAATTCCATCAGTGAGTTTGTGATTTTTATGAGAAAAAATTAATCTTCGAATTTCATAAATAAAATATGTCATCTTAGGAACAAACCAAAGTACACTTTGTGCACGTTGACCTAGATTCTGAGGAGACTGGAGGAGCTCAGTTCACTCTCCTGTGTTTGCATCCCTCATTTCAAAAATGAACATTAATCACCAAGGCATATCTATTAAAATCCAGATTCCTGAGCCTGACCTCAGATTTCCTGAGAATTCCTGGGTTGGACCCTGACAACTTGCATTATTACAAATTCCCTGGGGGACTTCTTCCACACAGTAAATATAAGCATTACTGGGAGACAATGTAGTCCCCTGTAGCTCAAACATTGAGTCTATGTTCCTAAGTTAAGTGTTTCTACCATTTTATTTTTTTAAAAGATTTTATTTCTTTATTTGACAGAGAGAGATCACAAGTAGGGAGAGAGGCAGGCAGAGGGAGAAGGGGAAGCAGGTTCCCTGCTGAGCAGGGAACCTGATGCGGGCCTCGATCCCAGGACCCTGAGATCATGACCTGAGCCGAAGGCAGAGGCTTAACCCACTGAGCCACCCAGGTGCCCCAAATGTTTCTAACTTTAAAGAAATACAAATGTTTTCAGCAATCCTCCAAATTTTCTGCCCTATTTTTTCCCAAAAAAGTAACATATTATTTTTCACTCAATGTTCCAAAGTTCAGAAATTGTATATAACACTTTGAGTAAAAGAAATTTGCTTCCAAGGACACATTAAGACATGTACTGATTTGGGGGTAGAGGCAAGGGTTTGAATTCCAGCTCTTGCATGTACTAACTACCTCTGCTTTTTTGGTAGATAGCTTCATTTCTAATTCACGGAATATTTTATCTATAGGGAAATGGAACCAAACATTCCCACTCTGCAGGGTGGTTGTGAGACTGAGATGTAGGTAGCTTAGTGTTGCGGCGAAGAGCAGGGACCCGGGAAGCGGTTTGGATCCAAATCCCCATTCTGCCACTTCCTAGCTGGGGGCCCTCGAGCAAGCTCCCCATTCTCTCTAAACTTCAGTTTCTCCATTTGTCAAAGAGCAACCAGAGTCTTGGAGCAGAGTCAGCATGGGGGATCGTGTGAGTTGGTAAGTGTGAAGCGCTCAGAATGGGGCCTGGCACATAGCAAGCTCTATCTAAGTGATGGTTAAATTAGAAACAAGATTCTGTACATGACAGTGTTTTGTAATAGACTAACCAAATGTAAAGAATTAAGGAAAAAAATGTTATTAATAACCCTGTTCAAAGCATTCAGAAACTCTCATAGCTCTTGAAATGTCTCTGAAGTCACACTAGAAAAGAGCTTTAGAATCCATTTTCCAAATCATCAATTATCCCTTCTGCTGTCATAATTAATTCCTATTGTTATACTTAATAATGGCCAACATCATCATCTTGGGGTTATTGTTTTATTCTATTAAGCTATTTCATTACACTCAGACGGGCTGAGGGAATGTATGTAATTGACTTGTGAAAATTATTCAATTTGCACAAGAAATTCATCCAACGTGTAAGAGAATTGGGTGAAAGAAAAGCCGTACTTACTAAATTACGGGGCCTTTCTATTTCCTTTCCCACTCTCTTAAGGAATATTTTTTATATGTATCAACAGAGTAGACAAGAAAAATGTGATTGAATTTTATTTGGAATTTTGAGGATGCCTCATTATTGAAGAAGCCCTCACCTTCTTCCAGAACATAGTCATTGACATCCAGACACTAGTGTCATGGGTAGACTATGAGAAGCCATAAGAGAAAGGGCCCTCGAGAGAGGAAAACAGTCCCGGTGGGCACCTGGTACTCATATTGGTGAGTGTTCACTCACCTGAAAATGATGGCCTTAAACCAAAAAGTACCAAACGACCTTGAACTGGTGTGGTATGGCCTCCTCATCCCTACCTCCTCCCTTATCATCAGCAGGAATGGGAGCTCAGGATAAAGTTGAGGGTTCTTTTTTTAGTAACAGAGAAAACATAAACTACATTTTTGGCACATTTAAGTTGAGTAGGTAAGTGTAACAGAGTCAAAAGTTTATCACATTAGTAATATTGCCAATTATAGTTGTCCTGACATGCATATAAAGTAAATAGTATTATTCCCTGTTTTATAGATTTTTTTAAGTTCAGTTTATATCCAAAAAAGACGGGGAAGTGAGAAAAACACTACAAAATTGTTGTTTGATCTGAGCACTCGTATGTATTGACATTGTTGAACATCAATAAAGATTGCTTCAATATTATTGCTCGCCTTAATAAAGATTTAAATAAATAAACTGAAGTGCTCTTAAATAACTATTGCTCATCTTAAATAAATATTGCTCATCTCTATGATTTTCATCTTTAAATAGTTACTTGGAGATGAATCCATGTCAACAAGATGACTAGCACAGTTCTCCACGTATCATAAATGCTCTACCTCAGGTTCTCTTCATCTTCGGGGACCCTGTGGCAGAAGTTTGTCGTTTATGTCATATTTTGACAAAGAGCCAAAGTCACCTTGTATATAATGCCATTGAGGCAAGAGAGTTTTGAGCAGATTCTCCCAATTAATCAGTAGTTCCAAAATAATTGCCTTCTTTGTTCAGGCCCCAAGTCCCAAGTTGCCCTTGTCCAGGATTTAAGTGAAGAGCAGGGTCACTGTGGCCAATGCCAGAAGGAATCACAGAGAATAGGAAGCCAGGGGACTCCTGGAACCGGGAGGGATTGCAAAGACATTCCACAGTGAATCTTCCCTTTTTACCCAGACATCAAGGTTCTACAAGACACTTAAAATACTTTCCCCTGGGAGACATGGCTCTAAAATATTTCTCCATTGGCGGTGTTTATAGTTTTTCTTTGTTTTTAGTGTTTTGTTTGTGACTTTTATGCCATCACAGAATAAACAAAACTGTGAATGATGTTTTACCCTGAATGAAGGGGACGCCTTGTTTTGCATTGT
This sequence comes from Ailurus styani, assembly GCA_002007465.1. NCBI lineage: Eukaryota > Metazoa > Chordata > Mammalia > Carnivora > Ailuridae > Ailurus > Ailurus styani. Next base: position 1,251,005 of record LNAC01000369.1, on the reverse strand, counting down.
TATGGGCAGTTATAATTATTTTCTTCTTTAGAGCCTTGAACTAAGAGCAGTGCTTAGTACTTGCTCTTGGTGCCCTGCCCAGATCCCTTTCTTGGGGCACCCGTCCCCCAGCTGCTGTACAAATTGGTTGCTAACAGCTCACAGCTGCACCCTTCCCTGCTTCAGCAATTTGCCAGCAGCCAGCTGGACAGCACCGTTAGAAACGCCTGGGAAGTTCTCCATCCCCCTTCCTGGGAACAAGTACAACCCCAAACTGACTGATACATTCATATGAAAGCCCAGCCCGCTTCCCTCAAAATGGAACAACCCATTGTACTCTGAGGCCTCCTGTGGGATCAGGCTGAGGCAAGACCACTGAACCCACTTTGCAATCTTTGTCTTGCTTGTTTCAGCCCTATACTGTCTCCCTCATTCTCTTACAAATTTCATCTGTGAGCAAGTCCCTTGATAAATCTGCTGCTCAGGAATCACCACCTCAGGTTTTACTTCTAGAGAATGTGGCTTCCGAAAGAGACACCTTGGGATATGATCTTTTGAGGGAGCCATGCTATAGAACGAGAATAAAGAACTCACTATGATCAGTGAGAGTGGGCTTGGGTATACATTCAGGTTATTGCTGGTCAGAATTTGAGACAACTTGTAGATTTTTTTTTAACATTTCATTTTTCAGATGATAAATCAAAAGCTTCCTGACCTTAGCTAGGATGAGATCAAGCCCACCAAGTATAAGTCAGTAGGCTGATCGTCAGAGAATGGACGTAAGGGTTTACCACAACCTGCAGACAATGAACAGAGCTTCCCTCAGCTCTCTCCTCCTCCTCTGTGAGCAGCTACAATGAAATGGGCAATAGCAATGGTGACAGAATGTCTAGTATGCAATGGAGAAGTTCTCATTTCTTTTGGGGAGAAAAAAAAACAAATAAGAATTGGGCATCATATCACTTTTCCTGCAGAATACTAACTATCCAAATAAACATGCCTGTGGCCAGGAACATGGCTTGTGGAACATGGCTTTGGTTCTTACTGTGCTACATGCCAGCTTTGGATAAAGTCACTGAACTATTGGCAGCCTCAGTTTCCTCCTCAATAAATTGGGTAAAGAAGAGGAAATGGCCTTTGGGAGTATAAACACAGCACTGGGGACTGTGGGTGGGCAAATTCCATTCCACTTCAGAAACCCCAGAGTGGGAGAAAAAGCTTTTAACTGTCATAAATGTGAACTGACTGTGAAAATTATGTGAAATCAGCCACATAAGTTGTATAACATCAGTCATGGATCCATTTGTTCTGTGACAGTGTAAAAATTGCAGATTTCCCAATTTAGAGGAAAAAACCCTACTACTCCCACATTTGAGTAACCCGAGCCCCTCCACCACATATTAAATTTCATCACACTACTTCCATCCCTGAAAGTAGCAGAATGGTGGGACTAGAGGGGTCTTATGATCTCTCCTGGAATCCTTGGCAAGTTATTGCTGTCTTTTCACTATAACAACATAGATTCTTCAGGAAACATAATCCAATGTGTCTCCCCTTGGCTGAGCCACCTCTTTTGCTAGGCAAAACAATTTTCCTTCTGGGTGAGAAAGAGGTGCGAAGACAGATTAATGGCTCCTGTGTCTTAGCGCATGTGCATGCGGTCAAGTGGAAGTTCCAAGCACTGTGTTCTCACTGAAGTCATGCCATGAATCATCTCTTCTGTCACCTCCAAATATCTGATTCCTCCAAACAGGCGGGTCAGTAATTCATGTTTTAAAAACTTTACCAGGACTGTCTGTTTCTCTGAGCTGTAAGCTGGCTTAAAAGTTTATTTTTCTTCTTTAGCGTGAGCCCTGCGGAATGGTTGGCACTACTTGGTAAGAACCACGGGGGTTTCAGGAAAGATTTTTAGCATCTGCATAATACTAGACAAGACATCCCACCATAAACAAAAACAAGACACAGAAGCTGATGAGCAGAGGACGTCCTTGGACCTGAATTCAAATCAAAATTCACCATCAGCCAAATTTGCTAGGTCACGTTAATGTCAGGGCAATTGCAACATTGGCATGAGTAAACTTTTAGACACAAAAATCCATTCAACCAGTCCTCTTGGAACTCATTCCATAGATTCCACAAGCAGCGAGTTATTCATTTATCTATCCATTTCATCAATAAGCACTTACTGATCACTCCTACACAGCACTGTGCTAGGATGAAGGGACACAGAGTTAAATAAGACATGTGTTCTTTCCTCCGGGAACTCAAAGTCTCCTGGAAAAAACATTTAAAAAACAAGTAGAACACAATGTCATAAGGGCCATAATAGGGATATGCACAAGGGCCTATGGGAATAGTCATTATGCTTGGAAAGATCAGGGAAGGCTTCACAGAAGAAGTGACGTTCAAAGGGAATCATTAAAGGATGTATAGGTATTTTCCAGATAGAGAAAGAGGATAGTGTCTTCCTGGTAAAAAGAAACAATAAAAATCAAGGCAAATGACTTGGAAGTGAGTGAATATTGGTGAGAGGAAGTAGAACAGTATGACTGTTTATGGTGGGGGAGGGTGTGAAGAAGGGCCTTGTATGCCAAACCAAGGATTTTGAACTTGATTCTATAGGCCATCAACAACCATAAGGAATGGGGATGGAGGGACGGGGAGAAGGGCCTTTTTTAGTTTGGGAGAGACATGGTAAAATCTGAATTTGAGCAAGAACATGCTGGCAGCAGTATGGAGGTGAATTGTACTAGGCAAAATCTGAAAACAAGAATGAGGTAGGAGGTTGTTTCAGAAACGGGAGAAAGGACTATGTGGCTCAGTGTGTTAAGCCTCTGCCTTTGGCTCAGGTCATGATCTCAGGGTCCTGGGATTGAGCCCCACATCAGGCTCTCTGCTCAGCAGGGAGCCTGCTGCCCCCTCTCCCTCTGCCTGCCTCTCTGCCTACTTGTGATCTCCCTCTGTCAAATAAATAAGTAAAATCTTTAAAAAAATTTTTTTTAAAAAGACTATGGCCATGGAGATAGCCACTTGCATGACCCTGAGGGTAAGTGTCTCCTTAATTTTGCTTCCTAGGCTCTTCATCTACCTCATCCTATTCCATGTTCTGTTGAAAAACCTTGATCTAAGCCCAAAGGGAACCTAAGCGAGAGAGATGCAGCAAGAAAGAAGGGTGAAATATGGGCCACCTACTTACAGATGGAAGTTAAAATCATGAAAGAGGATGAGACCATCCAGGGAAAGATAATAAAAAAAGAGAAGGTAATTTAAGAGCCCCAGAGAAACACTCACTTAAAGATGAGCAAAGGAGGTTCCAGCAAAAGTCTCTTGAGTACCCCTGGAAAATTAACAGCATATTCTCTTTGATTCTGGGAAGAGGAAAGGGCTCTCTAGATTGATGGGGAATTCAAGGCTTGATCTAGAAGTTCAAGACAAGGATTCTGTGGCAGAGGTGGCCACAGAGCCAGCTAGCTCTCAATATCCATTCTCCTTTTTCACAGTGATTCTATTTTATTTTAAGTGTGTGGTCTCCAAGAATAAAAGCTACATTTCCCAGACTCCCTCACAGGTAGTATGGCCATATGATTAAGTTCTGTTCAATAGGTTATGAGTGGAGGTGGTGTGGACAACTTGCACAGTGCTCTTTCAAAGGGAAGGGCAAACTCACCCTTTGCCCTTCTTCCTTCTTCATGCATTTTGGAATAGCAAACTTGGTAGCAAGCCATTTGGGACCATGTACACGGGGGTAATCTGGTGAGGATAGCAGATGGAGGAGCCAGAACTTCTACAGATACTATTGAGCCTTGCTACCATACCTGCTCAGATGTTAACCTTTGTCACTAACATGGAACTGAACCTCTAAACAATATAATGCCAAGGCTATATAGAATTCTTTAGCATTGACTACCCTAAAGCTTTTGTAAATCAGAGTATTTATGGATGCAATCTCTGGAGGACAAAATTTCATATCTGGTGTTGGTGATCCCTCTTCTCTCAAATTCTGAGCCAAGTGAAAAATAAGACAAAAGAGTAAAAGACAAAAGGGACCAAAACATTACTGTAACTACTGATAATGCAGAAGCTGGAGAATATGTGGCCTGTGCCTGTGGTAGTTAGGGTTCCTAATGCTGAATGAAAACACAATTACCCAGGATTAAATATAATTATTCAGCATTCATGGGGACAACTGGTCTACTCTAGACTTCCCCTACAGAGCTGACTGGAAGTGTTACACTAACAAAATTCCCTCAACATGGAAAAACAGTAGGATGAGGTAAGAAGCATTAGTGTCTAATATTCAGGTCCCACTGGGATGGTGAAAGATGTAATGTGAGGTTCATTTAGCTTGGACGTAAAACCTGAGATATGGTGAACCAAGGACCTCCGACATTAGGAAAACATGAGCTTAACATTCACCAGTAATGCTGCATCAACGGAGGTTTTTATAACTCAGGTTGTTCAGGTCTCAGAGTAGATATCGAGTGGATATTCATGGCAATTCTACATCCACACCCCTGTAGCTTCTTCATGAGCTCACCACTTTGGATTTGATCATTACCTCTCTTCGAGATGGGATGGTGAAGGCAAACTAAGTTCCCAGGAATGTTTTCCTCCTCATATCAAAGAAAGGACAGATCACTCCATGAACCCACAATTTTCATGTGGCCAGTCATTCCAACAAGGAAGGACCAGAGTTCATGCTAAGGCTAACTCATCGCTAAATTATAAATCCCTGCAGTAAAGATGAGAGGATGTGCAGCAATCTCTATCCATAGACTAAACCAGTCAGAGGAAAGATCAATGGTTCTCCATGGGAGGGTGGGCACTGCTCCTAGGGGTGTTCAGAAATATTTGTGCTTGGATGAGAATTTCTGGTTGACACAAATGACTGGGGTTTGTACTGATATTTATTGGGCAGTAAATACCTTATATCATATGGGACACTTGGAAACAATAAAAGAAATATTGCCCCATCTAAAATATTAATTGGGGCGCCTGGGTGGCTCAGTCGTTAAGCACCTTCCTTCGGCTCAGGTCATGATCCCAGGGTCCTGGATTCGAGCCCTGCATTGGGCAACCTGCTCTGCAGGGAGGCCTGCTTCTCCCTCTCCCACTTCCCCTGCTGGTGTTCCCTCTCTCACTGTATCTCTCTCTGTCAAGTAAATAAATAAAATCTTTAAAAAAATATTAATTGCACTGGTTTAGAGGAACTTAATCTAGAAGATGTCCCTTACTTCAGCTTACATCACAATGTAGAAGAAGGTAAAGCACAGCCCAGGTCTTATTGTCCATATCTGCCTCCTCTGTGCATCTTACCTTAGGGTGAGTCTCTCGGGAACAGGGAATTTTGGAAGGCTAGGTCCATAACTATTCTTGAGCGCTATATTACATTACTAAACTGTGTTTACATGTATTTATTGTTCATTCATTCATTCAATAAGCATTTGTTCAGCAGCTACTAGATGCCAGATACTGTTCAAGGTCCTAGGGATATAGGGGTTATTTAAAAAAAAAAACCCTCTGATCTATTCAATATTGTTTTGAGGGAGAGGGAATCTACAGAAAAAATGGTAAAATTTATCATTGTGTTTAAATAAAGAAGCCAGGAGTTATACAAATTTATAAGTAAAGGCGCACCTGGGTGGCTCAGTTGGTTAAGCATCTGATTCTTGATTTTTGGCTCAGGTCATGATCTCAAGGTTGTGAGATGGAGCCCCGCTTTGGGCTTTGCACTGGGTGTGAAGTCTACTTAAGATTCTCTTTTCCTCTCCCTCTGCCCCTCCTCCCACTCAAGATCTGTCTTCCTCTGCCTCTTCCCCTCCTCCCACTCTGTTCTTGCTCTCTCTCTCTCTAAAAGGAAAAATTTATAAGTAAAAAGGGAAGTTCACCTTCATTTTATAATGGAGAAACTGAGAGCCAGAGAGGCTCAGAGCTTGTTCAAGGTCACGTGGTAGAACAATAGGCCTGGGTCCCATAAATGCCAGTTGACTGCAGTTTCTCCAGCATTTTATTGCTCTGAATTTTATTTCCATCTCTATGAAAGATGACATCAAAGACTCAGGAATAGGGGCACCAGAGTGGCTCAGCTGGATAAGCATCTGCCTTTGGCTCAGGTCATGATCCCGGGATCCTGGGATTGAACCCCACCTAAGGCTCCCTGCTCTGTGGGGAGCCTTCTTCTCCCTCTTCCTCTGCTGCTCTCCCTGCTTGTGATTTCTCTCATTCTCTCTCCCACTCTCTGTCAAATAAATAAATAAAATCTTTAAAAAAAAAAAAGACTCAGGAGTCATAATTGCTTAATCTTTCATTCATGAAATTTAAGCTTCCTTCATGATAATCCCCACCAATTATTCTTCCTAGTTGGAAAGATCAATGGACAAATGGAAAGGTGAATGGTTATAAAGCAGGCTTTCTGAAAATCTTTAATCATTTCAATTCAACAAATACTTATTGAGCATCTACTGTGTGCCAGGTACCCTACTATGTGCTCTGGGGGACTCTAAGATGGACTCTTCTTCCTACCCTCAGGAAAGTTACTGTGTGGTGAAAGAGCCAAGTGGTGCGCAATGACAGTACTGGACAGAACACGATAAATGCCATAATACAATTATAAAGACCTGTGGAAGTTGAGAGGAAGAGAGGAACACCTGTTCTTCCATAAAGGGTTTCCTAATTTTCCCAAATGGCATTTGAAATGGAACGTGAAAGATGGATGGAATGTTTATAGAGGGCGAAAGACCTGCTTCAAATTCTCATTGAAGGTGACAAATCTCTTAGAGGTCAAAGAAAAAACTGGAAACCCAAAGATGACAAAAAGCAAAGTGAGGAAAGTTTCTTGGCCACAATCAGGCAGTTCTGGCCTTAAAAAATCACTGAGAGGCATTTCCATATCAGGACTAATCCCAGGGTCTTCGTAATAATAATAAAAACAGCAAAGAACATGACTGCATTTACTAAGCATGCACTGTACATCAGGAGCTGGACTTCTCACAGGCATGCCTTATCTCATTTAAACCTCAGAACAACATTTTGAAATAGATGCTACTGTCATCCACATGTTCCTGGGGGAAATTGTGCTGTACAGGGAACATGTCACATGTCTTAGGTCACACACATAATAAGCGTCAAGCCTGAGCTTGAAGCCCAGGGCTTGCTGTCTCAGGTCGACATTGTCCCTACATGGTTATTTGATGAATGTTTTCCCTCAAAGTTTCAGCATTCATTCTTGCCAGCATTTTAGAAGCAAATAAACAGTAGCATATCTCAAAAGGGCTGGTTTAGCCACTTTGCACCTGTCACACATCCTTCGATCCTGGGCTACCATTACTGCCCCTCAAAGAGGTGTTTTCAACTGGGCCTGACTAGTCAGTAATCTTTTAGCCATATCAGATTTATTCAAACCAATCCCTAAGATTCTAAAACCACCATGTACACTCTGGATCAGGGAACCAGAAGATACTCTGCCAAAGACTTCTTCTGTTCAGCTCCTGCTTCTTCTTCAGACCCCAGTCAGCTCTTATGCCTTCACGTGCAGCCTCCCTCTGAGCACAAAACCTTCTCTTCAGAGCTTCACCCTCACAACTCCTACTTCTGATATCATTTATATGGCACTGATTCTGCCTGCTGCACAAAGAACCCTATCTCCCATCATTATGTTTACTTGGCTCCATTTCATCCCAGAAGGGAGCAAATAATATGAGAACTAGTGTTTCTAGTCCCCTCCCCAACTCCCACAGTTGCCGTTCCACAGCAGAGGAGAAGAAGGATTTACCAGATTCAGGGGAAGGGAGCAGGGTTAACTGTTAAGTTCTCTGAGTGGATCTGGGCAGAACGCGGGAACATTGCTCTTTAGACATACCTACCCCCAGCACTCCGGCATAGTGGACCCAACTTGTACTTCCACTCATGTGCAGCAGATGGATGGAGCAGGGTCAGACCCTGGGGGGTCTGGTCTATCCTCTAATCTACCCAGCTTCTCACGTTGTGCTTGCCTGTCTGGTTCAAGGGCTATGTTCAGGAAGGAGGAGGAGGAGATGGCCACCTCCTCCAATCCAGCTACATCACTGAGACGATGACACTGGGTATGGATCCTCATTTGGCTTTGGGTGTATGATCTCACCTGATTAGTAATTTGGATTGTTTTATCTACTCTGCATTCTCAATACATTTGTATGCATGGATGAGGCTTCCCCCACCTGGCGGAGTTCATTGAGCACAGAGGCGGTGTTGCACGCTGGGAAGAACCTGGACCAGGTGTCGGAAGACCCAGCTCTAGCCCAGACTGTGCTTGGGAAGGTCCCTTTCCATTTCTAAGCCTTTGTTTCCTTATCTTTGAGATGGAAAAGATAGTGTTCATGTACTCATCTTCATCTCCTGGCAGAATGGTGAGAGTTAGAACAAACAGTGTACATAAGAGTAAACTGTAAAGTGCCCTCCCTGCATGTGGAAGGGCTTATTATTATTACCATCATCATCATCAAACTTTCTTACTAATAGAAAAGGGACCTCTCTTTTACTAAACACCTACCATGTGTCAAGCACTTGAAATACATTCATGAGCCTCTTGAGGTATCGTCTTATTTGTAATGCCCAGTGCAGTGGGTCCCAAACTTTGCTATACCGTGGAATCACCGAGGGCTTTTTTAAAAACACTGTTGCCTGGCTCCCACCCCCCAGACATCTGATTTCATTGGTATGCGGTGTGACTTGCCATTGGGACTTTTAAAAGATCCCCAGATGATACAAATGTGCATTTCGGACACACTTGGCACAATCTTTGGACAGCTAAAAAAGGACACAGGAAGATTTGGATGAATCAGGTTTGAGGATTTACTTCTCACCTCCTCAGATAACCACTTCTAGGCGCCAATATTGGCGGGGGGAGAATATGGTGCCCTGGTGGGCGGTCACATGTCTGGGTGGTGGCATCAGCCTGTGGCAGTGGGCAGGGTGAACAGCCGTGGGATCCGACATTTGGGAGGTCACTTAGCCCAAGAACAAACAGGGACTGAAGGGAAGTGGACATCCTTTTAACAAGCTCTCTAGCCCTCTTGCTGACCTCAGGGCCACTGTTTACTACCCCGTGGGGTGTGGCAAATGTGAATATAAGAATAGGGAACCCCAGTAAGCAACTGAATAGTACCAAACCTAGTCTTCCTACTGAGGAAGACCAGGGCATACCCTGTGGCTAACCCCACATTTCTCTCACTTGCCTGCTCATTTTCTCCAATTCAGCTTAATTCTTTAAAAGTCTACTAGTAAAACCACTTTAGGGAATTTTTCCACTTAGGAATAAAATAAGTACAGATCCCTTTCTGTCAGTTTCTTAAGCATACTAAAAGTTTCCAAATAATAGCAGCTCCTTGTAAAATCTTACAACATTTTAGTTCTGCAGGTTCAAACCCACTTCCTTGAAAACTAAGTTTTCTAAACAATTTTGTCAAAGTAGATCTATAAATATGACAGGTTCTCTTCCAAGACTCTGCAAACTGGCATTTACTATTTTAATACTGCCTCATCAGTTCCCCACATTTTATTGGTCAGCCTAAGGGGAAATAAATGATTATTTTAATGATTTAAGACTGATTGATTGATTTTGGAGAGGAGGGGAGGGGCAGAGGAAGGGGGAGCGAGAGAATCTCAAGCAGACTCCCCACTGAGTGTGGAGCCTGAGGCAGGGATGATTGCAAGACGCTGAGATCAGGACCTAAGCAGAAATTAAGAGTCGAACTCTTAACCAACTCAGCCATCCAAGCACGATGGGAATAGATGATTATTACAAAATAGTAGTGCACACAGCCCAGCTTCCTGATGGAGACAGCCTGGGTCCTGGTATATAGGTAGGTATTATTTTACTATACACAGAGACTGAGGCTTGGTCATGATATGTCTTACAGTAGGGCTGAGGTTCAAATTTTTGTCTGACTCCAAAGTTTAAATGTGTGTATACTTGCTTAGTGTGCCATGTCACCACCTTCCACATAACTTTAAGCTCTAGATATTTTTCCCTCATTAAATTGAGGCCATGTGGAACATTGGATCCCCATCTTTCTTTCCCTAGGCCAGATCTTCTTTCTATCAATTGACCTAGTGCCTGATAATATGATATTTACCAGTTGTTTGGAGAGGATGGTGTGAATGAAAAAAGTTGGCAACTTTAGTTCATTTCACAATCTGAAAGATTTCACATCACAGAAAAATTCTTAAACTTTTCCCCAGTGACTGCCTTGATACGGGTTAGCTTTAGGGGGGTAATTCTACCAAGGGAAAGGATGAATTGCACAGACTATCACTTGAGGATATTCCTTCAGGTCCTAGAAGAGAACTCTTGTCATGTCCACTCTTCTTCTCTATCCCTCAAAGATCTCAAAATGCCATTGTGCCCTCTGCAGTCACTTACTTGAAGCTCTAGGTGCCAGAGCCTCGACATATGAACGGACAACCCAACCTTCAATTGTGTTAGATTGATATACTATTTTTTATAATCGAGAAGAAAATAAGATATAGGACATTTTCCTTGTGTGAGACAAAAACCCAAAGAAGAAAAGGTGCCAAACAAACAAACAAACAGAAAACTGCACTGTCCCTTGGCATCCTTTCTGCCTTGGCGAACACTCTTTATTTCCTATTGCTTTTTATCTCATAATCATGGACATATTCCTTTGAAGAAAACGTAGTCAGCTCTGCACAATAGGAAAGACATATTTGTCCTAGAAACTCTTCTCTGGGTGCAGAGACCCAAAGCAAGGCCACCTTGATCCTATCTTCCCTAATAGGAAGCAAGGGAAGGAGTGGGAACATGGTGAGTGGATAAAAGGAAAGGCTGCCAAGTGATGGCTTTAAGTAAATGGAGACAGAGCTTTTAGATGCAGAAAGAAAAGTCATTCAGCACCATTTGTACAAACTATAGGGCCCTTCCCTTTGATACCTCACAGGTAGGTTAGAAGAACCTTCTAACCTGAGCACCTGGGTAGCTCAGCGGGTTAAAGCCTCTGCCTTTGGCTCAGGTCATGATCTCGGGGTCCTGGGATCGAGCCCCACATCAGGCTCTGTGCTCAACCGGGAGCCTGCTTCCTCCTCTCTCTCTGCCTGCCTCTCTGCCTACTTGTAATCTCTCTCTCTCTCTCTATCAAATAAATAAATAAAATCTTAAAAAAAAAAAAAGGAAGAACCTTCCATTCTGCCTCTAGGTCATTGTCAAGCCGACATTGTGATTATGTGAAGACACTGTGTTAGCCTTGCCTCTGGACATTAGTACTCATCTCTAAATATGAAAGCAATAGAGTAGGGAACTAACAGAAACAGAATGCTTGCCATACATCAGCATTGTTCTGAATGTTTTATGTGCATGATTTCATCTAATTTAACTTGGCACTCCACCACACCCCATTTTACAAATGAAGGAACAAGCCACAGAACTTACATGACTGATCCAAGATCACACAACCTATAAGCCTATAAACGGCTGACCTGACACTCACATTCACTTGCACCAGAACCTGTGTGTGGCTGCCATTTTATCAATATCAATAAGGGTTTTGTTTTGCTTGAACAAATTTACCAGAGTTTACCCAATAAAATGAGGGCTGCCTTTCCACGGATGAAAATACCTGCCCCAAAGACATTATAAAGATCAAATACAATGAAATAAACTTGAAAGCACCTGAGATACCAGAGCAAGGCACTCACAAGCACGGGTTCACTCCCCTAGAAGACAGCCTCCTGCTGCACAATGCTCCCCTGGCCAATCATGGATCAGGTGACCCTTTCAGAACGATCATCCGAGACAGGTGTGAGTCCCAGAAAACTTATCAGTGCACACACACACCCTCTTGTTGACTTAATCACGGTAACCTACTTCTGATTACCAACCTGATTCCCTCACTTGTTCTGAACGACTTAGAAATGTAAAAATGAAATACAATCACCCTTAGAAACAAGAACATGTCACTACTGAAGACATTTAAGATTATGCTGCTGACTCTGAATTCTTAAAGAGACTCCCCCAAAGTATTTCCATCAAAGGCAGTATCACTTGTCTTCCAGGTAAACTACTGTACAGAGTATTGCATTCACTTACATGGATATTTTAATATGTTTTTTAAAAAAATCAATCTTATTACCCTATACTTGTGCCTCCAGGGGAATCGCAAACTTTCCATTCCCGGAATGTTATTATAAGTGTGCTTTACTTTGGAGGAAAATGCGTGTTAATTAATCAGCTCAGGCTGCCATAACAAAATACCATAGATTGGGTGGATTAAACAGCAGAAATTTATTTCTCACAGTTCTGGAGGCTAGAAGTCCATGTTAAGATGCCACAAATTCAGTTTCTGGTGAGAGCTCTCTTTCTGCATTGCAGATGGCTACCTTCTTTCAATATCCTCAGGAGAGAAAGAGGGAAAGAGAGGGAAAAAGATATCTACCTCTTCTTACAAGGCCAAAGTCATATCGGACAAGGGCCCCTGTCATTATGACCTCACTTAACTTTATCTCCTAAAGATCTTATCTCCAGACATAGTGACACTGGGGGTTCAGCACATGAATTTGGGGGTTGGGACACAATTCAGTCTATAACAATGTGTTATAGAGTTTAAATCCCTTGTCTTTTTTTAATCAAGCAAATTTTTCTAATGGCTTTTGGGTTTGGGATCTTACAAACACGTGGATATTCATTTATTGATCTCAGAGTTGGATTGGTAATTAACAAGCTACTCTTTCCTGATACTCCTTTTGTTTTCACTTTTTTCTGAATTATATATACGTATCAGATAATAGAACACCAAAACTACTTTTATCTTTAAACTGGATACTATTTGCTTACTAATGCCCCAAACTGGGATGCCTTTATGAAAAAGACCCATTTTCTAGGGCATCACCTCTCCTTAAAGGGTAAGAAGAAGCAAAGAGGAGAGGTGCAAGTTGACAAGAAATTCTATAAATGTTTCTTTAAGGCCTCCCTTGTTAATATCAGCATTTGCTCCCTCGTACCAATAAAACTAAATTACTGGTCTTGGGGACCCCCCCAAGCATGAAAAGCCATAACAGTAATCTAAGCCAGCGAAGGCTAGAGATATAAGACTTGATTAAGATTAATTTCCTAATTTAAAAATTATTTTGGTGGGGTGGGAAAGGGCACTTCAGTCCCGTCACCTCAGCACACACCCAGACCCCACGCATGACCGATCTGATTGCTGTGGCAAGTCCTGCCCATCGGAGTTGACATCATCTCAGGGCAGCCAGTATGTGGTGGGGCAGAGACGACAGCCTGCCCTGCCACCATTTTCCACCCTCTGCTTGTATTTCCCTTCCCGGCAAAGATGAAAACTGTCATGAAGTTCGAGTCCCAAGGCCACCCCCGCCCCCATCTCACTCCTTCCAGATGACCTGCTCCTCCCTCTGACCAGCAGACCAGCAAGAAACATCTGCAGCTCAAAAGAAATACATGAACAGCTGCACTCCCCAGATTAAGGGTCAATAGACGTCCCGATCCAGCAGATCCTCTCCCCTCGTGGGGCGTCTGGTTGCTTTTGTACACCCCTGTTCAAAACTCCAAGTTTCTTCTCCAGCCCTTGCCGTTGTACGCTGCCCAACTTGTACAGAGCATCAAGATGGCCCACTTTCTTCCCCTCAGGGGATCCCTATTGTCCCCCAGAAAAGGAGGGGGCTGAGCCAAACACACGGCGGGCCTGTCCCTGGGCTTCCCTTTGCAAAGCCCAAGAGAAAGATGCCGAGGAGGACAACAGCTGCCGTGCTGGCTTGCTCTTGACAAATGGGCCTGTCACTCTTCCTATTGATTAGCAATATTATGACATTTCCCTTCAAAAACGCAGATGTGGCAGCGCTAGTGACGAGGCCACCGCTCTGGGTGGAAAATAAAGTTGGCCATTGTTGGCTCTTCCCCCTCTACATCTGTTCAGCTTCAGAGGGAAAAGAAACCAAGATTCTGAGGGTGTTCAAATGATTGGAAGAAGTAGAAGTTCTGACAGTCTGAGAAGTACATACTAATAAGCCATCACTGTACACACGGAAGAGAGAGCACACAGCAAATCTGCCTGGGACATGGCAGAAAGCAAAGGGCATCTGATGCACTTGGGAGGTGGGGCCTCCCTCTGTCTTGGCAGAGCTGCTCCTCAGGTCTCCTGACTCCATAAATCAAGCCATGGAGGGGTCTGTCATTTCTGTCCCTTTGCATGTAACGCATGAAGGGAATCGGTGAATTGGTGCTTCATTGCCTTCTCCCCCCCAAAAGTGCCTTTAATCTCAGCCTGGCCCTATGGGGCTGACAGTGTATTAGGGGGGGAAATGCACCGAATTCCATTTTCTTTCCCTTGTACAGAGCACTCAGATGATAACATGTGCCTACTTTAATTTGTGAAACTTCTGTGGGGTACTTCCCCCCAACCTATTCCCAACATCTATTCCCATGTCAAAGGGGGAAGAAAGTGTTCTAAATAGCAGTCCATTTAAGTAAAAAAAAGGAAAAGTGCATCTTGCAGTCCAACATATGGTACATTTTGAGGTAAATTACAGGTAATTCATGAACATTTCCAGCAGGGAGATTGCCATCATGGGACTCTTGTATATCCATTACGTTCTCTTCTCATTTTTGTGGTTAAAGGAATCTCTCAAGCCTTTGAAGCAGAAACAGCAACACTCTCTCTGCACCATTTTGTCCTGCTAAGGAAAGTTATTATCCTGCTAACACACGGGACTGATCCAGCAACTTGATTTCAGCAAAGCTGATGGAAAGCAGGCTGCGAGGGGCATGTGTAGCACGGGTTTTACAGCGTGAAAGATCTGGGGGTTGGCAAGCCCAACAGTGAAATAGGAAAATAAAACCTGAGCAAACTAGAAACAGTCAGGCCGACACTATTGGATGAAAGAGAAAAGAAAAGAGGAAGTCACTTGGGGGGTGGAGAGGAGAAACAAAAGGAAGAAAAATATTGCCTGTTAGTCCTGGGGGTCAGTGATGTAAATTAATATGAGCTAAATGGGATGTGACCAATTTGTGAGGCATTTGTTTCTCTCTTGTGAGATGGGAGATCTCCGTCCCAAGCAATCAGAGCTTGCCTCAGGCTACCCCTGACCAGTCGCTATCGCAGTGTTGTTGACCAGCTCTCTTAACATACAGAACTCCTCACAGCTACTATGACACCTCAAGTCCAACAGCCTTGTAAATTTATTCCTGTGACACTAATGTCTCTCTCCTTGGGACATAACAGACCCTGGTTTGTTAGGAAAGATGAAGGGGAGGAGAGCAGGGGAGAAACGAAGGACAAAACAAGCCGCTCAGCATAGTTGGCCCCTCTGCATTGTTTGAGCAGCCTTTGTGTCTGGACCGCCTGGAGGAATTACGCAACTTCCAACATCTCCTTCACATCAAAGAGCTTCTGGAAGAGCTCTTCAAGCTCTGAGGCTGAGCTGCCCTGTGCCTCCCCTACCCTCGTACTAAATCAAGCTTTTATCTGCCTTCCCATCAGAACTGATGCTAAGTGTCCCTGACATACACATCCTCCAAATAATTTGAACTTGATCTGAGGCTTTCGGCCCTCTTGACTCAAAAAAATTGCCTATGATTTGCTTGGCAGCCATCCACCTCAGCATCGGCAATTGTGGGCAGTGATGTTGATGTTCCTGAAGGAGCAGTTGCCATGGCAACACAGAGTTCAAAGGAAGGGCCCTCCTGTGGTATCGGAATAGGGGAGAGTGATAATGTTATGAAGGCTTGTGTCTTCTCAGGGAGGGACAGGAGCTGGACAAGTGATGGTGGGAGGTGGAGGGCAACACAGGCAATTCATCACTACAGTTATGTCTGAACTACGCATTTATTTAGCTTTGGGAAGATTAGTAGCTTAGTGGAAAGTATACATGATTTTTAGAGATTTTTAGGACTATATCCTAGCCTCACCTTTGCAGGTAGAGAGTTGAGTGATCTTCACCTTGTTGCTCATTAGTTTCCTCATCTATAAAATAAAGGGTTGAACTAATAAAATCCAACTTCTTTCAATTGCTAAAATGCTCTGATTCAATTACTCTACGCACTCTAAGGACTTTTTGCATCTAACAGGCAGTATTTGGATGCAGACCACATTCTGCTTATCAAGGCCATGCAAAATGGAAACATGGGCGGATATCCACTGACACAGGGAACAAGAGCTTCTTAAGCACCTAGTTGGCTCAGGGCACTTACTGCTCAAGGTGCTGCAAGGTGAACAAGGCAGACAAAGTCTTTCTTCTCAGCAAATGCATATTCAAGCAGGAGGAACAGATGTCATACAAATAAACACACAACAGATCATTTAACAGCAATTGTAGAGAGGGCCACCATGCTGAATACAGCATATAACTAGAAAATCCCAGGTGGTCTAGGTGGGCTGGGAGTGTCAGGGATGCTTCTTGTAATAAGTGGTCTTTGGGAGAAGACCTGAAGGGTGAGTAGGAATTAACTAGACAAAGGGAGGAAGAAGAAAGCCTTGCAGACCAAGGGAAGGCAGACAGAGGGAACAGCATGTGAAGCTAGGAAATGGGAAGGAACTCAGATGAGCTGTGAAGTGGGCCTAGAGAGGTGGGCATGGCCCCATCAGATCAAGTCAAGAAGACTACATTTGGCTATTCAGTTTTTAACCTAAGAGCAACGAGAGGTCATTGAGGTTTATAAACAGGGCTGGCTACTCGGATTTACATTTTCATAAGATCACGCTTGCTATATCATGGAGGACAATGGCAATTGGGGGGTTGGGGAGGTGACATTTAGATTTCAGAGATGAAAACATCCTCAAGACAATTGTAAATAACTCAGGAATCAAATTTGTTTTACTTCAAGTTACCTATTTTGATAGAAGCAATTAAAAAAATAATTTCACAATTTTTTCTCCTTCGCCTTGCCTGGGTAGACACATCCTATAATGACTTTCTTGTACCCCAATTGGTCAAAACTGTCCAGGGAATTCATGCAACCAGTGGTGAATTATTATTGATCTATTATTCTTCCAGTGTACCTCCACTGGCCTGCAGACCTTTCCTGTTTCAAGCAGAGTTGGAGTAAGGGAAAGTATATATGAAATGTTCATTTTCAAATTCTGAGATGCTTTCTCCTAAAATTCATATATGTTCCCATAGTCACCCATGGAGTTGTACTCAACAATACATCTATTTTGAAACAAAAGAAATCTCAGCTTCAAAAATGCAAAAAGTATGTCTGGAAAGAGTTATTTCCATAGCAATGTTTATTGGGGGCGTGGGGGTGTCAGATTGCCCATTGCAGGAAGAAGTTCTGGGCAGCCAGGTTTTTAGGGTAAGAACAACTCAAGAGAACAACTCACCTAGCTAGGTGATCAGTGTGGGATGCCTGGGACACAGAGACAGCGCAGTAGATGGGTTGCACAGAAGACCCTTGCCCCTTGTTTCAACTAAAATGTATTGCATTTTTGCTATTGTCTATCACCCGTGCTAAAAAGCTTTAAATCCCTCACCTTGTTGAAGCCACAGAACAACCTCATGGGTAGGCCCATTATTACCTCTGCTTCACTGATGATAAAAGGGAGATAAGGAACACCTACTTTGCCTGTCCATGGCAGCCGGCTTTCAGGCCCTCACACGTACCCTCTCTGCTCTACTGTCCAACTGATCCCAAGGGAGGGAAATCATGGGAAGAAGCTCAAAGAGGAGAGCCTCATGCTTCCGGTCATTTTCTCCCTCAGTCTCATGCCTCTTTCTCTCTCATTCCTGCCGCTTCTTTCCCACTCCTAGAGGGAGGCCACAGGGGAAAGATTTATGAACAAGGAAAAGCTCTCTAACCCCCTTATAAACTTTATGGGCCATGTGGACATGTACAAATCAGATATAAACATGATGTCCAGGGCCAGAGTTCTGTAAATAGTGATATCACTGAGGAAAATCTCCAGGAGAATCTGGTTCCCGGGAGAGAACAGACGAGGGTCCTGAAAACAGTGTGTGAAGAATGATGAAAGCTGCTTTGAAGTGAGGCCCAGGGCCTGTGGTGTTTTCAGCAGTTTTCCCCCTGCAGCCCTTGGAATTTTAGCTGCAATAAAAAAATACCAAAAGAAAACAGCTGGTCTGGTTGGATTTGTTAAAGTAGAAGCCCCGTGGCCCCGTGGAGAGGAACGTGATGGTGGGAAAGCAGGTGTGATGAGGAGGGGGACCGAGGGGTGGTCTTCAGAATTAGTGTATTAGGCCCACCACAGTTTCGCCATACATGTCAAACACTGAACAAGTAACAAGGCACGTCCAATAAATTTTCCCCTTGGATCCAGACTAGCCCTGTTGGGTAACTAGGGAAGTATTAGCATACCCATTTGATAGATGAAAAAGCTAGAGTCTTGACTTGGGCCAAGGGGAACCTGTGCGGGGTTATACTGCCTGGGCATGACAAAGACGGAGTTCTGAGTCCAGCTATACCTTTGCCTGAGAGTTTCTCATCTGTGTCCACAGTCAAGAAGGTTCTGTGACAGAGCTGGTCGCTGAGAGCCTGACACCTAAAGAAATGTTGGGGAACATTCTCACTCATTGATTCCAGCATTTTTACTGGGCTGGGTGACCCTTAAATGAGAATCTTATTGTAATAGTGCAATTCAGTGGATTAGTCAGTTTCAGAGATCCCCCCTCTTGGCAACCATAGCCTTGTGTAGCCCCTGTCACATTGTATGAGGGTTGGTCTGTGTGGCCAAGAGCATATGGCCAAATAGATGGCATGTCATTCTGAGATACAGAAGACTACAGTTTCCATCTTGGGTTCTCTCATCTCTCTCTTCCTTGAATCACTTGCTCTAAGTAAAGCCAGCCTGCACATCATGAGGATAGTCAGGCAGCCTACTGAGAGGTCCCCATGGCAAAGAACTGAGTTCTGCAGTTAACAGTCAGCAAGCAGCTGAGGCCTTTCAACAACCACATGCATGAGCTTGGAACTTGATCTTTCCTCAGCCAAACCTTCAGATGATGGCAGCCCCAAATGATAGCCTGACTGCAACCTCATGTGAAACTGTGAGCCAAAACCACCCAGAAAAGCTCCTCTCAAATTCCTGACCCACAGAAACTGAGCTCATAAAGGTTTGTTGTTTTAATTTGCTAATTTGTTATACACCAATAGATAACTAACACATTGTGTATGCCATAGCTCTTCTGCTCTGAAGCACTAAGGAGAAATGGCAGAGGAAGAGAACTGTTATAATTTCTAATACTTACTGCTGTTCATCTAAAAAAGATGCTCAAAAACTGTACATTATAAAGAGTGCCACAAAAGAAAGACTTTTCATGTATAGATTACAGTACTATCAATGAGATGAAATAGACGTTCTGCTAGGAGCTGGGGATATGCAAAGGAAGAAGAAGAAGGGGGAGGAGAAGAGGAAGAAGAAGAAGAAGAGGAGGAGGAGGAAGAAGAAGGAGGAGGAGGAGGAGGAGGAGAAGTAGCAGTACTGTGATGGCAGCTGACTTAGAGACCTGAGCTGAATCTCAAGGATGAGTAGGGGGAGGAGAAGGCAGGGAGAGAAGTAACCAAAATAGCAAAGAAAGAAAGAATACATATGAATAACAAGAAAGACTTCAATATGACTAAAGCAAAGCAGGAAATAACATGAGATGAAGCTGGTTTGCAAGAGAACATCAGCCTGGGTTGAAAACAGCAAACAATGGTCACCCAACTAAATCAGTTTCTTCAAGAAAAGATCAAATATTGAGTCACAAAGTCCATATATAGCTGTGCTGTCCAATATGGCAGTCACCAGCCACACAGAGTTATTTAAATTTAAATTAAGTAAAATAAAGTAAAATTAAAAATTCAATTCCTCAGCTATATCATGCATATTTCAAGTGCTCAATAGCCAAGCATAGCTAATGGCTACTGTATTGAACCGTGCAGATATAAAAAAATTTCTAACATCACAAAAGTTCTATTAAACAACTTTCATATATATCATTCACTAGATAAAATCACAAGCATATACTGAAATTTTAAGACAAGTTGTGTAGAAGATCTGCCAGCATCACACAGATCCTATCAGATACAACTTTGAGTACACAAATGCTGTCTAGGTACCTAGGCTTAGATTAAACCCCTGGAATGTAATTGTAATGGGATTTTTCGTGTGCCTTCCTCACGTTCTTTTATTTTTTTTTCCTTCCTTACATTCTTGGCATGTATATTTCTTAAAGGTAGCTAAATGCATAATACAAACTATATAAATGTGCTTAATGTGTGGTTTTATAAATATTGGCAAATTTCATCATAAAAACTATCCATGGTATTTTTTTCTCCACTGAAATCCTTAGTATTTCTCATAGCGATAGTGTCCTGAGGAACACAATTGGAGAAACTTTTATAGGCCATGAAGAATTTGAGGAGAGTGATATGACTAGCCTCACAAATTAATAGCAATTGTGAAAAGCATCAAGCAGGCTATTTTCAGGCAGGGGTTGGTGAGATGTGAGGGGAGGGCCAACCATTAGGATATGGTTGCAGCGGTCCAGAAGAGAACCATGAGGGCCTGAAGTAGGGCATGACTAGAGAAGAGTCCCTGGCTAAGGTGTCAGAGATGCAAAAAGATAATCTACACATGGTCTTTGCCCTGAGCATCCTCCCAGTCTTGTGGGATGCCTCAAAGATAAGGACAGATATGTCGCTGCCCAAAGGATGCAAAGCCTTGTTATAGGAAGCCATTTAAAATACAAGATGATGGCTCTGGAGAACATTCCTCACCCCCTACATCCTGTCCCATGGCTAAAAACTACATCTTTCGGTTAATACATTTGGTTAAGATAGTCTACCTCCAGGAATCCTCTTTTCAGAAGGGCCAGAAAAGCAGTCTGGATAATAGTTTCAGAGTACAGATTCTGAAGCCAGATCATGGGGAAACAATATTGGCTCCATCACTTGCCAGCTGTGTGACTTGGACAAGTCATATAGCCTTCCTGTGCTTTGACTTCCTCATCTGTAAAACTGGGCTATTAGCAGTGCCTAGCTTATAGGGGTGTTAAGAGGTTGAATGAGTTTTATGACAAGTGCTTATAACAGAGCTTGAAACACAAAGAGTGATATATAAATATTTTTTCAGTCTTGACTAGGTAAGTTAGTAATGACCACATGGAATAGTTCAATTGATTCCAGAGCATGTGGTCAATGCAATTGGATTGATAGTAGGAAATGAAGAATGGGAAGCATATGGAATGGCTGCAATGAGCTCTTTAACCCCAGGTGATCAGACTGAAGAACTGCTAGGGGAGACAGGTGAGCTTTAGTGAAAAAGGTGAGAGCATGGCAAAGACACGTCTCCCTTGCTTTACAATTTTTGGTGATGCTGACATGGGTGATTGGGGGTCGTTAGGAGCATTGGCTTTGGAGTCAGTCATAGCTCTGCCTTTTGCTAGCTGTGAACCTCAGCATCTCCATCAACAAAACAGAATAATGCGCTCATAATGAGGTTATTGGGATGATTAAATTAGATAATATGTATAAAGTATGGTTGACCCTTGAACTGCACAGGTCCACTTATATGTGGATTCCTTAAAAGAAATACAGGACATTACTGTAAATGAATTTTTTAAAGATCTTTATTTATTTATTTGAGAGAGAGAGAGAGAGACAGTGGCCAGGAGGGAGAGGGAGAGAGAATCTGAAGCAGACTCCGCTCTGAGCGTAGAGCGCAATGCGGGGCTCAATCTCACAATCACAAGATCATGACCTGAGCTGAAACCAAGAGTTCAATGTTTAACTGACTGAGCCACCCAGACATGCCTGTCTTTTCTTTTCCTTATGGTTTTTTAAATAACATTGTCTTTTCTCTAGCTTACTTTATTGTAAGAATACAGCATATCATTTATATAACATATAAAATATGTGTTAATCCAGTGTTTATCTTTCAATAAGGTTTCTGGTCAACAGTAGGCTATGACTAATTAAGTTTATGGGGATCCAAAAGTTCTATGTGAATTTTCAACTGCACCAGAGGTCAGTGCCCCAATCCCTGCATTGTTTAAGGGCCAACTGTAATTTATAAATAGTAGGCCATCAATAAATGATAGTTTTTACTATATTTCATTGTAAGGTACCAATGATTATAAGATCATTGATTACAAGCAAATCTCAGAAATATGAACATGTGAAAAACAGAATATAGATAGAATGGAATGAAAGGGAAGGAAGCTCATATTTACCAAATTCCTTCTGTGTATCTAGCCAAGGTACCAAGAAACATGGGTATACATTATTCATTGAATTCTCTAAACAGCCCTAGAAAGTACGTGGCATTATTATTTCTACTTTACAGTCAGAGAAACTGAAACCCAGAAAGTTACAGAACCTGTTCAGAGTCACACAGCTGCTAAGTGCTAGCAAACCATTTTAAATCCTCTCTAACTTCTCCCAAGCCCTCATTTTGGTCCTTTCCTCAGACTGGGCATGGCCTTGGTGGGGGAGAGGCTGCAGATGAGTGAAGGGGCCACATGGCTGATGCTTCACGATCTCACTGTAAAGAAGTCAGCTTCTAGGAGAGAACATGAACATGTCCCCTCCTACCCTCTTCCTCAGGAGGGGAGGAAGTAGGAAATCAGAGCACAGGCCCATGTGGAGGGGATGAGGCCCCTGCTAATGGGGAAGGATCTCCCAGTGAGGGTCAGGTGGAAGAAGCTCTTCAGCTGATGGCCCCAGAACTGATCCCCTGTGTGCAACCAGGCTTGGCTCTGTAGGGTTTCACATTGTCATGGGTGCAGCAAGTAGGGAATTGTGATCTTGATGTTGAAGAAAATGATGCTCCTTGTTTCTCCAACATTTGTTATGAACCTTGGATCGCTTGGAAAACAACATCCTGGATGTGCAAGGAAAGAAGGTGAACAGGGTAGTAAAGATGCGGTGAAGAGTAGGAAGTGAGAAATGAAGAACAGAAGACACAGGCATTCTTACCGATGCCATTAATGCCAGAGACTATTCAGATTCCAGCAGCCAAATTAAACGGGGGATGAAGGGAATCTCTTCGGCCACTCCTAGGGGATGAACCAGTTCATCAAAAACAAAAGAAAAAACAAAAACAAAAACAAAAAAAAATCCACAAAGAACTTATCAAATTCAACACCCAAAAAACAAATAATCCAGTCAAGAAACAGACAGAAGACATGAACAGACAATTCTCCGAAGAAGACATAGAAGTGGCGAACAGACACGTGAAAAAATGCTCCACATTCCGTTGTCATCAGGGAAATACAAATCAAAACCACAGTGAGATACCACCTTATACTAGTTAGAATGGCTAAAATTAACAGGACAGGAAAAAACAAATGTTGGTAAGGATGTGAAGCAAGGGGCACCCTCCTACACTGTTGGTGGGAATGCAAGCTGGTATAGCCACTCTGGAAAACAGTACAGAGGTTCCTCAAGAAGTTAAAAATAGAGCTACCCTATAACCCAGCAATTACACTACTGGGTATTGACCCCAAAGCTACAGATATAGTGAAAAGAAGAGGCCTGCACCCCAATGTTCATAGTAGCCATGTCCACAATAGTCAAACCATGGAAGGAGCCGAGATGTCCATCAACAGAAGAATGGATAAAGAAGATGTACTTCATATATATAATGAAATATTACTCAGCCATCAGAAAGGATGATGGATGTTTACATGGACATGGATGGAACTGGAGGGTATTATGCTAGGTAAAAACAAGTTAATCAGAGAAAGACAACTATCATATGGTTTCACTCATATGTGGAATATAAGAAATAGCACAGAGGATCATAGGGGAAGGAAGGGAAAACTGGGAAGAAATCAGAGAAGGAGATGAACCATGAGACTCTTGACGCTGGGAAACAAACAGTTGCAGAAGGGGAGGTGGGGGTGGGATGGGGTAACTGGGTGATGGACATTAAGGAGGGCACATGATGTGATGTGCACTGGGTGTTATACACAACTAATGAATCACTGAACACTACATCAGAATCTAATGTATTACATGTTGGCTAATTGAATTTTTAAAAAACAAACAAAACCAAAAGAAACCCAAAAAGCCCAGCCATTTAAGTCATATAATAATACTAAAATGATAGGTAACAATTATGCATGAGACATTTTGCAGAGGAATTCCCATGTACGAACCAGTTTAATCCTTGTAGCAACCCTACAAGGTAGATACCATCATTCTTCTCCTTGTACAGAGCGGAGGGAAATCTTAGGCTCAAAAGATTAAGGAACTTTCCCAAGGTCATAGATGGGAAAAGGCAAAGCAAGGTCTAAATCGAGGTGTAGATGCCCCAAGAGGCTTCCCAGATTGCCATATTGATCAGGAAATGTTGGTAAATTTCTATTTCAACATCAATGAGGCAATGCACTGCCAAGTAGATGCTCTGGAACTCATGTCCAGCTTGCCTCTAGGATATAAAAATTAAATAATTCTGATCCACGGTTAAGGAGCATTTATGACCCATGGTCTGAATAGACAGACACATTTCACACGTAATCACATATGGCTTACTATAATGTGATTTAATAACAGCTCTATGAGGTAGAGATTAAAGTCACCCTTTTAAATAAAGGAAATATGAGTTCTAATTTGCTTATGGTATGGATCAGGCCAAGGATTGACATCTAGTTAAATGTGGCTCCAAAGCTCATTCTCTTGCCACTATGATATCCCACCTGACTCATATTATGCGTTAAATGAAATGGCTGCTCGTAGTTAAAATGGAGAGAAAAGGATACTTTGCATCTTTTTTGTTGTTGTTCTGTGATTTGTATGTGTACACTTAATATTTATCTAAAAATAACTTGCTGCAAGTTTGTTGGTTTTGTTTCAATACCCACTCTCACCTCTGATACTCTAAGTAACAATCTGTTAGCAGCGTGCTACCCACTTACACCCCACGAGTTTTATCCTAATAATTTCGCTGAATGCCTAATGTCAACCCGGATTATTGGAGATAATTTGGGAGTGGCCAATCGCCACATTGGAAAACTGGCCAATTCTAGGTCCTATTTAGGGCTGTCACGGCAGACCGTAGACCTGGAGGCCACTTTTCTCAGATTCCCCCATGTAACTTCACATCTTCTGCTGCTCCATCCAGCTGCCGGCTGGTTGCAATTCGCCTTAGGCAGTCTGCTGCAATTTTCCACATCCCAATCTTATCCCCCATTACAAAAAAAGATGGGAAATATAATGGGCTGAAAGAATTCCGATACCAAATGCCAGACATCAAATTACACAGGTAGTAATCACACAGATTAGGAAACATAATGAATACAATATTCAAGCTGAACACAGACAATGAATTTTTCAGTCTGATACCAGCTTCTTGTTAATAAAATGAAATAACAATTTTCTTCTTATTAAAGCTAAAGCGATCTCTATTTTCTAAAGGGACACATGTCACCCAGACCTCTGGGCTGAAATGGTTTGAAACTCAATACACACAGGACCAAATGGACGAATAGACATTTTGGCTGCCTCTTATAGTTCAGATCATGCTACTGTTACTGTTCATTATGGAGTGGTTTGGACGTTTCACCTAATGTTTCTGAAACCTTCTCAGAAGCAAATAAATGTATTATTCACAACATGTTGGACACAGAAAGGTACCGACGTGGGAATCGGGAGACCTGGGTTTTAGTTCTAATTCCTGCTGTCAGATTTCATGACTTTGGATACAGAGGGAGGTACAGATGAAGCAGGGTGAGGCGTCTGCCCTGGGGGTGAGGAATAAGGCAATGCAGCGTCCGTAGAGAGTTTCAAACAATAAGACTGACCGAAGTCAGCCACTATTTTGTTACCATGCTCCATCCATCCTCAGCAAGGTCAGCGATAAAACGCTCCTCCCTCTCAAGTGTTGTTGGTCTAAGTTCTTAGCGATTGATTTTAATGAATAAATACATAAATAAATCACACACGTGCATCAGATTAGCACCTTTTTTATTACTTATCTTTTAATAAACACTGTATTCTACATGAACATTAAATTTTAAAACACCCAGGTCCACAGTTGGGCTCCGACACACATGGATTCAGCAACACGCTGCAGGCGTGGAATGTGTGTCCTATTTGTCGTCACTTCGAATATTTGTAATAATTGTAATGATTTCGACGTGTAATGATTGAGTCCAGTCTGTATCTTTAACTCCAAGAGACTACAGACACCTAAACAGAGATTTGGAGTAAACAACAATAGCAAGTGATTTTGAAGACCACCAACAGAACTTGATTACTTCAGTTCTGTCATTCTAAGTGATTCCTTGGGAGTTTTTATTTGTTTAAAATGTGTAAGAGTGAAACGGTGTGCATTGGGAAATGTAAAAGTTTTGCTTGGTAAGTTTAGTTTAATCACTAACTATTTCATTGAATTTGAATCATATTTTTTCAATTGAAATTGATCCTTTTAAAATTTATAACTGTTGTTTATAACTAAAGAACAAAGCAACAAAATAATGATAATTGATTATCCTTGTTTATTATGGAAAGTAATTTTGCTATATAGAGGATGAGGTGTTAAAAGTGGCCTGCTGTGGGTGTCAGATTCGCTCCGTACACAGGAAGCCTGTGAACCCACCAGTGTAGGGGTAGGGGGTCATTTCTTAGATTAGAAGCAGCATTTCCCAAGGATCAGGGATCTGTGGATCACTAATTCACTAGTTCCCTGAGCCCCTCCATGAAATTTGGTAATAAATTTCATAATCATTATTCTGTTGATTTTTCTTTAGTTGTAAGACAATTAAAAATTGGAAAGGGATAAATATCCATTGAAAAATAGGATTCAGATTCAGTCCAATAGATGTGGGGAGTACCTACTTCCCTTACACACTCTTGAGGATTAAAAATGTGAGTTACTATAGTCAAAGCTCTGAGAAATCCCGCAGTCAAAGGAAACAAAAACATCTTTAACCTAATTCGTCCCAGTGGTGTTCTGTGTTTGGTTTTACTTTGGAGCAGGGGTCAGTGAAGGATGGGGTGGGGGATGGTGGAGAGTGATCAATGTTTAGGAGAGAGAAATAGCTATCACTGTACGGAGCTGCAGAATTCGCTTTGGGTTGGACCAATGGTTCTCAGACTTGGCTGCATGTTAGAATCCCCTGGAGAGCTCTTTCAGATCCCCATGACCAGGCTGTACCCCAAACCAACTGGATCAGAATCTTGGGGGAGGGAAAAAGGGAGACGGACCCAGTACCAGTTTTTTGGAAAATTCCCAGATGATGCTGCTGTGTAGCAAAGTCTGAGAATCCATGGGTTTGATCACCTTGAGGTGTTTTTCAGATCTTCAACTACAAAGTAAAGCTCTCAGACTTTTCATCCCCTACAGTGTTGCAGTCCCATTCACAGACTGGTGGTAGGAAGCAGGATGAAGGGGTGATCTGACCTTTTAGCTTCAGTCAGGGAAGGGATCAGATCACGATTTGTACCTCCCAGCCCACCTCAGTGGCCAGAACTGGCAAGGCTGTCTGGAGCCTGTCAGAAAGAGGATGCCATTAATAATAATAAAAAACAAATGGCTCCTTTAGCCAAAAACCCCCCAGAAGTTGAAAAATGGGATATTTGTGCACTAAGATGGTGCCCAGATGCCTTGAATTGTGAGAAGAGCAGGGAAAGAGAAGACTGCAGCTGGTTTCCCCATTTCTGGGCTGATTTGCCTATTAACCTCCTGGAATTTTGAGCATTGGTTCGTTTAGCTTGCTTTCCACAACAGCCCCACATAGGCCCTGCCTCTGGGACACAGTGCGCAAGGGTTTTCATTAAAAAGTTAACATTTGCCACAGAGTTCAGAGCTCCCTCAATATCTCATTGAAAAGAGAAAAACAGCTCAGCTTCAATGAGGCAAATGTCGCAGTAAGATAAATGCTAACATTTTCTTGAAAGCCACTGTAATTATTCAAAAACCAAACCCCCCACCCCCCTTCATCCCACCCCTCACTCCCAGGTCTTTCTTTTTGTCAAGGATCTGCTTCTGCTGTCCTCATTCAGCAAAACTCCCAGGGCCATTTTCCCTTTCACAGCCCCGTGGGCACCACCCCCGCTATCCGTGTGTGACCACAAGTTTTAGTAGCAGGCAGAATCAGGTCCGGTGTCCTCAAGAACACCCCTGCCCCTGAGTTCCAAACTTCACAAACTGTCCCCAAGCTCAGTGGCTAGCTTTTGACAACCAGTTTTAGGAAGTAGAGATCTGAACTGGAATCCCATAGAGTTGCCCCCGAAAGGCTCTAGTGTTCCCACATCACTCTATTCCATGGTAAGGGTCGCGTTTCAGGATAAGGTCATGGCATCAGGGGGCGTGAAGTCAGAGACTTCCACCCTCTCTTGCTTCCACCCTGAGCACACTTGCTGAGTGCAGAGGCAAGCAGTACCTTGGGCCTCCCCGCTTGTTGGGTATGCCCCTTGCTCAACAGGAGTAGGTCCTGCTCTTTGGTTTCCTTATCTGTGAAATGGGAATAAAAGAGCACCTCTGGCGATCACTAGGACTGAGGATCAAATGAGATAAATGCAGGTAAGTCACCTGAACAGCATTTGGCACAAGTGTTACCCTTAACCTGAGTTCGGGTTCTGACTCGTCATTAGCTGTGCAGTACTGACCATGTTACCGAGCCTCTAGATCCCCAGCTTCCTTACCTGTAAGACAGGAAGACTGTTAATTTCTACCTCCAAGTTTTTAAGGATCTCATGACCTATTGCATTTAAATGGCTTAGCGTACTTTTGGCACAAGGTAAATGCTCAAAAATTGCTAGCTAAGAAAAGCAGAAAGTTAGTTCTGTGTTTGGAAAGGACAGCCTAGCCTGTATTTTCGGAATCTGAAACTTAATAGACTGAGGCTCATTGACTCTGGTGAAAAGGAACACAGTTCACTTTTAAAATTTGACCAGCAGCTGGACCCTCTTTTCATATAGCAATTCTGAAATTGACTGTGATCCCACAAAAGCACTGGAAGATATTTTATATTTACAGTGGTAAAATAAAATAAAATAAAAGGAGTGTTATTATGAAATCTTAAAGAAAGGCCTTACCTCTGAACTACAAAAGGATGAATTTGGAGATGATCAAAGGTGACCTGATTCATATTTAAACTACAAAAATTTCTGCAGATTTACCATGCACTATCTCACCTTTTTTTTTTTTTTTTTTTAAGAGCTAGGCGTTTTTGGTAACTTTAAGGAAAAGATATCAGGATTTTTTTTTCTAGCTTTATTGAGATATGGTTGGTATAGAGAAAGTTGCACATAATTCACGTAAACCATTTTGGGCAGTTGGACGTGTGTACACTCACGTTACCATCACCACTGTCCAGGCACTAACCATATAAGGCCCAGGATTTTGGAAAGCCATAGCAAACTCAAGTGGAACAAGCTTCCACAGATACGCCACACACCTGATTTCATTTCCAAACTCACCCTATTCACCCAGTAAATAAAGAAGTTGATAATCCGCAACGAATAAGAAAGTTCAGAGGGGCCTATGACTATTATTTCCACCACTATTTTCTAGATCTCATTCCCTCTACTTAAACCAACCCAAATCTCACTAATAGCACAGACCAAGTTGATCGGAAAGGGACGAGGACAGGTTAAGCCATTTGAAAATTCTACTTTTCAGCCATTTTAAACAAAACAACTACATATAGCCAGATTTCTTACTAAATTCAAACTTAAGCAATGATTTACTCACATTTTCCTAAGCTCTCAAAAAACATTTTTTTTTTTTTAAAAAGAATCAAGAGGAAAGAAACCTATGTCTTTTTGGAATCCAGCAAAGCAAGGCAGAGTTTGAGATAGGACTCAAGTCCTGTTTCATATTTATTTTAAACAACTTGCCGTCTGGTAACATTTTTCTGTTCTATTTTTAATGGCTATAAAGTTTCTATCACATTCAGTAATTATCTTCAATCTCAAAAGGAGAAAGGAAATTCCATAATAAGAACTACATGAAACATTGAGTGTACAGGTGCCAGAAAATACTGTTTTGTTTAGTGGAGATGAGATCGTAAAAATATGGCTCTTTATAAGGCATGTTCTCAAGTTTATTTATAGACACTGTGACACCCACTCTTAAACTCGTTATTTAATCACGAACAGAAACATTATTTCGAAAGGGAATTAGGATGGTGAAAATATATTTTTAAATGGTATAGTCTCTAGAGCAGTCTCATTTTTTCTTACTATTATCAGCTGCAACTACCCAGAAAAAAAAAATCAGGAGGCAATTTAAGCCACAACAAAAGCGTTTTAAATTTCTCAGGGGCAAGCTGCACTCCATCTTGAAGGAAATTGGAAGGGATATCAGAGAGAATTTATTGTCTGATGACCACTCCTAGTTATTTAAGTGAAAGCTGTAAGAGAAAAATACAGCAGCAGTTAAGAGATCTGATATGAACTTTCTTTAAGGCAGGCAACATGGAGAGACTTTAAGATTTCACGAATTTTATGCTTTGGGACCATGGATACCTTTGCATATGTTAATATATCGTTAGCATTTTTTGTGTGGTATAATTGCATCTTAGGCAATTATACCTGGTGATTATGATTACTTTTGAAAGGGCAAAAGAATGACCTCACTAATAGTGAATTCCATTCAGTGCAGGTAGGAGTAAAAATGTCCAGCCCTGACCACTCACAGTGGGGTCATTAATAGTTACTTTTCTTCCACTCAGGGATAATGTGCATTAACTGGATGTTAGAAAGTACATAGTGCTTTTGTGCCTACTAGAAAATATTTTTCTAAAAGAAAAAAATTATAGAGCACAAAGTGATATACTTTACCTCTACCAAAGTATCTATAAGGATGTACCCATTTCTTAGAGTCTCCTTCATTATCTAACAGAGATCTCACTAATAAGCGCAGTAGAGTTAACCATCTATGTAGTATTTTTTCCAATCTCAATATCCTAAGTTTATGTCCTCCGTGGGAGGTAGGTTTACAAGGATTTTTCTCCAGAAAAGACACTGGAATAATGGTTTTGATGCCAAATATTAATAGTGGAAACGTTTTACATACTTACCACTAAATGAAAGGGATTTTTCAGGATACCTAGTCACTTTTAATGAAGGGGCATGGAACACGGAGAGAACATAAAAGAGAAGAATTTTTGTATACATTCCTCAAAGACCCACTTCGGATTTTTGGCTCAGGTGATGAAGCAAGCGAGGGGGGCATAGCCCTGTGTTTAATTTTTTACTGACAGAGACAATGAGGACAAAATAGCCCACCGAGGCCACCCCTCGTTTCCACTGCAAGCCTGGTAGCTGCTGAACTCGTGATTAGAGCAAGATCCACTGCAGAACCCCAGACTGACAAGTCACAGAGGCTGACCGGCCTAACATTTTAATGCATTGGGTTTTCTTCTGCTGACCCACGACATGGGTAAATAAAGATAACCTTCGCCAAGAAATAGAGACTGCTCCCAGGATGACACTGGCAGATTCTGGCAGAGAGCAAGTGTCCTGCTGGCACTCGTCTCGCCCATCATGGATGGGAAGAGCATGTCAGGCAAGAGCAGCAGATGAGCTATTCTGGAAATCTGACTGCTGGTTATCAGTTATCTGAGTGCAGAGCACGAATGGGAAAAACCCTGCACAAAATCTCCGTGTCATCCAATTCAGATGAGTGGTTTTCTCAGCTTTGTTTCCATTAAACGTTTACAAAGAGATTATCCCAAGTTCTGCCTATTTAGTTGTTTTTGTTTTCTGGCTTAATATGCAACACATTACCTAATAAAAATCACACCACATTAAACAGGCTGTGTTGAGTATACTGCAGTTAGTGTGACTTTACTGGTGTTATTCTAAGTGTCTGTTCTCTGAATTCCCTTGGAATTTATGCTGTTAACTCCCACGGATATGAACGGACCTCCCAAGCCCGCGGTTCCACATGTTGTATATTTATTAGGAGGCAACTGAACTTCTAGACGCTGCACAGAGGGATGTATTTTGTCCCTGAACACTTGAGTTCCTGAACATACTTGTTTGAAATGTCTCTTAAAATATACGGCTTAGCTGTACAGACTAAAAATTTTGTGTAATCAGAGAGAACGTTTAGAAACATTGTTTGGGGAGGGAAATCATGCTTTAGTGCTACTTGAGAATTAACAGCACAATGCCCCTTCTTTGGGGCCGTGGGTATGCCAGGTATTGCTAATAAAACAAGGGAGAGACGCGGTCCTCAGAAAGGAGTGATACAGAAATGTCAAATATTTAACCGTTTGGCCTGGAAACATGTATGAGGACCCAAATCAGGTCCTTGCACGAATAGGACAAATACTAAAATACCCTTGCAGAGGCCTTTCAGGGGGAAAGATAAGGCTCAAATCAAAGAAAAAAAAGTCTCGTGGTGAAGTTTGTGGCTATAGATCTGAAGAGAAAGCTTTCATTTTGTCAAGAAAGTTTTCATCTGATTTTAAAAGATTAGAGTTTATTTTATACTTAGGCTGACAGGGTTAAACTTTCACATTTAAATTATAAAGTATTTGTTTGGTATTGTTGCTTATGTTCCAACATTATAGTTTGTCTAACACTATAGGACACTCCACTTCCAGTAAGAGAGAATTCACCCCAAACTGTGATAGGTTTTTCATTTGTTAACAATTGCTTCAGAGCAGTTCTGAACAATTGGCTGAATGTTGTTGAAAACAGGGGTTTAATTTTTTTAAGTTCCTGATTTATTATGATTTGTATTACTTAATAATATCTAGTTGTGAAAAATCATGGATCTTGATAAAATCATAGATCAGAAAATAATGTGCCTGTTAAACTTTACTGAACTTGCATTTCACCCAAACCCATCAAACACTGTGGAATCACTGATGAAGTAGCGCCACCATCTGGAAATTTGCAGAATGGCAGCTATGCGTTCCTTTCCCTTACAAAGGTGAGTTCTTTCCAAACAAACGTCTATCTTAGGGAAAAAACTAAATAAAACAAACAACAACAACAACAACTGGTTCTGTTTACCTAAGTGCTCTGACACTGTCCTAAATACTCGTGTAAAATTTAACCCTTTTCCTGTACCATTATCTCTACAGAGAAAAGAGATTTCTTTCACATTGGAAAAGATGCTTTCCTAGACATCTGAAGATTGAATGACCCCGCATAAATACAGAGGAGTATGACATGAAGAAAAGCTGAACTTCAACATTGTAGACTTACAACTTAGACACATATATGGTTATGCACATGCGTGCATTCCAGGATGTTAAAATTCCTCATCTGTAAAATGAAGGTAATGAGAGTATTTTCTTCACAGAATAATCGGAGAATAAAATGAGATAATGCCTGTAAAGTGCTGAACACAATGCCTGGCACATACTATCAATGAATAATGGGATTAGTATTAAAACAGCTATTTAACTTCTTTTAAAGCATCCAAATTAACATTCACAGTGTTGACAAGGACTGCAAGACGGTGGCAGGTCCAGCTCCCATCCCACAAAGCTTCCACAAAGCTTTTTTTTTTTTAAAAGTCATGAAAAGTAAAGATCTGTCATCCTCTTAATAAGGTAATCCCCTGGCCAGGTTCTTTACCTCCTGCAGTCTGGCCTCAGTCTCCCCCTCCAGCCCCACTGACCTCCACCTACCCTGCCACCCCCAACCACTGGCTTTACTTCCAGCCTCCCAAGCAGGCAACCTGCCTCTGCCTGTCTGTTTCCTAAGCTCTTCCCCTTTACCTGTGCATTCCACCTTTGCTTATTGAAGGCCCACTTTTCTCGGAGGCTTAGGTTTCACCTTTTCTGTGACTCCATCTCCTCTCTTCCCTACCACCCATTCCTCCCAAACTGGGGGAGTGTTATACTGGTGGTTTTCCTCCCCTCTTCCCCCCCCCCCGTTTATAACTTGCTTTTAGAGAGGTGCAAACTCCAAGCACAAGATGCAAAACATTGTTGCACCCAGAAAAGTGGCCAGATGTTTGTTTTTAGGATACTAATCACAGTAGTGAAAATGCAGTTTCATACCTACAGCTGTACAACTAAGATGATCTGCCAAAACTTTGACCTAAATGGATCATGGAAATGAAACCAAAATCCCTGACCAAAATTAATAAAGAACAACTGTTCACATTAACAAACATGAGGGCTTAGCTCCTGGGCCACACCAACAGGAGGACAAGAGCAGATTTTTTGTTTTATTATGGAGATAATTAGATGAAAGTAACATCTCCCTATATAGAATCTTTCTTTCCCCAAGCAGCCCCCTGAGTAAGAACCTATTTGTGCATCCTTATTTACCACCCCAGCATCTCTCTGTGGGGGTAGAGGAGGCACCTGGAGGCAGGTGGGGACTCCCAGCACAGGGGAAGCCTGGCCTGGGGTTGGGAGGCCCTGAGTTGGGACCCTGCTTCTACTACTTACTAGCTGTGTGACCCAGTGAGTTGGTTAACTCTTTGACAGTCACTTTCCTTCTCTGTGAGATGGTCAGAATAATCTCGTATGGGGTTGTGAAAGGAGTAGATGATTCTCATGGTACCATAGCACGCACTCTAAGGGTCAAACAAGGTGTCAGAAGACAGCACAGGTGTTTGGAAGTTCCTCCACAGGATCTTTGGTCATCACTTCGGAATCCCCTAGCATTTTTAATCCAAAATTTTAAATGCAACTTTATCCCAAAATCACCAGCAGAGGTCACTCGAGGACAGACTGAATTCTTACTGACCCCCTGGCCTAACTCCTAAGTGAAGGGCTGCATTATTAGAGTTAAAATAGCGTACCATTTTATGGTAACACTTTGTTTTAATGTTATTATTCCATATTGCCCATTAAGAGCTATACTGCAGCAATTTGATCAACGTTCTGCTTAGTTTTCCTCACTTAAATTCTATTGCAGAGACCCAGCTAAACGCCCTCTGGCTAGAGAAGTAGAAGGAAGCAGTGTGTAGAAGAAGGTAATGACATCACCTTTTCAGTGACACAGAAAGACTCTAAACCGATGATGAGAGCACGCAGAAAGAGACCTGGGCCTGCACCTGCTTAAGCAGTGAAGGGCGACTAATGGGAGAGATGTGATGGCCTCAGAGAGACTCGGGGGTGAGTCTCCATGCTCTTGTGGTCTGGTGATATTGGGAAAGGAAAACTGGGAGCCTCAACCCTCAAAAAGTCCAACCTGGTTGCAGTAACTACCAATAATTCCGCGTGACTAGACTTAAGGTCACTTAAAATGAAACATAGAAATGTTACAAATGCCATACTTTGTGGTTTGGATTTCCTGCTGACAAATAAGAGACCTATCTCATGCATTGCTTCATGGTTTAAAAAAAAAAACACTTTCATATCCATTCTGTTATGGCACCTTCAAAGTAATTCCAGGATTGCCCATATCATAAACCCTTCTTTGGGGCACCTATCACATCTCGTGATGTTTTTAATCTGCCCCAGGTCATGAAACATAGTAGGAACTCTGTACATATGTGTTGAATGAATCATCAAAACAGAGCAAACCAGAACATCAATTATTTATGTCCACACAACCTTATTATTTATGTATTAAATTTATTATACAGATGAATCAGCTCATTTGGCGAGCATTCTCAGTGGACTTAGATCCAATCTAAGCTGGTGAAATCTAGCACGGGGTCTTCATGTTGCCATCTCCCTCTGTGAAATCTTTGGGAAACTAAAAATCTTGCAATGGCTTTGATGGCTAGGAAGCTGACGATTCTATTCTGTATCAGCCAGATGTCAGGGTTCCTATGGAATGTGCCTCAGACCACAGCTCATGGATGGTCCTCTCTGTGTAGGGGTAGTGACAGGCAGTGGTCCTCTCCACTGTGCCACTCAGAATGGAGCCAAACAGTCAAGTCAATGAGGTGGCAGCTAGATACACTCAGCTCTAAACAGAATAGCTAATGGAGGTGGCTGAAATTAAGCAAGTAAAAAAATCACTGGGGTTAAAGCAAGGTTTTAAAGCGGAGTCTAAGAATCATACACAAAAGGGGCAAAGGCGTTCCCAGTGGAGAGTGGAGGGATGGACAGGAACAGAGTGCTGAGAATGGTTACACTGCCTGCAGAGAACCCCAGCAGATTTGCTCGAGGAGTAAAGATGGAGAGTACTTGTTTGACAGGTGGTGATTTAAAGATAATCATTGGGAAATTTAGATTTAAGATGGGAAATCAGTGAATTATGAATCAGATCATCAAGGTTTTATTCATCTTTGTATAGCCAGTGGTCAGTCCATTCTCATTTGAATTGAATTGGACAATCAGGTAAATTCTAATGGTTAGAAAAATCTTCTTCTAGGTGTTTTCAAATTCTGGCTCCTTCCAGCCTCTCCCCATCGAGGATTACTCAGACCAACTGCAGTCTCTCTTCGAAGTGGCAGCCCTTCAGAGGCTCAAACACTGGTCCCTGCCTTCCTCTCGTCTTCTGCGGAATAAACATTCTCAGTTCTTTCATATCGCCGTGGGCCGTGCTGCTGACCCTTCACCCCACTGGCTCTTATTGTCAGGCCAAGGACCCCCTTTAAATACAAGAGCATCCAAAACCAGGGGCCTTAACAAAACCAGGCCTCGTTTCATGAGCATTTCGTAACCACCAGCAACGTCATCGCCTCTCAGCACCAGAATTTCCCTGTCTCTCTGGTTTCCCTGCGGTGAGATCTGGATTTGTAGCCCATTTCCTTCATGGAATTCCAAATGCACCAACCACATAATCCATTTTCACCACATTCTCATAAGGAAGTGTTTGCTGCCACCATTTTTCACAGATGAGTGGGGATGGAATAGAGCAGAAACAGGAGAAAAATGAAACAAAAATGTGGAAAATAATTTACCTGGCTAACACTGCTACCCAGGGGCCAAGGAATTAATGACATACAGTCCTCCCAACTTCTTGCCCAAGAGGACTCATTTTTTCCTTACATGAGACCACACTGCTTGCGAAGATAGTCTGGCAACCGTGAATCCGAGGGAGAGAGCTTGAGCTCCTGGGGAGGACTTAGCCTTCCTCTCCGTGCAGGGATCTCTCCACTCACCCAGCAACCACCGAGTGCCCGCCTCCCAGCTGGGTCAGAGACAGAACCACAGCAAGGGGGATCTGGCCACCAGGTGTTTGTTTCATTTGCCAATTCCCTTTCAGCGGCAGCCAGGATGTGAGCTATGCCCTTGATGGGCATAAATGGATACGGTACATGCTATCATTCATTAGAGAAGGTGGAGGCAGCTTGTGCCTTGGAAGTGGCAGGGGGTTCGTCCAATCGGTGAGGATAAGAGTTGTGAGCAATGAGAGAGGGCCCGAAGCGCAGACCAGACAGAGGCCAAACACCTGGCAAGGCTAGTCCACTGCCAATAATTTGACTCCAGTGTAGTCTGTATAGTTTACATCAAATTTAGGGGGTTGGGAAACAGTTTGGTTAAGAATCATGGCAACCCACACGCCAACATTATCACCAATCTCTCTGTTTCCCTCTCACACACCCCTACACCACACACACACACACACACACACACACACACACACACACACACACACACACACACAGAGCTCACAATGAAACCTTCCTTCTAGGAAGAAAATTGCAGTTGTCAGTCTCCTGACAGCCTCCTAGCCCAGAGGCCCAGTGCCACCCAGGAAGAGTAGACGCCTGCTGCCACTAGGGTGCCTGGAATGAGTGGCCACTGTCAGTTCTGGTGTCTGAGGGCCTGGCATGAACCCTGAGTCTGTCAGCCACCTTTCCTAGATAACAAAGTACAGGCTGCAAAGTGGCGATTTTCTAACCGAGGAGCTGAGACAGTGGAGCGGGCTTTCCGCTGGAACCTCTCCCTTGGTCCCCCCGCCCTCACGCCTCCCCACTTCCCCAGTCACTCCCCGCTCTCTCCCAGAACAGCTTGCATTTTAGCTGAAGGCAATGAAAGAAAGTTGGCCCCAAAGGTGTCTCTGGGTGTCTCTGCCCAGAACTAGAGAGAAGTTTTTGGCAGAACTTCCAAAGTACAAGCAAACTCCTAACAGGGTTTGGCATATCACAAACAATTAGGTGACTCCACTCCATAATCAGCCCATGGGGATGAAGAGGCCATGCGCCTGCCAGATTTCTGGTAAAATGTTGCTTTAGTTGGAACAAGCATGCTTTTCCTTCAGTGTCCCCAGGCCTCGAGGAGGCTGGAAGCAACGCCAGGACCTCTTATTCTGGGCAAATGTGACCTGTCAGTGTTTTATGGAGGAACTTCAAGCTGGCAGCCGTGGAAGTCTAGGGGGGTCTCAGAAACCCGTGTGGCTTGTCTCTTGGGAGACAGGTACACTCGTGCTTGCAGGGAAAGAGCCGTCTTCTGTTTTGTTCCAAATGTATAGAAGCTGTGAGGCCTGGTGGTGGATCAGCTCTCCTACCGGGAAGAAGTGAGTGTGATGCTTTGTGGGCCTGGGGCCTGCCTCCAACTCACTAGGAATCAAGTCACAAATGGACCAGTTCCTTCTGACTTGAGGCCACGGGAATGATCCCTGGCTTCCAAGAGGGCTCATTCCCAGCAGGGCGGAGTTGGGGGGAGGCTGTCAGCCATCTGTGAGGCTGTGGGTGTGCCCTGGCTGGGCTTCTCTGAGGGGCAGCCCCTCAGAGGGCCTCAGAGACAAAAGCATGAAGGCCCACCTGGGTGCCCTGGCATGGGGCTTGCCCTCGGCCGCCTGAGCTGTGTGTGTGCACCCAGGTCTGCCGCACAGATGTGAAAGCAACTGGATTTGCCCAGCAAGACATGCTCCCTCCCCACACTCCCCAGACACTGAGAAACAAGGGACTCTGGGTCTCCTCCATCCCTCAGCCCCAGTCAGGTGGCAGGCGGGCTGCCCCCCCCTGGTGGAGCACAGGCACTGACAGAGATGGAGGCCGTGATTCAGCTAACGGAGAGATGCTTCCAAAATGAGCTACAAGTCAGTTTACAAAAATGGAATAGTAAAAAAAAAAAAATCTATTAGGTTGCAATCTCTTTTTGGGGAATGTGTTTCTAAAGGGAGTTTACATGCCATGGAAACAAATCCCTGAAGCCCAGTTTCAGCTTATTAGCGCTAAATTGGCCACAGCAAATGAGCGCTACAATTGTCAGTGACCTGAGGTTTTATAAGCACACTGGGACTGTTTGCGGAGATTTTACATGCGCCCCGCAGAGCAGCTGAGGGGAAGCCATGCAACCCGCTATTCCATTTCCAGAGCCCAGAATAGCAATGCAGCCACCCCATCGTGCTCCTCCGTACAGGAATCTCCTGGGGCTGGAACCAGCCTCGACATCTTCGCCCTACAGCTTAGTTTTACTACAAAGGCAAAAACAGGAAGTAAAAGGCACAGCGGAAAAAGTTCTCCTGGGGGAAGGAGCCTTCATCTCTGTTTCAGATGGATTTGAAAGGGTCCTATCCTGGAGGAGAAGTGGTGAGGGAAGCGGAGGAAAACCAGTGATAAGGGGCAACAGAGAGTGGCCAGCTCCTGGTCCTGCAGGGAAACTGGCAGGGGTGACTGGGGAAGTGAGCAGAAAAAAACCTCCCATCGCCAACAGGTACACAGCTCTGAGAGGGAACTAGATCTAAATCTGCCTTATCTGATTATGACTTTCAATCTTCTCTCACTAATTTCATCCTTCGTGGAGTTCACATGCTGGGGACAGATAAAAAATTAAAATATGCGTATACATGAATAAAATCATTAACATTCTGATCAGTTCACTGAAGGAAATAAGCAGTCAGCTGAAAACGAAAGGAAGGTGGGAGCTCACATTGGAAGAGAGGTGAGGAGGCCTGGGTGGGGGGGCATCTCAGCAAAGCCCTCAGAGGAGGAGAATGAGACCTCCAAGAAAAGCAGGACCAGAGGGGCTTCGGGGGCAGAGGGGCAGTGAGCATCTGATCTGCGAGCCGGGAGGGAGCTCCGGATGCTGCTAGCCGTGAAGGAAAGCCAGTGCATGCAGAAGAGAGGCACGACAGTACATTGTAGCGGTGGGCAGGGGCTCAAACATGCAGAGCCTTGTTCCAGGGTTTACACTGTATTTTTTAAATGTTCCTTCTTGGAATTCTTTTTCTTCACATCTGTAAAATAACGATACCATCAGAGCAGTGCTTCTCCAAGTACTCTGACAAGGCCATGACTTCCTTGGCCAGCTCATCTTCCCCCCCACATAAACACATGCACATACACATACACACCTATACATACACACATACACATGCATGCATGCACACACGCACACATGTATACATAAGTGCAGGCATGCATGCACACACGCACGTACATGCATATACACATACATACACACATGCATACGTGCACACACATACACACATATACATATGTGCACGTGTGTGCACACAGTACATGCGTGCACACACGCATGCACGCACGCACACGTACATATGCATATACACATCTATATATACACATGTGTGCACACGTGTACATACATGCACACCTGCACACATACACACACATATACACACATACACACACACTCTTGAGGGTTCCTTTGGGCTGGATTCTTGGACACTCACTCTTTCTCTGAGCCACTCTTGTGGTATCCTGTACTATAACATACTTCTATGTTAGTGACTTTCAATTCTGTTCACTCTCCAGACTCCCATATTTCATTAATTAATTAATTAATTCAGTGAACATTTATAAACACTTACCATGTGCCAAGGACTCTGTAAACTTCTGGGAATATAAAAAAATCAAATAAAACCCTCCCTTGCCTTGCCCTCTTAGACCTCCACTTGGGGATTAGACATTAAGGGCATCTGCAAGAGTAGAAAGTGGAAAGGAGTATGTCATCCATCAGAGGGGTTTAATGAGATGACATTTAAGCTGGGTCCCCAAGGAAGAGTAGAAGATTTCCATTGAGAAGAAGGGGCTGTGGGTAAAATACCAAGACAAAGAAACTGCCTGTATGAGGCATATGAGAGTAAATGGTCTTTAAGGACCAGGAGGAGCTCTTTGCACCCTCCCTGCGGGGCCCCAAACCTGTCAGACAGGTGTGACAGGGTCTCAAGAGGAACAGGAAATACCACTGCCATGATGGTGAGCACCCAGTTTGTGAAGAAGAGGTTCAGACAGCTGGAAAGCAACGCCCACATGTGAAAAGGCTGTGAGTTTGAGCCTGGAGAGAGTACCGAGAACATTGTGGCAATGATCCCATGATAGTTTATCAGGACAGGTAAAGCACAAATGAACAAAACTGAGAAATTAGAGTCATGAATTAAATGGACATCCTGCTTTTGGTAGTTAGCACTTTCCTAAAATCTCCTGGACCAGGTATGAGACCTTCGATATGAAGGGGAATGAAATATCAGGAGAATCCATTTAACACATGATTATACAATTGGAAAATAGCACCTTTGGGGAAATAGTAACAAAACTGGAATTGTACAGTTTGGGGGAGACCGGACAGTGATTGTATGACCACAATATATAAAAGGCTTTACTATGAACGAGATAGCTGATCTTGTTTATATTTTCTTTTCACTGGGGAGAGAAGGAAACTGGTTACTTGTAACCAAAAGGGTTTTGACTGAATATAAGAAAGAGCTTTCCAGACAAGAAGGTCTTTTTAAAAATATCGCCAATGCTTGCATCCCTGACATAATGTACGGGTGGATTTGCCTGACGTGTGTTGAAAAGGACCAAGTGACTTCTCAAGGAAGAATTTTTATTTCTAGGCTGAAGAGGTCAAGTTGTTCATGAGCAATCCAGAATTGGTCATTTTGGCCCATGGGAGAAACTTCAGATTCTCTTACCAGAAATATTTTTTACCTAAATCCTGTTTACTCTACACCTGCTCACACTCTCTTCCTTAATTCCTGACCAGCTAAAGAGAAGATGGAACTGCCAAATGCACCCTGCTCCCTCCTGCCTCCTAATTCAGACTGAGTCAACCAAATAGTTCATATCTTCATTTGCTATCTGCTGGCATTATCGAAGTCTTTTTCCCTGTTACCCCCTTAAAAAGCTCTGTTTTTTGTGCCTTAATTGCTGGCCCTTATTGCCACAAGAGACAGAATTCTTGTGCAAACTATATTCTATAAACTTGTTCAATAAATAAAATTCAAGCGTTACCACGCCTTTCTGACAGAGGTCTGGGGAAGTTCAGAAGCTGAGGGCAAGAAATGAATTATTTGCCCAGGGAGTCAGTAAGAAAAAGCACATTGCTGGATCAAAGATAGAACACACCCCTCCCTAGAACATGGGGAACTTTCCAGCTCAAATTTGAGGCCCTGTCAGAAGGGGTCCAAACAACATTAAGTATCTGGGTTACAGACTATGAGGCATTCTTTGTATATCTTTCGTTGCATACAACCACACCCCTCCCCTTTCAGCCCATTCCTACCCCCCTTCCCATCTCCCTGGGGGCTGCCCTCCAACAGCTTGTGTATTGGCAGAGGGCCGGCTGCCCGCCTCCCTCAACCAGAGGGCAGCCCTGACCATGATCACACCACATGCTTAGTGAATCGGAATCGGGACTCTTGCCTGAGCCAAGATTGTCAGAGTGCCAAGCACTGCAGGAAACACCAGATTCCAAGTCCCATCTTGTAGGACCCACTAAATAGACCTGCCACCTTGACTATCAATCAAGCTACAAAGCTGTCCGATGCTCTGTCGCTCTTTGCGGGAAAGCTCTCGGGCTTCTGAAGCTTCCTTGTCACCAGGCTGAATAAAGCTACTAATTTGTATCTAACTTATTTTTCAAAACTCCTCCAAGCTCTCCAACTTCGATGTCAAACTATGTTAACAACGGCTGGCTTGGAAAGTCCCTGTAGGATTTGTAAGAAATTAATGTTAGCTTCCTCTCAACAGAAAGCGAGGGCTTTGCAAAACACACCATATGCTTGTCACTTTGCCAATGAATCAAGATGTTTTTGCAGTCTTCTGAGTCTAAATAATTAATGGTAATGTCTAAAGATTACCCCAAGGTTCAGGGAGTAAGGATAGGGTCTTTGCACTGTCCAGAGTTACCCGGCCTCAGCTCAGTCCAATATTTCATGTGATAAATGGTCAGGCCGCA
Source organism: Ailurus styani (assembly GCA_002007465.1). Classification (NCBI taxonomy): domain Eukaryota; kingdom Metazoa; phylum Chordata; class Mammalia; order Carnivora; family Ailuridae; genus Ailurus; species Ailurus styani. Next base: position 1,208,111 of record LNAC01000369.1, on the reverse strand, counting down.
TGACCACCCCCCCACACACACCCACCCACTCATCACCATGTTCATTCTCTTATACTTTCTTCTCCTTTCTTCTGTAATGAGATTCTCTGGGTTGCTTCAAGTAAGCTGCTTCTCCTCAACCCTCAAATAATAGGCTTCCACCCAGGTTCCTCCAGTTTCCCTTAATGGGTAAAAGAGTGTGTCTAATATTTTATCCGTTAACATTAACACTGTTCTTATCAAGAGATTAATCTCCTTTCAATACACTCTCACCAACTAATTAATCCAAACCAATAAACCAAACTAAATAAATCAATAGCTCCATGAATTTGGATGATTGTAGGGATTATACGTTTTGCTAAGATTTTTTTTTTGAAAGAGTAGATACTGAGCTCTTGCTTTACAAAATAAAAAGACATCTCCACGAGCTTTTGAAATATTTCCTCTTAAACAGCAGAACCCTTCTTCGATTCTGTGATTCTTTGACGGGGGCGGGGGTTGGGAGGATGAACCTGCACCACTTAGTACTTATTCTTGATGCACCTCATCTCTCATGTCAGCTCTTCAAAATGAAGTGCTATTCAGCCCTCCCCAGAATGGGCCATCGTGGTATTTTAATTGAATAAACAGAAAAGTCTCATCCATTGTAGGAGATGATAGTAATAAGAGTTCATTGTAATAAAGTATTTCCTGTATGCCAGATGTTATGCTGAGAGTTTTACAATCATTATTTCATTTGATTCTCAAACAGGCTCATTTCTAGATGAGGAGACTGAAGCTCGAAATAGTTTCAAAACGTTAGTCCCAAGTCATATAATCATTAAATAGGAGAACTCAAGTTTGAACTGGAATGTGCACTAGAAGATCATTCTGTGGATTCACTTCTCACGGAAGGCTGAACCCAGACACAGACTTCCAGGACAGAATACCATAGATGGTCGGGTAAAGAGACATTTGCTACTAATACCAACAGCCTTGACATAGCCTTCAGACTAGAATTCAGCTGGAGCTGTCTTCTAAAGGACCTTTATTTGTTAATTTACTTCAAATAAATTAGTAAGAAGTCTAATGTTTGCTGACAAAGGCTTTAAAATGTACCATTATTATGGACATTGGGGAGGGTTTGTGCTTTGGTGAATGCTGTGAAAGATGTAAGCCTGATGATTCACAGACCTGTACCCCTTGGGCAAATAATAAAAATAAAATTAAAATAAAAAAATAAAAAAATAAAAATAAAATAAAATAAAATGTACCATTAATTCCTATAAGAATGGAAAATGCCTTTACTCTAAGTCCAGGCTATTTTATTCATGAAATCATCATTATCATTACTCATGCATGTTTCATGGTAGTTCACATTCCTATTTTTCTTTCTTAAATTGTATGAATATTCAGAAATATTAACTGGAAATGATGAAAGTCAGCATGGTAGAATAACTGAGTTCATGATCTACATTTTGAAATAATGATGAAAAGAACAATACATTGCCCATAGCAAGAGTCAGTCTTCTAAGAATTCAGCAAGCTTTCAGATATGTTTTTGTATTAGTTCAGCATAACTGTAAATTAAACCCACAATTATGCCTAACTTCTTATTCTATATAGAATGGTCTTGGGCACAAGAAAGACAGAATCATCCTGGCTTCAGAAGTGTTGCCGGCCTAGGCCAAGTAAGTCTGCAGCCAGTGGGTGAGTCCAATGGCCATTAGAATGGACACAGGCCTGGGTAAGCAGGAGTCTAGGATTCTGAGCCCAGTGCCCTTAACCTGCTGGATGATGTTGGTATGCATTCACTTGGCATCTCTGAACCTACATTTATTCACCTGTAAAGTGAAAATGTTAGAGTAGCTGACCTGCAGGAACCATTGTTAAGTCTAGGATTCTAGGATTCTGGTGGCAACAATAAAAATCATCACGTTATTGGTGATGTAAAATATTGGTTCTCCATGTAAAATATGGGCAGAAAGATTATTTTAAAATTATAAATGCATAGCTGTCAAGGTTGAGCTATAATTTCCATTACTTTCCAGTAATAGGAAAATATAGATTTCATTACTAACCTACTAAGTACAGATTTTACTAAGTATGACAACTAGTTGCCAAAGGAATAGGATATACAGAATCTTCATCAAGTAAAAATGAAGGTCATCTGACAATGCTTTAAAGAAGTTGTCTTTTGTATTCCATTTTATTTTGAAGGGCAGACAATAGGACAATGGCCCACATGTTCAGAATCTGGACATTCTTTGGGACAAATGACTGTATTTCTTGAACAAACAGTAGCATTTAAAAGAGAAAAGGGAATGACGGAGATTAAGAGAAATCTGAGACATACTAAATGGAATGTATGAACCTTATTTAGATCCAAACTGTAAGACAAGCAAGCATTATCTTGCTATTCATTATTGTTAACACCCAGTTTCAGTTCCAGAAAAGTTCCGTAGAAGAGGTAGACTTGAGATAGCTGTTAGGTGTCATAAAGGCCTTGTGGTTTTTTTAAGTACCTATTTGTTAGACTTGAGAGTCATATGGAATTGTTTGTGGGTGATTTGATTGTGTCCTTTGTTCATGGTCCTGCTTTAACATCTTGTATATTTGTTTTTCTAGGTAGCACTTCCCTTAGTGTGAATACGGTTATCCACAGATTATCTAAATGTGAATTGGCCACTCTGTGGACAGTCTGGGACAGAATTCTAATCCAAAGTGGCTTTTTTTTTTCATCACCAAGTATGTATGACCAGTATGTATGTAATATCAATATATTTTTATACTGGCCTAAGAAAAATATCACCTATTGCCGATCAAAGATCAAATGGACTTTAGAAACCCACCCACCGACCCACCCCCAGTTTGTTTCAGTTTATCTCTTTACCACTTGTCTTAACTTTCATGACATCCCTGCTTGGGCTCCTCAGAAAGTAAAGCCTTGGACAAGGGCATACCTGTGAGTATTTGACCGATACAATCTTTGGGGACAAGAATGAAGGGCAAGAGGAGAGAGGAAGGAAAGAAGAAACACCAGTATAAGGATGCATCATGGAAGCAACTGGTGGCTTGATCCTCCAGGACCAAATACCCAGCCATGGCACTGCAGATGTATTCCAGAACCACCCATTCAGAGGAACATAGGGAAGAATTTCTGCTTCAGATCCCACCCTCCGTGGGTCAGGGGTTTGTCCCTGGGGACGTTAATTACTCTGCTCTGCTAGTTGTGCATCTGTAAGCCCTGAGCCGTCCCCTGGGGACTCCCTTGGTAGAGAGGGTGCTGGGGTACAAAGGAAGCAAGTTGAAACCCATGCAGGTGAGCCTGAGAGGCTCTGAAGTAATGCATACGACTGTCTGATACATATCAATGTTGAGAATTAACTATTATATGATAAACTAGATGCTTTGGATGTGTCAATTGCAGAAAAGTAGAAAACTGAGGCCTAAGAAAATAAAATAAAGAACACCTTTCACCTAAGATCCCTATATTTGGAGCTAAAGAAAAGTTTTGGAAGCATGAGTTATCTATTTTCCTCAGTTCCCAATTTCACCTTCGGTATATAGTATTAGTAGTATATAATCTTGTTATATATTATTATTATTGTATTAGGAAAAGTGGAGAAAAGGGATTCCAGAAGCAGAATAAAAATTTAAAAATGATTCATTATTATCATTTTTTTTCATAATGGAAGGGCCATGATTTCAGAGTACTGGGATCAAGTACCCATGTCAGACTCCCTGCTAAGCAACCCTCAACCTCTGCCCCTCCCTCAACTTGTGCACACTCCCACTGTCTTTCGTTCTTTCAAATAAATAAATAATTTATAAAACCACTTCCATTCTTTATAACTTATGACTATTAATTAGAGAAAATGTTAATTTTAAAATACAAAAACATCAAAATACTATGAATTATATTCATCATAATTTATGAGGTTGAATGATTAGAAAATATGTAATTTAACTGAGTCAATAGTGATAGATCACCTTCTAGGTCATCACCCACCAAGTACTTTGTATAGTTGATATAGAGATTAAAAAGATATTTTCCATCTCTGTGATATCTATAATCTGGTTAGGGAGGCAAACAGACATACAAAGCCCTTATCACACAAAGCAGAAAGTAAGTGCTTTAACTGAAGCAATAAGATCCAAGGGAGAATGAGGTTTCAGGGTGTTGTGGGAGGGTAGCAGGAGCATTGATGGCTTCACACACACACACAAAAAAATTGGTTTGGGGGATTAAGATTTTCACAAGAGGAGAACTGAGTCCTCTGTTGAAAACAAATAAATATTATTCAGATACTTGGGCTGAAAGCAAGATTATTTCTCCTAGGAATTCTATTTGTAATTCTGTCAGACCACTTTTTTTTTAGGATTTATTTATTTGTTTTAGAGAGAGAGAAAGAGAGAATGTGTTGGCAGGGAGGAGCAAAGGGAGAGAAAGAATCCTCAGGCAGACTCCCCACTGAGTGCAGAGCCCAACATGGGGCTCAAACCCAGGACCTCAATCCCAGGATCATGACCTGAGCCCAAACCACGAGTCAGATTCTCAACCGGCTGCACCACCCAGGTGCCCCTCTGTTGATCCTTGTTATGTCACTAAATTATCTACATACAAGTGGCATACAATTTTTGAAGCTAACCCTAGGACTACAAAACAGTCTTCGGCAGACATACAAGATGTTTCTCTTCCTCACAAGTTTGCTCCCAAACTAGGAGAGCTCCATATTAACCTTAAGGAAATAACAACTCATTCACTGAGAGCAGGTTCCATGCTGCTAGGGTTAATAAGAAGGGAGCATGTTCATGGAATTCTATCATAGGTGGATCTTCCAAATCTTGGGAACTCAATCTCTAAAGCAGGTTTTCTCCAAGTGGGTCCATATTTGAACCAGCTAGATGTTAAAAATGCAGAGAACTAGGCTTCAACTCAGACCCACTGAATTAGACCATCTGCAATCAAGGCCAAAAAATTGTATATATACATTTTTTACGTTTCTTCAGATTATTTTTGTGCATGCAGAAGGTTGCAAACCTTTGCCCCAGAATGGAGTTGATCTGAAGGGGTAGAGAGGCAGCTGTTTTACATTACCTAATCTGACTCTTCTGCTGATGTCATTCTCCTCAAATTTCCTTGAAAAGGTAACTACACAGGATATTGAGCTCCTCTAAGGGAGTGGAGATGTGAAGGGAGCCAAGGGTCTGCACAAGCTCTAAGAACTTTGGGGACCAAGAAAGGAGCCTCCTGACACATGGCTAGATTTGTATTTCACCTTGGTTTTTCCCTCTTTGTTCCATCTACGTTAGTTATTGAAGAGCTGAAGGAAAAAAAATACGGCTCATGACCCCAGACAGAAAAATATATTTATTTTTCAAATGGTAATAAAACAAATAACTCTGAGGCAATGGACTTGTTTTCCTTTTTACTTCTGTGAACTTCTGTGTAGGATATGAAAATTTCTAACTATTCCTAGTGGTCCTCCTGGGGATCTCCCTTCTCTGTCATCCTAACAATTACCTTTGCCTCTCCTGTATGTGTCCCCCTTTGCTTGGATTGTGTGTCATCTTCTTTCCTTAGTTTACCTCCTCAGTATGGTGGAGCACATCATCCAGTAGTTTCCTCAGGAATGGTGCATGTGACATAAACTATTTGAGATCTTCTGAGAGCAAAAGGATAAGTTGTCCAAGACTGATATCCTAAAAAATTACTTCCCGGGGAGTACTGACTTCCTTCAAAGCTCAGTTAAAACAGGGTAAGTCTAGTGCTTCAGGCTATCAATTCTGATCCTCAACAACCTTTAGACCCCAAGAGAAGGGCTGGTGCTTTACTAACCATGAACACTGATGACACAAGGTCCACCACAACTTGCCTCTTCATACAGCTGCAACCTTAAGGCTTGATCCAAGGCCCCGATCATTCCAAGGGAGGGGCTGGTGCTATCTCCAATCAAAAATAGTGTCTTAGCAGAAGAGGGCTGGAAATAAGTTTCTGCCAAGTACTATTACCATTATATCCTGACCTCTAACTACCCAGAGGATATATGACGTTTCTTTAATTATGTAGTTTAAAAGCCCCAAAGCCCAAGTAACTGAATATCTTCTCCAGAGTGTGACACCTAGCTCTGTCAGACTGTGCTCTTTCCTAGAGTGTGGTGGGCAGTGGGAGAACTTTTACACTTGCTACTGATGCTATTGCCATGAATTTTCCCAGTGAACACTGCTTCAGCAGCCCTGGTGTGTATGAGGTCTAGACATTAGTCATTGTTTGCACAGTATCTTGAATGTATGAAAAAAGTATCCATTCTCCTGCCCCCATCCCACCCCTACTACCTCCACCACTCACATCACCCCTGCCACTACCTAACTGATAGTTTGGTTGGGCATAAAATCCTGGGGTGAAATAATTTTACTCTTAAATAAATAAACACATTAATCCATGGTTTACTCCTTTCTGCTATTCAAGAGTTCAAATCCACTCTGATTTCCAGTCTTTTGCATATGATCTGTTTGGATTTTTGGATTTTTTGTATTTCTTTCTTTTCCTTCCTTCCTTCCTTCCTTCCTTCCTTCCTTCCTTCCTTTCTTCCTCTCACCCCTCCCTCCCTCCCTTCCTCCCTTCCTTCCTTCCTTTTTCCCTCTCTCTGACCCTCCCTCCCTTCCTTCCTCTCTCTCCTTCCACTTTCTTGAAATTTAGGATCCTCCCTAAATTTCTGAAATTCCCAAGTATTCTGAAATTTCAAGTATTCTGAAATTTCATACTTACATATCTTGGCATTGGTATTGTTTTAATCTACTAAAGAAACAGATCAAAGAATATAGCTGTCAAGCCCTTTCTACTCAAAATTCATGTCCTTTGGGTCTGGAAGTCTTTCCTTGAATTCTTTTTTTGATGACGTCCTCTATTTAATCCAGTTCTCTCTTTTATTCAAATGTTGACTCTCCTGGACTAATCCTCACTATTTTTTATTTTCCTGTTTCCCATTTCTTTGTCCTCTTTTTCAACTTTCTCAAGATTTCCTTGTCTTGAAATTCTTCCTGTGAATTTTTCATATCTGCTATCAGAATTTTAATGTCCAAGAGCTCCTTTTTGTCTTTGAAACATTCCTTTTACATAGTTGCCAGTTCCTTATTTCATGAAATATCTTCTTAGTTCTCTGGTTGTACTAATGAGTTATTTATTGTTGTTGTTGCTTTCTTTTTTTTCTTTTCCCTACATTATTGTCTATATTCTTTATTTTTATTTCTGTCTTTCATGTTAGGAGTTACCTTCAAACATCTGTTGATTCCTAACAGAATAGTCATGTTTAATGGTGGAGCCATAAAAACCTAATTACAGCTTAAAAGAAGTTAACGCTTTACATGGAGAGCTAATTAATTAGTTTACCATATAAAAGAAAAAAATTATCATATAAAAAAAGAAAAAATCTCCTCTAAAAATGTGCACATAAAAATAATTCTACATTCATGTTTACGAGGCTCACAGATTAAGAACTCCTCAGTTCATGAAGTAAAATGTTCATTGCTATTTTTACACCTTAAAATTAGTCAATGTTCAAATACTTTTCTAGACTTTGCTTGAACACCTTGAGTGAGGGGAGCTCACCATCAGCCAAATTACTCCATTATCTTATATCAGTTCCATCCTCAAAAACTATTCTTTGTTTGATCCAAAATATGTCTATTCTATCCTTTTGTCATATTTATGCTAATTGTATATATTAAATTGAATTAAAGGTTTTTTTCCCCCCTACTTGGAGCTTTTTAACATAATCAACATGAATCCTACATTAGTAATTCAACTTTCTGGGCTACTGCTATAAATCCAATACCTCTCTTTCCCTGAAAAAACCTATTTAAAAAAATAGGAAATAATGTATCCCCCACCCAGCTTTTCAAAAACGATCTTGGATTACTGGGTGTTTAGGCTTGGGTTCTGTTTCAGATGTGGAGATGCCAACTGGAGTAGTCGGAGAGCATAGATTCATTTATTTTTGGGAGAGTTAACTACTGGGAGTAAGTGGCAGGTCAAGATGAGATGTGGTTAAGCTGGTAGCCAGGGAAGAGCCTGAATCAGCTACACTTTGGGAGTTTTAAGAGAGGGGGTGGGGAGAGAGATCCAGATCCAGACTGGTCAGATCCTTTTTCTCAATTCTCCAGTGACACCAGTAAGTTCTTTAGCTTCTGACATTTTACAATAGCTTAACAAATGACTTTATTCGCTATCTTCCCTATACTAACAGTGTTAATGAGATCAAGCCTGTTCTTTCCCAGCCACGCAAATTCTGGAATACAGTCCTTATGCAAGAGGGTGGCCAAGAAACTTGAAAAATCTTTCACAGGCAACAAAGCCATTTGTTTCTCCTACACACAGCCAAAGACGAGCTAATAGCAAACATCCACCAATACACAGGGGCGTGTTGCTTTGGCAGAGGCCACAATCCCAACTTTCAAAAAACTATTCTTGAAGCCACCATCTTGTTCCCTTAAAAGCCAGTCCCTCCAGAGCTCACTTCAGAATGAAATCAAGACTCCTTTAAGTTTTCCATCTCACATTCTCCCCCTTAGCTTTAATATCACAAAGGTGGACAAACTTCCAGTCTCTAACCTGGCTCCACCCCAGCACCTGGCTCCCTTGCCTTTGAATGAGGACCAGCCAAGAATGAACTCAGCTGGAGAAAATGTGCAGAAAGGGTGGGAGCCAGAAAGCCAGGGGCAGAGCAAACCCTCCCTCCCAAGGTGATGGGCTCCACAGCTGTCCCAGCCCTCTGAACCCTACAGTGCCAGTCAGGGGGCTGGCTCTGCCTGTCTCCTCCTCTGTGTTCCTGGCAAGGGGTCTTTTTGTTGTTGTTCCCCCTCCTACTCTCCTGATTCCAGGCCCAGTGTTTGCTTGTCTTGCAGCCAAAGATAAACTCCAGGCATTCAGAAGGCTACTCTTTCGATATCCGAACAGAGCACTGCCTAAGGGAAAGAACAATTTGTCTTATGTATTGCTTTCCCGTTTTTTTTTTCCTTCGTAGTTCATTTTGATGAGGCAACACAGTTCACATGGACTCATAAAAACTCAGGGTTGAAAGTAACATAAAATGCACTGAGGCTAACCCCATGTAATCGTTGAAACCCATATTCATACAACTCCAGATCTATCTTCCTTCCATTGACACCAAATTTACTGTCTCCCTAACAAGGGCCCCTATTTGCAGACAGTGCTATTTGAATTCTCTTCTTTGACTGCATTTACTAAATGCAAGACATTTGAAAAGGAAAAAAAAAAGTCAAACTTTTGGATATATCCTGTGGACAGGAACCTCGTCCCCATTTTTGGTGTTTGTGTTCAAATCAAGAAATCATACAGCTTGAGAAGTCTTTCTTTGGCTGCTGGTATATTAAAAATTAAAGGGATTTGGAACTTACCTCTTTAGGGCACTAGGACTAAAAATAAAATGCTAAAGGAAGCTGTTTTAGACCTGCGTTCAGTTTGGGAGAGTCCGACAGAGACAGTGGGAGACAAGAAGGCTAATCATTGCCTTCTGGAGGCGGCAGCTAATCTAGCAAACACCACAGTCCACTCCCACTCAGTAAGGAGCCTTGTGTGTTCTATGGCTTATTAAGTGCAAAACATGTACACTCTTTACTAAGTAATAAATAGATGAAGCAAACAGCCCTTGAGGCCGACTAGGAAGAGAGACAGCAGGGAAAATGAACATGGGACACAGGCTAAAAACAAAACACACTGCAAAGCCAGAGGTGGCTGTTGGCTGTCCAAACCTAGGGCTCCACACAAAGGTGACCTCCTGACAAGCTGAGCAAAGGAGGCTCATGGGGGCACACCAGGGATGTACTTGGAAGTCAAACCACACTTGGAGGACAAGGAAAAGTATGATTTGTTATTGTCTACAAATAACTGAATCTTTATTACACTGAAAATGAATGGAGAATAGGGAGAGTCTCTGCTGCCCAGGCATTCAGCATGCCAATTAGAAATCCAGGGGCAGGGGCAGCACGAGGAGGTGCCATGTAGCTTTATGAATGTTCCCCTGTCTCTGGGCAGACATTTGTGGGCCCCGGTGAGGGCATAATGGATGGTGAGTGAGCTTCATGCCCTCCTCAGCACAGGAGGTGATGCCCACGAAGCCAAGGGCCAGAAGCGCATGGAAGATTAGAAAATGGACATTTTCCTTCTGTTCTTAAACCATTCTGTGAACAGCTGGGTACCGAGAAAATGAGCAGGTGATTTCAGATTTACGAAGCTGCATCCTGACCCCCTAGGCAGAGCCTTTGAGAACAGAAGGTGGGAGGCTGACAGAGATAGGTAGATGTGGGCATCTGAACCCAAAACAGTAGCTCTGATTACATATGGACCCTTGAACCAGCTGCTAGAAAGGGCTGCCATGGTGCCAGGAAACTGTCCCTGTCTCAGCGTGGAGAAGCCAGGTAGAAATCATCATTTATGGAAGATTTCTGTTGAATAGGTTAGTTCTTGAATTGAGAATGTAATTTAAATTTTCTTCTCACCATGTTTCTATGCTTCAGCTTTACTTCTAAAGACTTCTACAATTTTCCTGTAGATATTATTGTCATTTTTTGATAACAAATTCATTTTCCCTGGTGGAAGTGGCTCCAACCCATCTCTTACCATTCCCTTCCTATGGCAATGAGAACAAAGATGGGAAGAACCAAAGGTAGGAGATAAGTAAAAATTCTCACACCAAGAAAGCAATATCACATTAATTTTCTAACAATTCCAGTGCTTGCTAAAGGAGTGAAGAACATTAAACTAGCTCAATTGCATAAGTATTATTGTTCACAGATATTTGCCTGTGAGGATTATATTTCTCACCCATTAATATTAATCTTGGCCATATGATTTGCTATCCAAAATGAAATGAGAGCAGAAGTGACATATGTCATGTTTCACTTCCATGCAGAAGCTTATGGGCCAGTGCATGCTCTGTCATATTCTCTTCTATCTCTGCTAGCTGATTGTCCTAAACAGAGGCTGCTCCTTCACCTTTGTCCTTGGGATGAAGATAATATGAAGCAAAGCTGGAGTTGATATGCAAGGGACATGTAGCATGAATGAGAAATAAACTTTTGATATTATAAACACTGAGGCTTGAGGATCTTTTGTTACAGTAGCATAACCTGGTCTATACTAATTAATACAGAGTACCCTTAAAGTACATCAACTTTGTTTTTAAATATAAATCTGTATATTAATTTAAAAGATTGGTAAGAACCATAGCAAAATAATAGCGATTATTTCCTGGTTGGGGGATTATGATTTTCTTCTACTCTATGTTTTTCTACAATTCCTAAATCTTCTACAGTCAAAAAAATATGCATTCATTACTAAGGAAAACATAAATGTTATGTTCTATAAAAGGCAGAGTATCAAGCCATGCCTAGGTTACAAGTTCCATTGTGAGTTTCACCACTCACTGTTACATATGAGACTTCGGGTGACAAGGGTAACATCTTTAAATGTATCCCTAAGATCTGCATCACTAACTCCAGCTGGCCTCCTGTGCTGCTTCCTCCTTGCTTCCCTTCAACCCACAGTCTTGCACTCCCTCCCCCAGGTTGGGACTTAAACGCAGTGTCTTGAAATCCCCGTCAGCAGTGTGGTGGTCCACAAAATTAACACGCACTTAGCACAGAAGAACCTTGATCCTTCTTGGGAGCTCTACGAACATGTCCTCCTTTTGTTTCTCCATCTGACCATCTGACCTCTGACCATCGCAGTCAGAGGAGTTCTTTTCTAAGGCCTGTTTCATCACCATCAAATGCAAAAAAAAAAAAAAAAGTCTATCTGTGGGAGTGGGAATAGAGGAAATGCCTCCTTCTTCCAGATTTTTCAGGAAATTAACAGTGTATCCAAGAGTTAAAACATCTTGGAACGCTTACTTGAAAAGACCAAGAATGAAGCCATGACCTTCTGACGGTGGTGGGTATTCTGATTCATCCTGATTCCATTTTAAAATCCCTAAAAATTGTACTAATTACATTATTATGTTATGTTATTAAATTTTTACATGATTCAGGACAAGGAACTCTATGTGCTATAACGATCCTAAAACCTTGGTAACTTATCCCCATAAAGGTTTACTTCTCACTTATGTCATAGGCTGATGTGGGTCAAGAGGTAGCTCTCCTTAAATCAGTGCCCCAAAATCCAGATTCCTTTTGTCTTTAGATAGGAACATTTTCAACAGCGACACAATGGTTGCCATAGGAAGGGGAAAGAATGAATGATTACTAAGGGATTTTTATGCAATAGATAGAAGTGATATCATTTCACATCATTTCAGCCCACGTTCCATTATGCAGAAACCAGTTAGATGCTGAATAGGAAACTGGAAAATGGAATATTCTCTTTACTGAAGAAAAAAATAAATAAAACTGATAAGCATATGGCAGGCCCCTCCCTCAGTTTTACCTTCTAGTCACCTAATATTCATTTTATTCTTTATGCAATACATACAATTCACTCACCTCTCCCAAGAGGGAAAATTGAAAGTCCTACCCACTCAGAGAGTCTGAAGTTGGGGCCCAGGGTCTCTGGGAGATGTGCAGACATCTCCAACAGATCCAGACAAGTCCCCTCTAGACCTGATAGGCTATGAACTAAAAGGAAAAGCTGCCTTTCCCCCCACCGACCCCATCTGCCACCACCACATACATCCCAACAGTGGGTAAACACATTGAGAACTGCCTTAATAAACCCTCTCATTTAGAAGAGGAAGAAGGAAAGTCTCATGTCAGTCACTGAACTGTAAGAATTCTGAGGTCCCACTGAGCAAATACTCTAAAGGACCCCCATCCCTGTAGGCAAAGTCCCTTGACTAGGCCAGGTTCTGCTCTCTGGAAGGAACTCCTCTGCCCACTGTTCTCCAGGGCCTTGGATCCATCCATGGGCATTCCTCCGGGTTTATTACTGTCCTTGGCCACATCTGAGGATGACCTTATAGAAATGAAACACCATTTGAAGCTGTCTCCTTCCAGCTTCCGATATCAACACTTCCTTGCCACCTACTTACAACACCCCAACCACAACACTTCCCTTGAAAAAATCAACTTCTGAAACTACCAGCTTTCAATCCAGAAAACAGAAATTGCCTTTGACATTCTGAGTAGGAAGACATTTAATACAGGGAATCAGAGGACATGAAGTTATTAGACAATGAAGAGAGCATAGCTCAGGAAGGCCACTTTCAGGAAATCCAGAAATACAGGGTTGTTGGGAAACCACCACCAGTGGTCCCTACTTCTACAGCACGAACACAAATGATTCTCAGAAAGACCCGCAATGCAGTTCAGCTGCCTATAGCACAGAAGTGAATTACTCTTAGGAAGATTTTCTAAACCACGCCACCAGCAAAATCCCACATCAGCTGTCTGCTCATGCTTATAAGAGGATAATAGCTTCTCCTTTCCTTCTGCTTTCCAAATCTCTGAGGAACGTCCCCTTGGGTGGGATCTAACCAGAACCCCCTGGCAGGGGAGTCTGGGAAATGTGGTTTCCATGATTTGTCACCCTGTAGTTTAGAGAAAACTGCTTAGAAGGGTGGTGATATTTTTAAAAAATCAGAAATAATACTTTTCACACTGAAGTTCACAGAAATTGTTAAAAGTCACAGCCATTTACCACTTTTCATTTCCTGTCCATCTTAGCCTACTCTGTGTATCTTGCTTAGTATGTTCACAGCACATGTGAGCATGAAACAAATCATCCTGGAACAATACCATGAGAAAAATACTTTCCTTTAGGGTCTAAAATTGTGTGACTCTGATCCAAGAATGTCCAATAAATCTGGCCTTTGATAAACATTATTTCAGAGCAGTAAAATGATATAATGGGGAATGAGCCCAGTGGGGGCCAATCTAGAGTTTGCTACTAGTATTCCACTTGAAAGAAAGTTATAAGCTTTCTCTAGACCTCATTTTTTTCTCATCTGGGATAAAGGTTAGACTGAATATTAGACTAAAGGTGTGGCGTCCAGGTTTTCACATAGCTATAGGGTCATTCTTCAAATGAAATCTTACAAGGAGTTCTAATAACTAAAATAGATAAGGTAGGAGTTGCTCCTCAGCAGTAGGATGGAGACCTGGAGACCTGGAGCCCAGTGCTCCCCATGACATCTCCAGACAATTCCTCTTGTTCCATGGGGCACCGTTTTAAAACTCCCTGGATGAGACTGCCTGAAAAATACCCTATCAACTTCCAAAGTTGTAAGATGTAATCATGTTCCGAGCCTTGACTCTGTTGGAGATAATGTCAAGTGCTCATCAAAAATATATATATTCAGAAACGCTCTAAGGCTAATTTGTATTATTACCCAATAAAGGGGGGGATGGAATTCTGTTAAGGTGGAAAAGTTTCAACATTTTGAAAGTACAATGTTTGTGCCCTAAAATTCAGATTCCAAATGCTAGAAGACTTACTTAAAGATTTAATGTGTCTACAAATGGCCAACAGACACATGAAAAAGTACGCAACATCACTAGGCATCAGGGAAATACAAATCAAAACCACAATGATACCACCTCATACCAGTCAGAACAGCCAAAATTAACCACTCAGGAAATGACAGATATTGGTGAGAATGAGGAGAAAAGGGAACCTTCTTACACTGTTGGTGAGAATGCAAGCTGGTACAGCCACTCTGGAAAACAGTATGGAGGTTCCTCAGAAAGTAAATAATAGAACTACCCTATGACCCAGCAATTGCATTATTGGGTATTTATCCCAAAGATACAAATGTAGTGATCTGAAGGGGCACGTGCACCCCAATGTTTATAGCAACAATGTCCACAATAGCCAAACTATGGAAAGAGCCCAGATGTCCATCAACAGATGAATGGACAAAGAAGATGTGGTATCTATATGCAATGGAATACTACTCAGCTATCAAAAAATGAAATCTTTCCATTTGCAATAATGTGGATGGAACTAGAGGGTGTTATGCTAAGTGGAATAAGTCAGTAAGAGAAAGACAATTATCATATGATCTCAATGATATGTGGAATTTAAGAAACAAAACAGAGGATTATAGGGCAAGAGAGGAAAAAAATAAAACAAGACAAAATCATAGAGACAGACAAACCATAAGTGACTCTTAATCATAGGAAACATTCTGTGGGTTGCTGGAAGAGAGAGAGGTGAGGGGATGGGGTAACTGGGTGATGGGCATTAGGGAGGGCATGTGATGTAATGAGCATTGGGTGTTATATAAAACTGATGAATCACTGACCTCTACCTCTGAAACCATTAATATATTATATGTTAATTGAATTTAAATTTAAAAATTAAATAAAATAAATAATAAATAAAAATAAAGATTTGATATGTCATTATTCATATGATACTCCAATAGCTGGAATAGGGTCATAGTGCTTATGGACTGCAAAAGAAAAATGAACAGGCACCACTTAGGGGACAGCAGTTAGACTTAACCAGAACCTACTGATGTTGTCCTATGGAAACAAAGCCAATATTGTTTCCAATGGGGGAAAAGAATTCCATAGCATTTACCAGACCTTCTCAGCTATATTAAGTGGAAGACCAGCCATGGTTAGGGTCCATTTGGAGTAATTTAAACTATAGTAAATGCAAGAAGGCAGACAGGACAAAAATATATGATTACTAGAGTTTTCTTGGCAATTCCACCTTTTTGCCCATTTTGCAATTGAGCTTCCATCTCTTTGTTTTTCACTGGATGACCTTATTCTTTGAGGCACTCCATAGCCAGATCACGAACTCTGTCACAGAGAGCTCAAGTAGTAGTCCATTGTAGCAACAACAGAGAGGCCAAAGATAGCTAAATTTTATTATTGTCTTAGTCTGTTTGAACTGCTATAACAAAAACACTATAGACTAGATGGCTTATAGACAACAGAAATGTATTCTCACAGTCCTAAAGGCTGGGAAGCCCAAGATCAAGGTGCCAGAACGTTCAGTGTCTGGTGAGAGTCTGTATCCTGGTTCATAGACGGTCATCTTTTTGCTGTGTCCTCACATGGCAGAAATGACAAGGGAGCTCTCTGTGTCCCTTTTTAAGGGCACTAATCCCATTCATGAGGACACCACCCTCATAACCTAATCACCCCCCAAAGGCCTCACCTCCAAATACCAGCACATTAAGGATTAGGTTTCAACACTGGAATTTGGTGGGGCGGGGAGAGGCACAAACAGTCTATAGCAGCCACATTCTACTGGCTGAGATGTGCCCCCTGAATCTCTGGACTTAGCCCTTCCACCCCTCTGATCTCTCTCAGAGACCACCATGTGGTCAGAGATCTGCAAAGCCCCGGAAGTAGTGTGGCTCTTTTGTTTAATCATAATTCTAAATGTGCCTCTAGATCCTCTACTTCTTCAAAGATCAGCTCAAACCCTACATCTTGTTTGATTCTGCCCCTGACCACCAAACCATGATGACCTTACTATCCCTCTGACTTCATTAGGACTCGTTAAGTGTTGCTAGTGATAACTCTTTCTAGGTGTATATCCTTTCCTCTCAGCAAAACAAGAGGGACAACTCATAGACTTTGATAGCATAGCATAGCATGGTTTGAATCTAGACTCTTTACCTCACTACCTGATGATCCTCATGTCATCAGGAACCTCAGCTTTCTCATGTGTAAAAGGAATATGATGATACCTCCCAGAGCCACTGCAAAATGCTCAGCATCGTGCTTAGCATGTAGCAGCTGCCCAGTAAATACTAGTTACCTTCTTCCTCCCCTTTCCCTTCCTCCCCTTTCCCTGACAAATTCTGTGTATTTATCAGGGAAGATAAATATACCACTCTTTATCTTTTTCCTCCCCTTTAAGATCTTCATATTGAAGATTCTATGAGTCTCCTGTGATAGGATCCTGAGTGAATAATCATAGATGGTGTAGAAGTCACCTATTATCCAAAGCCTCCGTCTGACTTGGCCTACACTTAAGGTGAATTGGTGACCTGACCATGATCAGTGAATAATGTAAGTAGAGACAAACCACAAGTGACTAGTGCAGGTTCTTGTTATTGATTATCTACAATATTGCCTCAAATTTCTAAGTCTCTGCTCTATTTCTGTTGTGTTGGTGAACTATGATGAGTTTTTTTTTCTTCCAACTAAGTAACACCTTGATAAAATAAGAGCATGAGTCAGAATTCCCATCGACTCAAACTCATATTCCTCTGGGGAAAGAACCACCAGTCATCCAGGACCCCAGTGCCCCATGGATGTCCACAGATGTCTCTGAGCAAAGTGTTTTAGTTAGCAAATAAGTCTGTAAAAGTCAGTCTGCCCATGGGCTCCCTCTGAGAGGATTCCTGATAGAAGTCACATATTTTCCAAGACCTCTCAGATTCAGTCTACACTTATTCATGGGATTCTCAGTATTCCTGTTTAACTTAACTATACAAAGTTGGTTGTTCAGTTGGTTTTTGGTTGCTCCAGAAGAGCTTTTAACACGTTGTAAACATTGGCATCCCCTGGAACACAGTTTGGGAAAAGCTCATCTGGCCAAAACCCCTCATTTTAGTGGTAAGGTCATGGAGACTCAAGAGATGTTGTCTACCCTAGTGACAGAAAACCTGAGTTTCCAGATATTTGATGCTCCACCTTGTCTTCCACATCCTCCTTGTGGCTGGATGCATATCTCATTAGAATCTGTGCCTTTTCTTTGTTATTTTTCTGTTGTATTATTACTCTGTGTGTATATGTGTGTTTGCCAGCATGCACACATCACAAAACAGAAGAACATCCTTTTGAGAAACATTGGCTCTCTCATCCTTAAGTGGACAATAATTTATGCATTCATTCCACAGAACTAGCAACAGCCCATACCTGGAGGGGTGCTATAATGGCAGTTTGATCAGAGGACAGAACGCCCGACTCCACTCAGGAGCTGGGTTGTGATGATTCACTCATTCATTATTCATTTGTTCCACAGAAGTTTCCTGAATGCCTACTGTGCCAGAAACCCTGCTAGCTGCCGCGGATACAAAAATCCAGAAAGCCACAACCAGTGCCTTCAAGCTGCTTACATTCGAGTACGAGAAACAGGTCTGCAACAGATGAATGTAAGGGAGTGACGAAGCTTCTAGGCGAGAAGCTCATTTCTACCTGAGACAGGAAATCAGGGAAGAGTGTTCCAGGCAATAAAATTTTGAGCACCTCCTAAGAGTCGCATATTGACTCTGTTTCCTAAAGCTTTTGGAGACCTCGTCTTAGAAGCGGGAAGCGTGTGGTGGTTCAGTTGTTCAAACCAATCAGAGCAGCAGCACAGAGAACAAAAAACAGGGACCAAGAAGAAGCCAATTCTCTGCTTTAGCGTGGATCCTATGACTCTCCCACCTCCTCTACTACCCGCGACAGCAGCTTGCCTTGCTAATTGTGTTTGCTTAAAGCAAATGCTAACACTGGTTTATATCCCTTGAGCACACACCAGCTGGATAGTGGGAGGAAGCCGGTTCAGCATTAAAATGGACCACAGATAATTTACAGGGCCGACAAGCCACAGGCAGATAACGGAGTGGAATATATCATTGGTTACTGGTAGCCAGCGAGGAGGTTCGCCCGCCCACCCTGCAGCGCCATCTCCTGTTTCCGCTGAGTCTTGTTCCAGTCTTCATAACCGTTTGTATGAATCTATCAGTAGGAGCATAAAGGAGGTCACATGAAATGTAGAGGACGTTAATGAGAACTACATGAATTTAGACGGCTCGGAATGCGGTGGTTAGATCATTTTCAAGTGAATAAAACCTGAAATTTGCTTTTCACTTTGCAAATCATCTCACCAGCAACTGTCCACTGTTAAGTACTCTCCCAAGCCCAGAAGGCAATGGGCCTATAAAGGATGTTTCATGGAATAACTGAATCAAATTAAACTGCTGTTTACTTTTTGCCATAGAAGCTCTGACAAATAAAGTGGAAGATGCTGTTGCTATTTTCATCGACTAAAACAAATCTTTACAGGGGAGAAAAAGAAGCGAAAGAAACTAAAATGTCAGTTGCTGACACTGTCATTCCCTGCCAGTCAGTAAATAAACAGAACATCTATTAGTTGTCATGGAAACATTCCGCCTGATTCCGAGCATCAAAGCTCAACAATAAAGAAACCCTGATATTTGTGGCCGGGCACAAACAACTCTTTTGGCATTTCTCATGAGCTCACCAGCCTAAGAGCTAACATTTTCCCTGTTTGTTTTCTTTCTAGGCATGAATGCATTCGCTTTGGAAAAAGAGACATGTATCTTAGAAACCTATCAGAAATATGTGAATACAGCTACCTTGCCAATCTCAGCTTTCCCCACTTACCCGCCCCCCACCCCCCGCCGGCCCCAACACACACCTCTCTTTTAACCTTTGCCTGAGAAGAATTTAAATGGCATATTTAGTCACTACATATTCTGCTTCCTGTACCCAATGCTGCATAAAAGGGATTGATTTAAATCATTTACAGTAACCGTGTGGAGGAGGACGGCCCGGTTTTCTGCACCAAATGCTCTTGGATCCTTAATAAGCAGCCAAAATTACAGACAACAGATGAATGTACTTGTATTTGTCTCTTCTTGGGTAAAGAATTATTCTTGAGTGAAAACTTATTGCATACTTACAGCTTTCAACAAAAAAGCAGCTCGGATATGTGAGCAGAGATAAAGGATGCTGAACCCTCCATCTCCCAAGTAACTAGTCTCAGAAATGTTGGCTTAAAAAGTCAGAGAATGTTCCTATTATAATTTTTTGTAATCATGGAATTTATAACACCTCACAAAGCAGGAATGGACCAGGTCTAAATGTTACAGCTGAGAGCCACTAAAGCTTTAGGAGCAACCATTGTTCATAATAATCAGCTGAAAGCAGAACACAGCTCACCCTTCAGAGCTTCACTCAAACATTTAGCATCTCTAAAGCTCTAGAGCCTTTGACAAGCTAGGCATAAATCAGGGGGGATTTAAATTCCTGATTTTTCTGGCATTTTCAAGCTATAAATCCTACACATTCCTAAAACCACATCATCCCATAATGAGAGCTGAGGGCCAGAGTGGGTTCTGACTGCAGCTCGAGTCAAACTGGAATAAGGGGCTCCTTCTTCCCTCTGGGCCTTAAAAGGATTCTTGTTGAAGGACAGTTAAAGATTTTTTTTAAAGCCTTCTGAAGTGAGGCCAAGAGGTGATTACATTTATCCCAACACTCTACCAGGCCTTTCTCATCTATGGATATAGCCACCTCTGGATTTTTCTAGAAGATCCTCTTAATCCGTGTCTACATACTCCAAATGGTTTGAATAGTCAGAGGTAAGGAAACAATTGAAAAGGGCCTATAAATGAATGAAGTCAATTCATAGTTTCTCAAAGTGGGCTCAAGGACCACTTGCGTTGGAAATTCAGAATCACCTGTGCTGTTGAGATTTAGATTTTCCAGCTCAACTGGGACATACTGAGTCAGAGCCCCCAGGGGAGACAGGACTTAATCAACTTAGCAAATGTCACCAGCTGATCCTTTTGGTCTGGCAAACCAGGCACTAAACCTTAATTTCGAAGAGCAGAGCCCAGAAATCTGCATTTTTAACCATAGGGCCAGGCATTAGTGTGGACCCATGAATGCTTGCTGTGTTAAACTGAATGTATCTATTATCTGTTATATTCATTTCTCCAAGGAAAAAGTCATGGTCCACAGTTTCCTTTTCTTTCTTTTTTTTTTTAATGTTTTTCAAAAAAGCTCTTCCCTCACATGGCAGTGTTCGCTCTCCCTGCCTTTGCAGCAGGGTCTCCCCTCCCCCTGGCGGCAGCTGACGTCCCAGCAGGTGCACAGGGGTGGGACCCAGAAGACCTCTAGAGCCTTGATTAACTCCTTCTACTGCTCTGAGCACCAGTTTCCGCGTAACTTGAGCTTCTCAAACTCCAATTAAACTGGCTCCTGCTCTAGCTTGTCTAACACTGGCTAGTAAGGAAGTGAGGAAGCGAAACAGGGAGAAAGGGGAAAGTGAGAAGTCTGTATAATAGTCTTGGCCACCTAACACTCTTTTTTAGTAGCTGGGGAAAATGGAACGAGGACTTCTAACTCTAGTACATTTTAGTAGCTTTTCTCCCTTAAGCTCAAAGTTTCCTGCTCTTTAAAACATGAGAGTCTTTACCGTGAAAACCCCGAGTGGGCTCACTAGAGGCAGTGTGATTCCAGAAGAGTCGGTGGTGTGAGCAAGGTCAGGACAGGTCCCAAGTGTATTAAGAATAATTGCACTGTTAAAATCTTAAAAAAAAAAAAAAAAAAAAGAATAATTGCACCGTTGACAGACTGACTTTTACCCATTTCTTTTCTCTTGAATGGACTAGCCAAAATATATTTGTATGGTTTCTTGCCTTTTTGTCCATTTTGAAGATACTACAGAAAGGAGGCAATCAAGAGGCTTAACATCACATTTTGTTTTCACTCCATAGTTCTAAATCCCATAAACACTAGAAACAGGGAAAGTAGAGAGCCAAGAGGGAATATGCACCACTGGAGCAAAGGAGGGGAATAAAATAGTTGGCACATGTAGCAGGTACGTGTGGAATATGCAGACAGTGGGGCCAGCCCAGGAAGATCCCTCTCCAAGCCCCCAACTCCCCCTTCAGCTTTGCTTGCCTGAGGAGCCGCCTTTTGATTCCTCTAGCATGCAGGCTTCTAGGGATTCCCCAAGACTGCTCTCTGGCCTGCAAAGATATGGGGGACACTCTGTTTCCTCGCACTGCTGGGAAGGCAGTGTTTGACTTTTCCAAAGGAAGTTTTCCTAGCAAACTAAGAAAAAACAAAACCCATTTTCCACAAACACAGAAGCATGAGAAATCCATAATTCTAGATCTGCTCAGCTTTTAACTCACTTCCAACCAAGTTTGGTTTCCCTGGCACAGATCCTGGAGAACCAGCCCCAGAACATTCTCTTCACCCGTCTTCTGGCTGAACTGGGTGCTGAACAAACATGCGCCATCCCTTAGCTGGAATTCAGCTCGGGTTTGTCTCACTTTTAGGCCTGGCAGGAACCCTAATGCTTTCCTGAACATCATTCCCCATGCCTTCCTAGAGGGACACGTGAATGGAGGAGAGCTTTGGAGACAAGAAGTCAGGGTGCAAGTTCCCAGTTGTCAGTGACAGGCTGTGTGACCTCGTGAAGCTATTTACCATGTCTCAGGTTCCATTTCCTCCTGTTAAAACGAGGTAACAATGCTGACTTCGTGAATTGCTGACAAGATAAGAACTTCAAACACCTAGGATATCCTTCTCCCCTAAATCACAGGGTACAAGTCCCCAGATCCACCTATCCTCCAGGTTCCTCAGCATCTATCTGTGCTCCATACTCTCCCTTCTGGGGATCCAGCCCTGATCCATGACTTTAGAACAGAGGAAGCATCCAGGAAGGATGGAAGAGAAAACAGAGGAGAATCAGGGGGCCTAGCTAAGAAGCAGTAAGTCCAAATCAGAGGAAATGAGGAACCAAACTAAAAGACAACACTGAAAATAGAGGGTGAACATAGACAATTCCGAGAAGGCAGGATCTCCCTGGATGTGCATGATGAAAGCACAAGAGAAGATCAGGCACAGCAGGGAGGGAAGAGCACTGCACTTGGAACCAAGAGACCTGGATTCAAGGTCTTCATTCTACTGCTTACCAGTTTCATAAACTGAGAAGCCATTCATCTTTGAGTCTCATTTTTGTCTGTTGTAACACAAAACTGTTAGGACCTACAAATTAAATAGAAACTGCATAAGATGCCTGAAACATGATGGAATGAACCATTATTCCATAATGGTCACTTTTAATCTTACTATGACCTTGAACCCACTCATCTTTCTTGTGCCTCAGTTTCTTCATTTGTAAAGGGTAGACCTAAGTGAACCCTATAGGCCCTTCCAGCTCTAACAGTTGTATCCATCAGGAAGTGATGAGTTTGGTTTGTGCATGTCAAATGCAGGCTGGCCTTCCCATGGCAAGTTTGCTGGTCAAGTTGCTAACACAGATCAAGACTCTAGAGAAGTAGTTCTCAAAGGGTCACTCCAGCCCCTAAGGGGGTATTGAGAAAATTTCTGGGCATTTTTGGTTGTCAAAATGGTGGCAAGGCACTGCTGACATTAGAGGACAGGAACCAGAGATACCATAATGTGTACAATGTGTGCAGTACAAACAAAATAATAAATTGTCCTATGACACTTTCACATGTTTCCCCAGATATCCAAGAAGGATATTGGTTCTCAAAGTATGGTCTGGGGACCCCTGGAAATCCCCTAGACCATTTCAGGGATAATTAAGGTCTAACCCATTTTCACAGTCATGCAATCATATTATTTGCCTTTTTTGCTGAGTTGACATTTACAATGATAAGACAAAAAGGAATAGTGGATAAAAATGTTGGTGCCTTGCACAAATCAAGGCACTAGCACTAAGTTGTGTCACACTAGTGATCATTGCATTCTTCATCACCGTGCACTTGCAGTTAAACAAATAAATAAAAACAGTAACACCCTCCATTTTCACTTTAGAATGTTCTTGATGAAGCAATAAAATGTTTTAACTTCATCATATCTCAACTCTTGAGAACACACCTTTTAACTATTTTGTCTGACAAAATGCTACACATCAAACTACAATTTGAGTTGCAAGCTGAACTAGCCATGTTTTTCATGGAATGTAAATTTTACCTGAAAAAACAACAGGAAAACAAACTATGATTATTCAGTTGGTATCTTGCAGACTATTTTCTCAAAAATAAACAATGTTTGTATTTCCAAGGAAACAACTAAAAAAGTACATGTTAGTGCAGACAACATTTAAGCATTCAAGCAAGAATTAGAATTGTGAGAAATTTGCACCTGCCAACATGAGCTTGATAGCTTTTCAATCTTAAAGGGCTTTCTGATGAGATTGGTGGCAATATTAATGAATATGATTTATTGATTTTATATGATGAAATGTGTCAACATTGGATATCTGTATAACTCAGTGAGTCAATACTTTACAAATAACCAATGTACAATGTTACAAAATCATGCTTAGTAAAAAAAGAAAAAAGATTCATTCAAAGTGCAAGACAGACCAGCGGAGTTTAATGTAACAGAGTACAGGATAATCATTGATAAGATTTTGGGTCTCATTTTGAATAGCCCTTGAGAAAACATCACTTGGGGCATCTGGGTGGCTCAGTCAGTTAAGCATTTGCATTTGGCTCAGGTCATGATTCCAGGGTCCAAGGATCAAGCCCCTCAGCAGCTCCCTGCTCAGCGGGGAGTCTGCTTCTCTCTCTCCCTCTCCCTCTGCTTGTGCTCTCTCTCTCTCTCTCACTCATTCCCTCTGTCAGATAGAGAAATAAAATCTTAAAAAAAAAGAAACCATCACTTGTTAAAAAAAATAAATAAAAGAAACTATCACTTGTTGAGCTTTGTGTCTTATCAAAGAAAAATATCCACAACTACCTGAAAAGTCTACAACAAAACTTCTGCCTTTTCCAACTACATATCTGTATAAGGCTGGATTTTCTCCAAAAAATTCAAGCAAAATATCATATTGCAATAGATTGAATACAGAAGCAGATAAGAGAATCTAGCCGTGATTGATAAACCAGATATTACAGAGATTTGCGAAACTGTCAAACATGCCATTCTTCTCACCAAATTATCTTTTGTTTGGGGAGATATACTTTTAATAAAATATTATTTATGTTAACATGTAATTGTATTATTGTTATTTTAGAATAAATAATATTGTTAAAATTTATATTTTAATTTCTAGTACAGTAAATACCAATAGATATAACCCACATAAGCAAATGCTTCTGGGGTCCTCAATAATTATTAAGAGTGTAAAGAGGTTCTGAAACTAAAAGGTTTAAGAACCACTGACATAGGACAAAATTCAATTATCTAAGCCTAGAACCTAACTCTATTTGATATATAAATGCAATGTAATTTTGTATCTCCTAAAGTATACCAACTTCCTGGAATGCAACTATCATGTGAATTGGTAGTAAACTGTATGTTCCTTGGTTTAAAATTTGACCAAGATCTACTGACCATTTCATAAAGTCATACCACCAACATTAGTCATAATATTAGAATTGCTGACACAGTACACCCATATATTCCGGCTTTATAATTGTGCCATCCCTGTGATTTTTATGTAAGGGACAGACTTCTGACACTTCATTTTGTCTTCTGCAATAGTTGTGCCCAAGGATTTGCACACTGAAGTACATATTGTACTATTAATTTTCCTTTATTTTTATAATATAGTCAAGACATTTTCTTTTTAAATTATGTAGGTAATTTGTTATTCATGAATTTCATAATAGAAAGAACATTATAAAATATTGTTATAAAAGGAGTATTGCATCCATTATGGTTGAGAATCACTCCTCTAGGAGGTAGAGGCTGATGTGAGAGACTTGAGAATTGTCTATAGAGAGGTGATAGCTGAAGCCACAAGAAGGAGTCATCTTATGAGATGTCTCATTCAGATCACCACGCCTTTAAAAGTGAGGGAGGAATAACCACTGCATAGGGGATGTCCCAAATGAATGCTGCTCATGAAAGCTGGTTCAGAGTTCCCCAGAAATGTGCTACCTCATTGTCATTGTCTGACCCTAATCTCCCGTTTTCCCACCAACTCTGGTTTGTATGCTTTTCCTCCTTGGACTTACCTTTTTTGCTTACTTGAATCAATAGATATCAGAGCCCACCCTCAAACCCATTCTACGAGCCATACTTTCTTAGACAATTGACCCCAGCTCACCCTGGTTTGGAGCTCTACTATTGCTGGACTTTAACTCCAGAAAACTACCTTGATACCTGGCCACAGAAAGGACAGAGATGAAGGGGCTGAGTACAAAAAGAGGAAATGTGAAAAAATGAAATTCTTTGATAAGACAAGAGGTTAAGCTCTTGCTACCCAGAGCCTCCCAGTCTCAGCTAAGCCTGTTCTCTTTCTCCCACGAATTCTGAAATTCATTCAATTTCACATTTTTATAAAATGGCAAAATGTCGCAGTCTCTTAGCTCATGATTAAAATCCAGTTGTTTATTTATAGGGCCATTTGTTGCCGAAACCTCTCCTTTAAAAAAAAAAAATAATTGCTTCTTAAGATGGTTTTCCTCTATCTGCCAGAAGATGTCATTTTGGGATGAGGCCATTCAAACTTGCTCAAATCTGAGTGATAACTCAGCTAAAATGAGGTCAATGTAAATGACTACCCACAACGGGGGAAAAATCTGTTAAATTAAATCCAGAGTAAGTACCAACATATCATGCAGTGAGAGTTACATGTGTCAAATGAAGGAGTGTTATGAGGATTAATGAGTCTGTTATTAAAAAACGCTTTGGGATTCTTGGATGAATGGCATTATTGAAAGTGGGGGTAGGACTGGCATTTACAGATTGTAGTTATATCAAAGCCTTGTAACACACTCTGGGGAAAGATGGAGAAAGCGATGGAAGAACTTAAAACAGATTTTTTTTATTGATTGTTGTTTTTTATATTACATTTAGCAGTCCAAATACTTCACTCAGCAAAATATGTGGGTAGATGCAAGTGTCTACTTTGCGAAGCTCTACAAAAAGTAATGTAAGCTCACCTGAGAATCTCAACATAGTGTTCTAGTTTATAAAAGAAACTCTCGGACAATAGCAAGAATCAATTCAGAACAAACTTTTCCTTACAGTGGTGTGTGTAATAGACAAATGTCAAAGATGGAGGATGTCAAGGAATTCTCTGTTGGTAAAGTACAGACTAAGCCAGAGGCAATGACATGACTCTAGGCTGTTTCCCTACAATGCTTGATGTTGTCATGGACAGTGGAAAATGCAGTCAATCTCCTGGTTGTTTCTAGTATATGTACTGCCAAAGCGAGCACTCTCCTGGTTGTTTCTAAATGCCTGAAAGTCTCAGGCTTCCAGATGACTGGTTTCTGGGTTTGTTTGTTTGTTTGTTTGTTTACTTTTTCACGTAGAAGTTTTCACACTGTAAAATGCATGACTGAGATTGTATCCTTTGAAGTCTGTATAAAATTGTCCGAACTCTCCTATAGACTTTCTTGCAGAGTCAGACAACCTACATAGCTCTCTGTGACTTCCCAGGGGCTGTGTCTTCACGGTCTCCTTTGGCTATGAGCTCCTGGTCTATCCCAATCCTCCCTCAGTCTCCTGCTACTGTGTTGCATGCCCATCCTCCCCCAATCAAGCCATGGAGTCCAGGACTTTTCCCAGATTTCCCCAAAACCTGCTGACATAAAGTACTTGGTGTGTAGCAGCACATTTTACTGGACAGTTGGGGAAGCAAATGCCATTTAACTGACAGAAACAAAGATAATTTGAAATTACAGTGATACTCCTGATCTCAGGAGTCCCCCAATCAACTCAGCACCAAGAATTTCCCATTGGCCACTTTTGTCCTTAAGTTTCAGTCTCCTGCAACGCCACTTGGCTCCAGGATCCCTCTCTGCCCTCCTCTGCCTCCCTTCTCCTCTATTCATTCCTACTTCCAAGCTTGTATTCATTTTCTAGACAGAGCTGTTTAACCCACTGAGCCACCCAGGCGCCCTAGACAGAGCTGTTTAGATACTTCTTTGTGATCTCCTTCTACTCCATGCCCTCAGATCATCATCTGCCATTCTTGATGCTGTTATCAAGGCACTTTCCTGATTCAAACCATCCAAGAAAGGAATGAAAATAATTCTTTTCTCTAAGAAGATTCTGTCGCCTTCCATGAAGAAGCTTTGATCACACTGCAATCACTTAGGGCCTTTGGAGGGAGCCTCGGGCACCATGTACAGTGATAATCCTTTGATTTCTCTGCCACTTCTGGGGGAGGACCTTCCCCTTTTCATTAACCAGTGCCCGCTTGCCATCATGGTGTCCAGCGGAAGAGCCATCATCCATGCTGAACCCCATCCAAATCATACTTTATGCAGCTCTCTTTAACACTGATACACTCATGATTTTAAATGTTCCAACAGTAAAACAGATACCTCGTGGCAGAAAATTACAGATTCCAACACAAGATACCACTATGCCTGCTCATAGAGGAAGGAAGAATTCTGTAGATTGATAGATCAAAAGAATTGGTTATTTGTAGATTGTTTTTTGGCGTCAGAACTTTTACAACTGACAACCAATTGAATGTATTATTTTGAATAGATAATATATGTGCTCGATGTAAAAGTCAAAAGGTACAAAAGGGTGCAGAGTGAAAAGCAATACTACTCCATCTGGTTCCATGATTGCCCCGCCTCCCTTCCCAGAGGCAACCAGAGGTACCAGGTTCTTCTGCAGCCTCCCAAAGATTTTTCTGTGCATTTACAAACATAGATATTTGTTCTTTTTTTTTTCACTAGAAAGCTTGGGCCCACTCTGCATATTCTTCTGTCCTTTATTCTTCCATTTAACAATATAACTTGGAGATCATTCCTCATTAGTAGATACAAAGTCTCTCATTATTTCTATTGGCTCCATCATTTTATATGGTATGTATACACCATAATGTAGTCAACCACTGATGGATATTTAGATGGCTTTAATATCTTCCTAGTATGAACACTCCTGCAATGAATTCCGTTGTGGATAGATATTTTAACCATTAGCAATATATTTATAGGATAAACACTTTGGAATGAAACTCTTAGGCCATGTATGTGCATTTTAATTTTATTAGATTTTGCCCAATTACCTCCCACAGAGATTCACTAATTGACCCTCCAGCAATGTGTGGAAGAGACACAAGTTTATGTGCACTTTAAGAGATGGGTAAGAGTTGGTATGTCATATACAAAGGCGAGCAGAATTCTGCTAAGGAGAAGTGGCTCGCCCTTGGTCTGTAAGCACCTTGAAGGCAACAACTATGCTACTTATCATCATATCATCTGGCCCTTAGCACAATGTCTGGCATATGTAAATATGCACTTACTTATTGATAAGTGAATGGCATCATAACAGTTTAGAGGTGGGAACTAAACTTAGGCTGTCTAGGGGAGAGAGAATAGTAGTTCAAATGACCTAAGGTGTAGGTATGACAGGGGAGAAGTGGCCAAAAAAAGTTGAAAATGTAAATTGTTTCTTTTTTGTCATCATCTTGGAAACAATTTTGCCTTTAACCGTTGTTACAGTCAGAATGAATAGAGAAAATATGGTAAAATCTACCTTGGATATTATGAACTTCCATGAGAAAAAAATCTTGATCATATCATCCTAGAAAGAACATCGATTATGCTATTTTTCCAAGCAGAGATCATTAGTTTTGTCAATATGTAGCCATTGGATCAGGATGTTTTAAGTCCAGACTAATGATCTTAGCTGCCCTTAAGGTCAGGCCAATTGCTGGGGCTGCCTCACTGGCCAGCAATCCATCCTGACCGCCACATCAGGAGATATGATCAGATGAGCTTTTCTGTGGCCAGCCACTCTGAATGTGCAGAGCCAACTGAAGACTATAAAGGAAATGGAATTAGTGACTTCACTTATTGGTTTAACAATTCCATAAAATCAAGTATTTATTATGAGGCAGGTATACTGATGATATGAAGATTATAGAAAGATTTTACACACACACATGCACATGTACAGAGAAGGGTCTAGATATACCCCCATTGTCTCTACATCAGTGCTAGGTTTCATAACTCTAGGTTAAAGTATTATTGTCCCATTTTACAGACAAGGAAACCAAAGTCTAAATAGGTGAACTGACTCTCCTGTGGTCACTCAGCTAATAAAGCAAAGTGAGAATTCCTACCTAAGTATATGAGGCTCTAAACTCATATTTCTACTACACTGTTAGACTTGAATTACAAGCATGAACTAATGCCACAGGCCATTCACCTACATGCCACTATCACACATTTCTGTCTTCGGGCTGTCTCACTGAGTGAGTGACATGGCAGCATTTACAACACACAGTTAATTATCAGTCTTACTCACACGTAGGCCAATTCCTCTAAGTAACCAGTGTCCTATCCTTTCCAAAAAAAAAAAAAAAAAAAAGAAGTAGGCTTAGATCTAGTAATGGCACATTTTTAGTGCATGATTTTCTTTCCAGAACACATCTGATCACCCTGGGCATTGGGGATATTTCAGCATTTATACTCTACATTTATCACAATATGTTGCCTGCAATGCTCTCTCTCTCTCTTTTTTTCCCTGGTACCTGGCTCATTAAAGAGACCACTAGTCATTTTAAAAACAAATTGAGTTTAAATACATTTCCTTGACACATCTGTTTTGTTAAATGTATCCCACGAAACCAACATTAAAAGCCAATGCCATTAAGAGGGCATAAGGTAAGCTCATTTAGTTGACCAAATTGTATAACACAATGAATTAATATGGTAATATGCCTTTGGAGACCAGCAGCAGATAATGGAGGTGAACAGAGGAGCTCGAGCCTGGTTTTGGAAAAGCAAAAGCAATTCATCATTATGTTGTAACAATATAGGAGAACATTTCTCATTTCCCACTCGCCTGCCTCCATCCTGAAAATCTTTTGGTTGTACTTTTTCAACACCAACTTTGATCAGCATGACTTTGCTCACTCAGACTACTCCATTTTGGCTACCCGGAGAATTCTCTTATTTGTGTTTTGAACCAGTAGTAAATAAGTGAAAATTTCAGTTATAAGTAAGAGTTGGTGGGACATGAATCTGAGAAAGCCATGCCCTTGTCACCCTCCAGAACAACTAGCAAAATAATCTCCAAATAGAAGGCAAAATCAGGGAGCAGAGAGGAGCAGGTAGAACAAAAATACTATCAAAGATTCTAGCCATCCTTCCCTCAGAATTAAGATTTAGAAATAATGCACTATATAAATTGATAGTCACTTCTTGGACTCAGTCTTTCTCAGTAGCTTGGATTTCTGTTTCTATCCTGCCAGAAAAAAAAAAAAACCTAATTAAAGTTTAGTGTGTCTGGTCAGCAAGAATGTATCCCCTAGCTATTTAAAAAACAAAAACAAAAAAACCTTTCTAAATAATGTTTTCCCTCCGTTATAAAATTAGATATGTTCATAAGAGAAAATTTTAGAAAATATGTAAGAGCATAAATGAGAAAATGCGAAATCATTTATAACCTCGATGCTCAGAGATACCACTATTAATATTTGAGCATATTTATATCTGTTTCACATACCATTAAATAGCCTTCAAAATCAGGATTTTAATTGCTATATAAAATGATTTTAAAAGACTTCTGAGATTGAACATTTAGGTTTTTCTTTTTTTTTTTCAGTTACCAACAAAGCTATAACAAACACTTATACATAAATCTTTCACCCAGTTTTAGTTTCTATTAGGAGAATATATTCTCAGAGTGGGATTCCTGGGCCAGGGGTGTGACTAATTTTAGAGTTCTTATGTTAAATCCACCACCCTTCAATCCCCTTCAATCTTCCTTGGCCTCTTGGCAACTTCCAGCACCATTGACCCCTACTTCTTTTCTCACGTCTTTTCTCCCTTGCTCTGTGACACCAAGTTTTCTCAATTCTCTCTTATCTCTCTTTCACAGTTCCTCTCTGGGTCCCCTCCTCTGTCTTACCATAAGTGTTGAAGTTCCTTAGGCTTCCATCCTATGCCTTCTCCTCCTCTGTATCTATACTTTCTCTGAGTGATCCCATCTACTCTCGGGATTTCACTCACAGTTTCTATCTCCAAAATCCCCTATTTAAAAATCTGTCCCAGCTCCCTTTCCAACCTCTAAAATACATATCCTAGATTCCTGGACTTCTCCCACTTCAATGCTCACAGGCATTTCAAACCCATGATCTTATCACACCAGTCCTTATTGCCTGTTTTAGAAGAAGGATAAGTAATAGGGATAGTGTACATCATTTTCTTGTTCCTGATTTTAATGGGAATGTCTCCTGCATAGCACATTTAGCAGGATATTGTTTGTTGGTCTGAGATAGAAATTTTGATCATGTGAACTCTACAAAGGAAGACCTTTCCCTCCTGGTATATGGACTCCACCATATGTCTGCAGGATGTTAATCCTACCATGCAGTTTGACCGTGTGCCTCTATCTTATCAATGATCTTAGCTTTGGATGCTAAAATTAACCAGTGCATAATGAATACTATAAAGTTGACAAAGGCCAAAATTGCACAGTAAAATAGACCAAAGACAGTCAATAAACACCCACGTCTTTCTTTTTTTTTTTAAGATTTTATTTATTTATTTGACAGAGGGAAATCATGAGTAGGCAGAGAGGCAGACAGAGGAAGAGGGGTAAGCAGGCTCCTTGCTGAGCAGAGAGCCCGATGCAGGGCTTGATCCCAGGACCCTGAGATCATGACCTGAGCCGAAGGTGAAAGCTTAACCCACTAAGCCACCCAGGCGCCCCCACCCACATCTTTCTAAACACTCAAAAAACTAATAAATTAAAGACAAAAATAGTCTATAGAAATACTAAAAACAAAATCAAAATCAGTAAATGGTTAAAGTTCATGAGACAAGACTAGCATGGATGTAAACTGATAGAAGAATTAAATTTCCTCCTCAGAACTGGGGTCTGCAAAATTTGACCCATAAAATTAGAATTGGAAAAAATAATGGCCACAAAAGAAAACTCACAAAGGCAGAAATTATTATTTGTAAGATTTAATATAAGCCGAAAGGGAGAGGGATACCCAACTAAACAGTGAATCAAAACTTAATATTGAGTTCAATGAAAATAATTTCAGAAAAATCAAAATGGAAATGGAAAAAAATGGAATCAGTTTAACTGTGCTATAAAAAAAATTGATTAAAGAATTAGGTCTTGGGGCACCTGGTGGCTCAATCAGTTAAGCGACTGCCTTCAGCTCAGGTCACGATCCTAGGGTCCTAGTAGCCCCATGTGGGGCTTCCCGCCCAGCTGGAAGCCTGCTTCTTCCTCTCCCTCTGTCCCTCGCCCCTGCTCATACTCACTCTCTCTCTCTTTCTCAAATAAATAAATAAAATCTTAATTTAAAAAAAGGAATTAGGTCTTATTAGTGGACTCTCTGTGAAACAAAGGATAAATGATTTCCTCTGGATAGGTCTCCTAGGGCAAGGAAAACATAAACAAAAATAAACTACTGGGACTACACTAAAATAAAAAGCTTTTATTTTATCAACGAAACAAAAGGACAACCTACTGAATGGAAGATGATATTTGCACATGATATATATCTCATAAAGGGGGTTAATATCCAAAACATATTATAATATAATATTATATTATATTATTACACAACTTAACACCAAAATACTGCAGTCTGACTAAAAGATGAGAAGACTCGAATAGATATTTTTCCAAAGAAGACATACAAATGGCCAACAAATACATGAAAGATGCTCAACATCACTCATCATCAGGGAAATGCAAATTCAAACCACAATGATCTATCACCTCACAGCAGTCAGAATGGCTAGTATCAAAAGACAAGAATAACAAGTGTTGACAAGGATGGGGAGAAAAGGGAACTCTTGTGCCCTGTTGGGGAAATGGAAACTGACACAACCACTGTGGAAAACAATATGGAGTTTCCTCAAAACATTAAAAATAGAAACCATGTGATCCAGTAAACTTCATTACTGGGTACTTATCCAAAGAAAATGAACATACTTATTTGAAAAGATATATACACCCTCTATGTTTATTGCAGCATTGTTTACAATAGTCAACATATGGAAGCAACCTAAGCATCCATCAATAGATGAATGGATGAAGAAGTGATGGTATATAATGAAATATTACTCGGCCTTTAAAAAAAGAATGAAATATTGCCATTGGTGACAACATGGATGGACCTAGATGGTATTAGGCTAAGGGAAATAAGTCAGACAAATAAAGAAAAATGCCATATGTCTACCATATTTATATGTGGAATCTGAAAAACAAAGAGGTGCCTGGGTGACTCAGTCATTAAGTGGCTGCCTTCAGCTCAGGTCATGATCCCAGGGTCCTGGGATGGAGCCCTGCATCAGGCTCCCTGCTCAGCGGGCAGGCTGCTTCTCCCTCTCCCACTCCCCCTGCTTGGGTTCCCTCTCTTGCTGTATCTCTGTCAAATGAATAGATAAAATCTTTAAAAATAAATAAAAGTAAATAAAAATAAAAAACAAAACAAGGAAACTAAACTGACTCTTAAATCCAGAGAACAAACCAGTGGAGCCAGAGGAGAGAGGGGTGGGAGAATGAGCAAAGTATGTGAAGAGCATTACAAGGTATAAACTTCTAATTATAAAATAATTAAGTCACAGGATGAAAAGTACAGCATGGGGAATATAGTCAATAATAAAAAAAATTATTTTGTCTGAACAGGTTTTATTTGTTGAGTATGATGATGTCTCTTCCTCCTCCTCCCTTCCCATGTTCTTGCCCTTGAATCACACCTAAGCCTACTATGAATAGGATCTCAAAACTGAAGACTTTTAAAGCATCAAGGCATCTTGACAAACATCTGTTTTGGTTGTTCCCAACCTAGGAAACCAGCATCCTAGAAACTAAATGCTGACTGAATAAGCAGTAGATGTTCTAAAATGCTACTAAATTAATCCTAGTGTTTTCTCATTCTGTATCTTTTCAATCAACAGATTGTAAAAGCCCAAGAATTATCATGTGAGTAGATGACATCTTTTTAAGAGTAAATGAAATCTTTGAAGTCCAAATTGATCCAGTCCAACCCCTTCATTTTATAGATAAGGATTGGGTAAGTTAAGTAACTTACTCAGGGTCAATTATTGAATGAATAACTGGGCAGGATCTAAATATTTGTGATCCTGATTACACATCAAGGGTTCTTTCTACCAGATTCCTTTTCTAGGGAAGGTCAAACTCACCCCATGGCTTTATGTTTTCAAATTTGCTTCATTTGAGTTTTTTGTTTTGTTTTTTGGTGTGTGTGTGTGTGTGTGTGTCTGTGTGTCTGTGTGTCTGTGTGTGCATGTGTGTGTATGTGTATAATTAGTGGTAGCTAAGCCCAAATATCCTAGAGAAGCTGTAAAAACAGAAGATCATGCTGATCCTCAGAAAATAATTATTCTAAGATTTTCTTAAAATAATTAACATGGGGAAAATGTCCTTTTTCTTCCTAAGCCACCTTAGGAAAATGAAAACAAAGTCTCCATGGTTGTGACCTACTGTTCTCTCCTCCAGGCATATAGTCTCTCTGGTAGAGACCACATTTCAAGCCTTCTTTGTGACCAGGTATGTCTATGGAACTGAAGTGACTAAGTACTCCTTAGTAGAATATGAACAAAGGGGATATGTGCTATGTATACCTCACTTGCTTAGAAGGAAATTTCTTGCTTTGGACTTTTTTTCTGACTTCTCTCTGTCCCATTAGCTGGAATATAATCATCTATTACATAGCTTTGGTTTAGTAGACAAAATAAATGCTGCCACATTATGGTAGAGCAAAAATAGGACGTCATACAAGCTCTGGTCTAGGTCATTCACTGTATTCTGAGGACTCTTGGTTAGTTATTCCACCTTAACTACAACTTATAAAATCAGCAAATATTTTTTGCCCTTTGCTGGAATTGAGAAAAAAAATAAGCTCATCAGCCTGTCACATTGGCCAAAATATATTTAATTCTAGATTAGTCTGTACAGTATCTCACTGAGGGGGAAAAATGCCAACTCTGTGTTTTTGGAACAAAAGGGTGGGTCTGGTTCACGTTATAAAAGTAATCCATAGATGTCTAACCCATATTTTAGGGATCTCTATCACATAACAAATGCAAAAAAAAAATTCTCCTCCTGTTTTCATAATTCCTAGTGAAAGAATTATGCGAGCAGGCAGAGGAAAAAAAAAAAACCCATGAGAACTATGCTGCGCATTTCTTTGAAAAAATATTTTTACTTCTGAAATCTTGATAGAAGGACATTAATTTAAATCATATTTGACATTATTAAAATATTTTCATGTTGATCTTTTTACCCACTCTTGCCACTCTTTCCTTTACACTAAGGTAGCTTTGTAATAGGCCTTCTGGCAAGGAGACAGGGAATTCTAGGTCCCTTTCTCCTTCTGCCACATCCTTGGCAATCTGACAGTCTGACATTGTATCTGAATTCATATCTAGCCGCAGCTGAATTGGGAGAGAGGGCCTGTAAGTTTGGGTGTCTGGGTCTTTCTGAGAAATAAAGTATTCCCTCGTGACCCACTTTACTCAAGGATGCAAGAGCCTGCAAGCAATGCTATCATCGCCCCTCCGGCCACCAAACTGATGTGAGTATGGGAAGCTCTATGGAGCTCACACACAGAGAAAAGAGATGTTCTCTTTCCTCTCTCTTCTTTCCTCTCTCTCCATCTTGCAAAGCAAAACCAAGGTCCCCTCCTATCCTGGAAAGTACCACCCCTCCCCACTGGGCATCTCCAGGGACAATGGATTAAATGAAGCCTCCTATTTATTACTTTCTGGTTCAAAAATCTCATAATCCCATTATTTCTAATTGGGTATTTTTTTTCTCTCCAAAGGGGGAAAAATTACTCTTCCCCCCATCTGCTCTGTCGTCTGTCTGTCTTCCTGAATCTCTTTTTCTCAGCCTGTTTATAATTCCTGTTGTTCCCCCAAAGAACCGAAGGTGACTGAGGGCTCTTTGACACAGAGTACAGCTTTTTGTCCTTGTCTAACACCATTCAAGTAATGTCCTACTGGTAAATTAGTGATTTGAAGTTAGTTGATCTGAAATCCACAGTGAATGTAGTTCCTATTCCCCCTTCCCAACATGTGAAACAGACTGAATCAGGTTGGTCTACTGCATGCATCTAAAGTGCAGAAATAGGTAACAGAGTAACCCCATTCCCACCCCAAACCCAAACCATAGGGAAAGGATTTCGTAGCTCTTTCTAAGTTTTTCTACTCTGATCCAGGGTTGTTCTGGGACTTTCCAATTACTGTCTAAAGGAATTGCAAGTTCTTCACAGAATATAACCTTCTCCTGTTGCTACTACTGGCTCAGTACCCACTAATAATCCCTAATTCTGTGTTTTGAAAATTAGAAAATGCTGAAAATTTTTAAAGGCTGTGGTATGATAGATAATAAATACTTAATAATTTGTAATAGATTTCTATTCACAATCTGTTCATATTAATTGAAATGTTAAATCGACTAACATACCTTCAAAGAAAGAACAGTTAAGGACACCATTATTTTATTGCTTTGTAATAGTGCGCAGGTCTGTGAAAAACTTTTTCCTCATTCAACTCTGTCTTAAACAATTCCTTTATCTAAAGAAACATCTTTGACTGACTTTAATCTGGATAATTATACCCCCAAATTTAATTACTGGTTTTTGCATAATACAAGGAGCTGACACAACCTAAATCTCAAATCATATTATAGACGGACACAGTAGGTCTTGGGGAGATGAGTATTAGAACTTTTGGTGGGACATTGGGTGAATGGTGTCAAAAGTCATGTAAATACAGAGTTCCAGTTAATTTATTTTTAAGCTTATCCTCTCCATCTAATTCAGACTCCAACTTAGATTTTAGAAATCTCTTCCTTCCTTTTCTGGCAGAAGCAAAAGTCAACACAGCTTCTCTCCCAGCTATAAAATAGACAGACCAATATATTTTTGAAGACCATATTCAGTGATAGTCAAGTTTAGAGATAATGCTTTATTGCAACCATTGATTATAAATAGTGCAATAATTCAAGCATTCACCTTCCTTCCATTGTTTGACCCCAAAATGTTAAGTATAAATATGTGATGCTCCTCTGGACAAATGAGATTTCAGGAAGCAGAATTGCTTTATGATCAAACTAAAACCTATTTAATAAAAAGCCTTTAGTAGAGCTGTGGTTTAAAGCCAGTCAAAAGCAATGACATATGATAAATGTTCTACTTCAAACGTGCACATTATAATCAAATCACAAGGATAATTCAACCCAATGCTTGAATTGTTCCTGTGTTCACCATTTATATGTTGAAACTCCATACTGTGACTCAGAGATGAGGAGAAATCCACATATTTTTGTTTGTTTGTTTTGTTTTGTTTTGTTAATTTTTTTATTATTTGCCCCAGGGGTATAGGTCTGTGAATCATCAGGCTTACACATTTCAGAGCACTCACCATAGCACAAACCCTCCCCAATGTCCAGAACCCATCCACCCTATCCCTACCCTCCCACCCCCCAGTACCCCTCAGTTTGTTTTGTGAGATTAAGAGTCTCTTATGGTTTGTCTCCTTCCACATATTTTTTTAAAAAGTATTGCTTTTCTTGCTTCAGATGGAGAGAAGTCTGGCTGCCTCTATTCACACTGTGAACACACACATACACACACATCACAGATACACACACACACACACACACAATTCCCAAGTGACTTTAGGAGTTCATTTTGTATGAAAGCTTTAGAAAGATGCATTACAGAATTCATCCATTCTTCAGGAAAAAAACTCTGAACTCTCCATTTTTAATAATTAAAAGATCCCTATTTCTGAAGTCAACTGTGAATGCCTGTGCAAGCTTCAAGTCAGACTTAGAAACATTTGCTAAATCACTGTCATAGCATGAATCAAGTTTGATCCATCTCGATGATTTGAGACCACCTAAATGATCAGTGATACCTCAAGTCCAAGATTGTAACCAACTTGTTTCCAAATTCCTTACGGATATTAATCAGAATTCAGGATACGAAATTAGAATTCCAGGAATTCTAGAATTCCCCAAATCATCAACTATTCTTAAAATCCTTTCAATATTCCTCATACACTTGATTCATTATCATGGATATCTTAAAAACTGCTTAATTAATAAGAAATATTAACTTTAGCAGTATTTATGGAAAGCTGTACCTGATAGAAAATATTAGAATGCTGGAAAACACCAGCAAACATTATTGGATAGTATTTAAATAACATTCAGATCTGCTAGCAAAGTTAATAGCACTAAGCAGAATCAAAGTCTAAATTGCCAATTTAAGATCTTGTTTTGCTTCCAAAACTCATTATTTCTTGAAACACCACTCAAAGGATTTGTGTGAAGTATACTATGCATATAAATTTATTAATATTTATTTGATATGCAAGAGTGAGTCACCATTCACAGCAGACTGGCTCATGAACACATACTAATAATGGCCTCAGCTACAAGCAAGCCTGGCTGATTAGATTGTGACACTTCTCTGTGCTCCTCACTGGGTTCCTGGAACCGTCAACTTTAACCTCAGAATCTACATGTTAATGTTTCCTGCTTTTGCTTTCAATTTGATGTCAGTGGATTCCTTCAGACCAGTAGTTGCTCTATTTCGATCATTAAGCTTTAATTCTCACGGAAGAATCACACTTTTTTTCCTTTTTCCCAATTTCTTGACAGGGTTTTCTGTGGATTTAGAAAAACATAAGTTTCCTGAAAAATGCCAGAGCACAATTCCCACATGGACACACTAGGTTTGACAGGAGAAGCAGATCAGTTAAATAATGCAGAGTTTCATAAAATCACTTTGTTGTATTTTTAAATGGTGCCCAGCAAAAATACAAGGAGCTTGGAAAAATGATGCTTCAGCCATCTTCTCTCCTAAACCTCACTACCAACTTTCTGACCCTCACCCACCTCAGCCCCATAAAGACAGCATCTTCTCTTCCTTAACACCAAAACCTCTGGAACTTCATTCGGATCCAGCTCATTTCTGGTCACTAAGCTGATTCCGGCAAGACTAGCCCCAGAACAGGGGTCCAAACCATGTCCCACGGAAACCTCTGAACTCAGGGAACACCAGAGGAGTGCTCGGGGGTAGGGCTCACACAGCCCCACGTCTCTGCTTTCCGCCAGCAGTGCTGCATCTGTCAGTTTAACAGAGCTGGCTTTTTCCAAGAATTTATTGTTTGTTTAAAAGAACAGTTCCGCTACTAAAAAAGAAACAGAAAAGGTTTGACAACTGCTGACTCAGCCTTGAAGGCTTTGCTGACCCTTGGTGTGGCAGATCTCTGGGAAACTGAAGGCAGTTTCAGGCCAGGGCCTACAAAGCCAGTGCAGGATGGGATCGAAGGAAAGTAGCATCTGGGTACCAGAGACTAGCCAGGGTGATCTCCCCTCTGCTCAAACCTGGGTGATAAACATGCAAGGACTTAGCCTTCACAAGCCCAACCATGGACTGAACCAGATCTTCTTGGTCTTTCTGGCCATGAATAACCCATTTGAACCACTCCAGTAGACCAAGGGAAAAGCCAGAAATGGACAGCCCCACAAACTCTCAATTGCTTTGTATTTCTAAATCTCTGTCCTCCAAAGTGAGTTTCATGTGATATCGCAAACACTTCCATGGAGATTACAAATCAGGAAGGATTCCCTCCTCCTTCTCCCCTTCCTCCTTCCTCTTTCTTTTCCTCCTTCTTCCCACTGCTGTTGCTACAACTTACTCTGTTTCTGCTTCTTTTTCCTAGGGAACAGAATCATTTCCTTCCTCAACTGTCATCCAGAGTGCAGTCTACTTTGCCAGCCAATCAGCTTAAACTCTCCCACTTCCTCCTTGTCATGCCCTCGAAGCTCCAGGCCCGCTGCACTTGTTCCGGGACACAACTACACTTTCTGTGCCCCACATCTTTGCTTACACTGAGCCCTGAGAATGGGTTTCCAGCCACACAAAATCTCTACCTGGTGAGAGCCAACTTGCTCTCAAGGCTCTGCTCACACAAGCTTGAGCTGCCAATATTCCCCAAAGTCACTGTCAATTCCCCCTGAAAGTGGAATGATCCATCATGGCCCATAACACTCTGCCTTACATGTAACATGTTTTCAACAAATATAAGGAAAGAATTAAACTGAACCCCCCCAACACATATTATGCTCTTTATGTTGCAGTCTTGGAAAATAGGTTATTGACTAGTTAACCAAATAGGAGAAGATAAGGGAAATATTCCAGAATGTTTATGTTGTCTTTGCTCTTAACTTCATGGTATGCATTTTCTCAGACAAAATGAAACAATAAAAGATCGGGATTTTACTCAAGCAGAAAATGCTTCCAGGTTTTTTTCATAATTTCACAGATGCTCATTTTATAAATTTTTCAAATCTTATGCTTGGCACTGTCAGAACAAATCTCAGCAAAAAACCTGATAGCTCACTAGGGTAGCAAATTCATAGGGTATGTTAGCAACAAGAAGGCAGGGTGGGGACACCATGCATATCTTTTGGGACTGTGTGCCCTCCTCACTTGTCTTACCATCCTGGCCCAGTGACCTGGAGCACCAAATCCCTTGGGGATTTGGCAAGGGAATGGAAGACTGTCTCGCAGAGTATGATTAGGCTATGGAAATGTATGCACAGAATAATTCAAAACCAAAACTGTCTTGTTGAATCAGCTGCAACTTTGATGATAAAGAGGGACACATGGACCAATGTCCAGTGCTACCTCACCTTCCTCTTCTGTGAAATAGGAAGAATAACTGTGTGTTACTGTCAAGAAGGTTAGAGGACATATCTTGCAAAGTCTGTGAAAACAGGGATGATGTCTTGTTTATAATCCTCGCCCCAGGGCCTAGCAAAATGCCTGATACATACTGGCCAATCAGCGTATTGCTGGCGATTCGGACAAACATGTAAATGTCTCAAGAAATGTCAGGAAGGAATTCCCACATGGGAACACTGGGTCTGACAGAACAGGTCAGTAAACTAATGTGGAGTTTCATTAAGAGCCTTTTGCTGTATTTTCAACTGGGACCCAGCAAAAGTCCTAGGAACACTGGAAATAGATGAATAAGTGAAGAAGGAAAGAAGGAAAGAAGGAAAGAGAAAGAAAGAAGAAAGAAAGAAAGAAAGAAGAAAGAAAAAATGAAAAGTGAATAAATTAACCTACTCTATGAGGCTTCATATCTACTAAGAATTTGCAAAATGGAAGCTTTCAAAGTAGACTTCATAAAGAGAATAACTTCATCAGCAGAGCACGTGCTGCAAGGAGCTTGCTGCTCTCTCTGGCCAGGTCAGGCTAAGGCCTGTATATATGGTCCTGGGGGAGGGAGGGAAAGGACTTGACCTTTAAAGCTCTGTGGCTGCCTCTGCAACATACTTTATGGTGGGCTTTTAAGAAACTTAGCGCTGTATTTGAAGAACTCCAAGGACTTTGCCTTGAGCCTACAGAGAACTGGAACATTCTGAAAGGTGGGAGCTATCTATGCTTATTTCAAAGTCCCAGAGGCCTATCTTCCAATTCCTCATTGCCCTACTAGACCTCTTCCATGACTGTTCACTCTTCCTCCCAGCACCTTCCTCCTCCTGAGAGTTAAAGAAAGACAGGTGGATGAAGCAGAAGTCTAGGAACCTCCCTTTCTTCTTGACAATCATGGTGATTCACTTGGTTCTTTTACTAAATATTTACTGAGCACTTACAAAGCAACAACCCTGAGAATACAATGGTAAATGAGACGTGTTGCTGCCCGGGGCAAGGAGGTGATAGAGATACTAAAGTAGGGTATAAGGATCACTAAGGCAAAAGCAAGTGGTAGAATAAGAGATGGCAGCTAGGGCGCCTGGGTGACTCAGTGGGTTAAAGCCTCTGCTTTCGGCTCAGGTCATGATCTCAGCATCCTGGGATCGAGGCCCGCATCGGGCTCTCTGCTCAGCAGGGAGCCTGCTTCCTCCTCTCCCTGTCTGTCTGCCTGCCTCTCTGCCTACTTGTAATCTCTCTCTGTGTCTCAAATAAATAAATAAAATCTTTAAAAAAAAAAAAACAAAAAAAGAGAGAGACGGCACCTCTACATGCCCAGGGCAGGAGTGGGGTGGGGAACAGGTTCTGTAGTGAGTCTTTGACATTATCTGAGGAGTATGGGGTACTCATCTGCCCCAAATACCTCCTCACAGGACTGACATCTGAACTATCATCATTGCAGTAGAGAAGAGCACCAAGAACTCTTGAAGCCAGCAAGTCTGACCCTCATCCTTTTTTTTTTTAAGATTTTATTTGTTTATTTATTTGACAGAGAGAGAGAGAGACAGTGAGAGAGAAAGAACACAGGCAGGGGGAGTGGGAGAGAGAGAAGCAGGCTTCCCACGGAGCAAGGAACACAATGCAGGGCTCAATCCCAGGACCCTGGGATCATGACCTGAGCCACCCAGGTGCCCCTGACCCTCCTCCTTTTACCAGACGTGACACTGAACTCCACAGGGACTAAGTGACTTACTCAACACTGTGGAGCTAACTCAGAACACTGCTAAATCCAGCAGAGCAAGTTCAAATTCAGACTCAAGGCCTTGTGCCTTCCTTTTCATGTTGACAAAACCATATAGGGGTCTCCCCTTTGAATCACAACAGTCTCCAAAAGGGAAGGGACTTGGGAGGAATCACAGCCGTTCATTACAGGGCTGCTAATACATGAGTTCCGGTGATTCCACACAAGCCAGTCATCGGGGCCATCACTCTGTTCTCATGTGCCTTGGCTGCTATCTGCCTAAGCCGACCTCTCCGAGAGCCTGGTTTTAGAAACACAGCCGCTAACACATATACGGGGCTATAGCACACACCAGGCAAGGAGGCCCCAGAGTCTGGGCCCTTAAGTGCCACACTACACTTAACCCTGTCTGATATCTACTGGTACATAAAAACGACCCCAAATTTAGTGACTTAAAATAATATAGATTGGTTTTGTTCACCATTTTGTGGGCAAGAACAAGCAGAAAACAGGGCAGATAGCTCATCTCTGTTCCACAATGTCTGGGGCTTCAGCTGGGCTGGTTCCAATGACTTCCCAGAGGTCATATATCTGAGGCCTCAGTTTTCCTTCACATGGTCTCTTTATGAGGCTAGTAAGGGCTTCCCCCCAGCATGGTGGTCTCACGGTTCCAAGAGGGAATATTCCAAAGGGTTGGTGTTTATGAAGCTTCTGCTTGCATTAAGGCTTGCTAAGTGGTCAAGGTTAAGTTGCATGGGCCAAACCCAGAGTCAATATGGAAGAGGAATACATAAATGGTGAGCACCAGGAGGCATGGTTCATCTGTGATCATCAGTGGCACATGGCACTGCTGTAGACAAGTGGGACATGAAAGTGGGTTGAGAGCAACAGATCCTGGGGCAGGGATTCTGCTTCATCATCTTCCTGTACCTTCTTTTATTTTTTTTTAAAGAT
The DNA here is from genome assembly GCA_002007465.1 of Ailurus styani. Classification (NCBI taxonomy): domain Eukaryota; kingdom Metazoa; phylum Chordata; class Mammalia; order Carnivora; family Ailuridae; genus Ailurus; species Ailurus styani. The sequence continues at coordinate 1,164,117 of LNAC01000369.1, read as the reverse complement.
TTTATTTATTTATTTGACACAGAGAGAGAGAGATTACAAGTAGTCAGAGAGGCAGGCAGAGAGAGAGGAGGAAGCAGGCTCCCTGCCGAGCAGGGAGCCCGATGCGGGCCTCGATCCCAGGACCCTGAGATCATGACCTGAGCCGAAAGCAGAGGCTTTAACCCACTGAGCCACCCAGGCGCCCTGTACCTTCTTTTATAAGAAACATGCTCCCTACAGGAAGAAGAACCTGCTTCTAAAAGCCAGTGCATATTACATTACGGAATGTGGGAACAAGGCTTTCTAGCCTCAGTTGTCATTTTTGTACACAAAGGAGGCCATCAGTTGATTGGCAATCTGAATTTGTTTTTGCATCATTTGAAGAGACCTGAGTTTGACAAGCCACAGGAGACGAACAGGTTAATAGAAAATTTTCTTGAAAATAATAAATTTCCAGGGGACTTCAAGATGTACTACATTAGTTGTAGTAGAATAAAAAATTTTGTGTCTTTAGCAAGTTTGTCACTCAGTAAGGCCTGACTGGAGAACCTATTGTAAAGAGAAAATGGCAGACACCAAGAAGTGAAACAATAAATTAATTAATGCCAGGTTGTTAAGACATCATTTTTTTAAAAACTGAGCAGGTTAATAAACTTCTGAATTACTAGAAGAGGAGCTTAAAAAAACTACTCAAGTATCCTTCCTTTGTTCAGAAAACAATAGAACCAACTAGAAATTTCAGTCCTGTGAGTTATGATCCTACTTCTATTCCCCAATGATACTAAATGAAATCATTTATTTCTCTACTGCTTTATTTCCTCAGTTTTAACATTCAATGGCAGAGAAAAAAAAATTCCAATCTTTAATTCTAAAAGCAGTTTTGGACCCTACTCCTCACCTAAAATTGATCCAAGTTAACCATACTGTTGTAGATATTTCAATTATAATTATATGCTCAGTTCTTCTCATATAGGTACTTTTTTATCAATGCTAGAAGCATCATTTTAACATATGAACTACTGATATGTGCATCTGTCCACATTGTGTATATGAGTATGAACTTGTATTTATTCTATTCTGAAATGTAACTGAAGTTGAATTAGGTAATGTGAGGCAAAGATGTAAACCAGCAAACAGAATGATTTGTGTACATTTAGAACTCACTTGCCCCAGTAGCATCATAAAGATAAAAGTATACACCCTTCAAAATACAGAGCAGTTGAGCTCAATTTTGTTTACCCTGAGCCAGTTAATTAGAAAGAATTCACTCAGTGATGTCATTATGTCACCCTTGGGACTAAATACATCAGAGGGATCAGACAAAACATGGCAGCAAGAACTTCCAGGGCTGGAAAGAGATGTGATGATATTTTTCAGAGAGATTTCCCAAATCAGTGTGGAGAAACTCTTGAGTCATTTTCAACCAACTAACTCTTCTAATATGAGAGCCCATTGCCAGGAAGTTTACAGAAAATCATAATTCACCAGGAACTCCCTTCAGAAGCTGAGTGATCTTTTGTGATTTAAGACTCCAAAAATACAAAAGAAAAGAAACATGCAATTTTTGTAAGAGCCTTGGACGCCGTACTTCTAGAAATGGAGATATATCTAAGTTCACATTGCCAACTTTCTGGAGTTCAAGTAGAGAGGCCAAATCTATACACAGAATTTTTAAGGCTTCTCTGGTATTCTCAGATGCACCTAGACACAACATTTTGAGAAAATCCGAACCCACCATAGTGAGAATTTTAATTCACACCTACTAGGAAATAAGCCTACTCTATCAGAACAATCTATACTTTACAAAGTGCTTCCAGGTACGTGATCTCATCTGATCCACATGTCTATGTTTGAAAGTGGGTTTTAGAGACCCTGTTTTGAGGTGAAGAACACAGGATGGGAGAATTTTAAGTGACTTATCCAAGGTCATGCCCTCATGAGTGGCAACACTGCAGCTTGACCCCTTTGACCCCATGCTAGATAGTGTTCTCTCCATCAGACAGAGCTTCTCCCTGCCACCTCCTCTGTCTCCCTTTGGTTCTTAAAAGTGCTCCTGAAAGATCATCCCCATTGCTGAGAAACTCTTGACTTGCATATTTAGTCAATCCTGTGTATCCATGGATTAGGGATAAGTATCTTGGAAAAGATGAAATCTCCTGAAATGAAAATTTTATAATCCTGTACTTCCCTAAGGATTTCTGTTCTACAGAACAGAAAGCAAGTTGAATTAGAGGGGCTACTCCAGTTTCTTTGAGCTCTAAGATTCAGAGTTGCTAACTTCTTTGGGTAAAGGTTTTCTCATCAATATAAAAGGTCTCAACTAGAAGATCTTTCAGGCTTATTCTGAGCTTAGGATTCTATGGTGATAGCTATGACCCCTAAATCTTTTTGAGTTATGATAGCTAGAACCCCCTCCTCTACACCAGGCAGAAATGGCTGCCATCAAGTTATATTCCTTCTTGGGAAAAGCTATCCAGAAAGGGACTTCACAAAAGGGAAGACAGTCAAAATTTATAACTACCCACCCTGTCCATCCAGCTGCCTTATATTTATTTCAGTGAATGAAATTTATTTCATTCAATAACCCTCACAACATCCTATTATTCTTATATTAGCAAGGAGGCAAAGCAGGTGCAGAGAAACTGATATGTTGGCACCAGGTCACAAGAGCTATTATTGACACAGTTAGGATTCAACCTATTTGCTTTCAAAGCCCCTTTCTCTTTCCATAGAGTTGTTTCGATAATGAACAAGCAAAAGATCCAGAATTCAGACAAAAGGAAAAATTAGTTCTTAAATAACAGAAAAAGTAACATGGAAAGGTGAACTCCTCAGGTGACGAGCAGTCACAGGATTGAGAGTATAGTTGTTATGGTGCTGTATTCCCAAAGTCTGTCCAATGGAAATGCTGTGAAAGTCAAAAAAGCACTGAGCTGGGAGGCAAGAGACAAGGCTTCTGGTCCTAGTTCTTCTGATGTTCAAGGAAATACATTTTTAAATGCATGCTCTAAATAAGTAGTAGTTCTGCCCACCAGCTGGAAAATAACGACGACAGCAGCTAACATCCTTGAGATGCTTCTGTTGTGCTGGGTATCATTTAGAGCACCATACCTGACATTGCTTTGTTTTCATCTTTATGATAACCTGGAAAGGTAATCCTATTTTGTGGATGAAGAAACCAAAGCTAAACTAAAAGTGATGTGGTCTCCCCAAGGCTGCATGGTGAGTGGCAGAGCTGGGATGGAAAACCAACACACCGGATTCCAGTGCCCAAGTGCCTAGCCCCTGTGCTTAGAGTACAAGGCAGGTATGTATGTGGCTAGACAAACATTTAGAAATGCAAATCCAAAAAGCAGATTCAGGGACAAAGACTTCACTACAAAGGCTGATTGCACAAGGGGAAAGTCCTACGTAAAGTCATTATTGTATTACTCAACTTTCTTTAAGAATTGCTTCTGCTTGGGGGGCCTGGGTGACTCAGTCATTTAACCATCCAACTCTTGATTTCAGCTCAGGTCATGATCTCATGGTAGTGGAACTAAGCCCTGGGTTGGACTCCGCACTCAGCGGGGCATCTGTTTGAGAGGCTCTCCCTCTGCCCCTAATCCCCCCCCCTCAAATAAATAAACAAATCTTAAAAAAAGAGAGAGAGAGAGAGAGAGGATTGCCTCTCCCAGAGGCTACACTTGAGTATGAAATTTTGGTCAGAGTAGCAGGTATGATCACATGAAACTGCATTTAACAGAAACCCAACAACAGTGGCTTATCTGAATCAAGGTCTGTTTTTCTCATGTAACAAGCAGTCCAGGGCCGCCCATGCTAACTTAGGGACATGTCCAATGGGCTCTTCTTGCATTTCCCACCCACTCCCCTTAAGAGCGTTGCTTTCAACCGCTTGCTTGAAGGATGGATGCTGCAGCTTCTCTACGCCGTCCAATGTGTAGCAACTAGCCACACATGGCTATTTATGTTCAAATTAAGTTAGATAAAAAATTCAGTTCCTCAGTCGCACTAGCCACATTTCAGGTGCTCGACAGTCACATGGGCAAGTGGTTACTATATCGACCAGGGCAGATATAGCTCATTTCTATCATCACAGGAAGTATGATTACACAGCAGGGCTCTAGAGACCACAGCTGCAAATTTGGCAGGAAGATGAAAGGAAGATGAGGACTGGGAGAACAAAACTGAGTGCCAAGTGAAACTGTTTCCTTTTAACAAGAAAACAATAGCTTTCATGGAGTCCTCGCCCGGCAGAATTTTGCTTTCACTTCATTGATTAGAATCAGATCGCATGATCACTTCTAGATGCAAAGGGAATTTTGCTAAAGTGGGCCTGTTGCTGCCCTGAGCTAAAATGGGAGCTGTGGCTAAGGAAGAGGACAGAATATATGATTAGCTAAGTAAGTAGCTGTCGATGTCAGATTCAACATCACATGTGAGTCATGCTTTAAATTAGGCCAATTTACCAAAACAGAATGGAAAAATCAGGCAGTAAACATCTGTCATTGCACAGATGTGGGGCCCTGGGCATGCGAAGACAGTAAGTCAGTGATTACTGCCACCTGGTAGCACTTGCAGGAATGAGTGGACAATGAAGCAGGAGGAAAAAGAGAAATGGAGAGAGAAGGTATTCATTTAAGCTTGTCCAGAAAGACCCCTGGCTCTTGAATCCTCAGGCCTTCACCAGTTGGAGTCTCACAATGACCAACTGCGGTGGGCGAAGACAGCAGCCATGCTGTGGGGGGCAGGCAGCCTGTAGTCTGCCCTGCACAGTAAACAGTGAGGTTGACTTAGCTAATGGCCAAGTGGGTAAGGGCCAACTTCTCTGAAGTGGCCAGATGGTCTGATGTGGCCTCTGAAGTGCACCTCCTTGCAGGCCTTCTTAAGGAGATGGGCACGTTAGCTGGCCTCTGGCTGTACATGGCATGGTGTTCACGCAGTGGATCTAATAGCAAAAAGAAAGCTGACAGCTTTCAGACCCCCTAGCTGGCAAAGTCCTAAACTCCTACTGTAACAAATTCAAGTTTTAATGGCATAAAACTTAGAGGTAACAAACATCTGGCAGCCTGTACAGGCATTAAGGGGCTATCCTGAAATGATAGAAAGCTGTGGCTAGGAGAGGGCAGATAAACTTTGCTTCAACATCTTGTCTCTGGCTAGTCTTAGAGAAAAACAAAAAATAGTTGCATATAAATATGTAAAGACAAAAAGCAATGAGCTTACATCTTTCCCCTGTTGTCACACCCCTTGCCTGACCAGTTTTTGACAGATGCTTGTTTTTTGCTGTTGATAGAACAAAAGGATCACTTAGTTTAAAATGCATCAGGAGTCAAGGAGAACGATTTGTTTGCCCCTAAGTAATTTTCCACAAGGAAAAGCAACGATGACACTTAGTAATTTCATCTCTAACAGATGCAAACTCATCCCCAAAAAGACATCTGGAGGCTGAAACACCAAACTGATAGGTTGCATCAATGACCGCGTGAACGGCTATTTCAAAAGGAGGAGATGGTAAAGAGAAGTTTGAGAACACATTTGGAAAATAAAATCTATTGCTATCTAGGGCTTTTAGTAAATAAATAAATACCCAGCCCTGAAGTTATGATTCAGTGTGGGGTGAAGGGTAGAGAGAGGAAAGGGAAGAAATTCAGTCTCATATGGGCTGCAAAGCTCTGAAACTTGGAGAACATGAAACACTTAGCTTTCCTTGAAGAGAGAGGAGCCCCATTGCTAATGCTTAGAGCCATGACCAGAGTTATATTTACCAAAGAAGGTAGAAATTGATTCATTTATCCAGACTTAGTTTCCTATGCTGCCGTGACAAATACTACATGCTAGATGGCTTAAACAACAGAAATGTATTGTGCCACAGGACTGGAGGCTGGAGGCACAAAATCAAAGTGTTTGTAGAGTTGGTTCCTCCTGAATGCTGTGAGCTTTCTCTCATATCTCCTCTGTTCCATGTATCTCTGTTGGCTTTTGGTTCTTTGCTAGAAATCTTTGGTGTTCCTTGGCTTATGGAAGCATAATTCCAATTTTCACATGGCATTCTCCCTGTATGTATGTCTCTGTGTCCAAATCTCCCCCTTTTCATAGGGACACAGTCATACTGGATTAAGGGCCACCCTCATGACCTCACCTTAAATTTGATCAACTGCAGAGACCCTATTTCCTAATAAGATCACATTCACAGGTATTGGGGGTTAAGTCTTCAACACTGTGGGAGGGGGGTCGGGATGCAACTCAATCTGTAACACCAGGTAATCTTGGGCAGTTACTTCTCTTTTCCATCTTGTCACTATAGACCAGCCTATGTAAAACTAAACTTGATGATATCACTTTCATTCCCTGGGGAATTACTAACATTGAAAAACCAGCCCCTCTCATTTTCTGGATGTTTGCCAGCTATGGTCCCTTTATAAAGTTCAAAATATATTGTTCCAATCTAGGACTCTGTGTTAGAAATTTCCAACAGTTTCTCTACCTCCTCACCTTCAACTCACTCCAGAGAGTCAAGACCTTGAATTTGGAACTTACTCCTAAAATTGTACTGTTTCCATAGTTTAATACCTTCCTGAATCTCATTCAAAAACTCAAAAGTTTGGGTAGTCAATTCAATTCGACCAACTTTTACTGAGAAATTGATCTGTGTCCAGCACTGTGCTGGGGATTTAAATAAGAACACCCTCTGAGAACTGCTGAGAGTCCAGATGCCTGGTCCCTCCTGACCTAACCACATTCTCAGCCCTCATGAGGGGAAAGAGTGGAGGGCAAGGTGGGGAGCTCTGCGTTTAAGCAGGTCGCTGCATGTTTAGGGAAGCAATAAAAGAAATTAGGTGACTTTATTTTTTTTAAGATTTTTTTTTATTTATTGAACAGAGAGAGACAGAGCTAGAGAGGGAACACAAGCAGGGGGAGTGGGAGAGGGAGAAGCAGGCTTCCTGCCGAGGCTCGATCCCAGTACCCTAGAATCATGACCTGAGCTGAAGGCAGATGCTTAATGACTGAGCCACCCAGGCATTCCTAGGTGATTTTATTTTGAAGGCTCAGATATTCTATGAGCCCACCACTAACTCCATGCTAATGCTCTTTCCCTGTTCTGCTACTTCAGCTCTGCTCCCAAGGGTTCTCAACACGGAATGGACTCGCCTTCTCTTTATCTTGTCCTCTTCATTTCCTACCCTGCTCTCCCTCTCAAATAAGCAATAAATGAGAGAAAAATACTTAAAATTGTTTCCCATGGAAAAAAAAATAAAAGCCAAGATATCATGGGTCAAGTGAGTGTGTAGGGGTGGTTTGGATTTTTTTTATAACCTCCCAGAAAACAGCACTTACAGACTCTGTTGAACACTATAAAGTCACCCATCATTATTCTCTTTTCAGAGCTAAATAATCTCAATTTCTTTAACCTTTTATCCCTGGTTCCATTTTATAAACTTCTCATTATTTGTGCTGTTCTCCTGGATGTTGAGCTCTTTTAAATTCTAGAGTCAAAACTGGATGCTATACTCAAATAAGCACAGAGGCTCTGTGAAGGATACTGCGAAGAGTACAAACATTGTTTAGCCTAAGACACGTGTGGGCAGGGGCAGGGAGGGGAGTGGGTGTGGAAGAAACACAGCATAGGATTATAAAATGCTTGAAAAATGAAATGTGTGCCACAAATGCCAAATAGCACTGGCGCTAATTGGACAGGCGTCCCCCCCGGACACGTTGGCCTGTGATATAAGGTGCAGGAAATGTTGGGGCTGACAATTTCTCTGTTAGGAACAGCCTTGTGTCAGCAGGGTTTGGGCTGCTTACCAGGAGGATGTCGGCAGCATGACAGGTTAGCTCACAGGCCTTTACTTACAACATAATCACATTTACTCGGTGACAGCAATTTGGCCATTGGGTTCATGGGGAGATTTGTCGGTCTTGTCAAGAGTTCTCCAACCAGCCCCTTGAAAATGTGTGGCAGTAAGGACATGTCATTGTTGATGCTGTCCTGCGGCAAATTCCTTTGGCCCTGAGATACTATCACAGTCTTAAATTATATCCAATTTGACAAAAGTTCTACATAGCCTTCCATGTGCTGCTCACTAGGAAGCTCACTGCTTCCCAAGCTCACCGGTCCTTGTGGACCCAGAACCTCACGGAGCCCTTCTTCCCTTTAGAGCAGGGGATGAAGGCAGGTCTGCTCCTTACTACTTACTGCCTTTACTGATGCTGGTGTGTCTTCTGCTTCATCTATTTCCCAAGGTAGCTAATCTTATTCTAGTTTCCTTGCATCCTCAATACAAAAGACTTCACGGTAAGAACATCAACTTCCAATGAGATCTTGTCATTTGTGACAACATGCACGAACCAAAAGGGTATGATGCTAAGTGAAATGAGTCAGAGAAAGACAAATACCATATGATTTCTTTCATATGTGGAATCCAAAGCACAAAACATATGAATAAACAAACAGGAAACAGAAACAGACCCGGCAGGAGGTAGGGGATGAACAAAACGGGTGAAGGGGAGTGGGAGGTCCAGGCTTCCAGCTATGGAATGACTAAGTCATGGGGAAGAAAGGTGCCACATGGGGGGTACAGTCAATGGTATTGTGATAGCATTGTATGGTGACAGACAGTAGCCACGCTTGTGGTAAGCACAGCATAACATACAGACTTGTCAAACACTGTTGTACACCTGAAACTAGTGACACATTGTGTGTCAGCTACACTTCAATTAAAAAAAAAAAAGAATGTCATCCTCCAGTCTACCTTTTATCTATGTCACCCCTAATTTATTCTTCATATTTCTCCTTCTCCTCACCTTCCACCACCCATCCATTTTACACACGCGTGCACACACACACACACACACACACACACACCCCACTCCTCTTCATACAATGATTTATTTCCTGATTTGGGTCCCAGATAAACAAATCTACCTTGTTTTTAATCTGTTGCAATCCATTCAAATCTCATCCCTTAAGCATCCAGGATTTATGTTGTCATTATAATCCTGACCAGAGAATAGATTATCCAAGCACATGCACGCTCCCCTTTTTAGGCTTTCAAATTCACAGGGCTCTGTGAATGAGAGGAGATGGAATCTTGGGTAATAACAAAATTTCATGGAAATCCCCAGGCATTACAGGCAGTGTATACTCAAAACAATCAAGTACAACAACAAACACAGGATTTACTGGGAGAACAAAGGTTATGGGAGAGCCTGAGCTTATTTTGCATGATACAAACAATTCTATTAACTCTCAGTTTTCATTCCAAGACCTTCCTGTATCATTCGGCATTTGATGAAGATGAAATGTAACAGGGTCACATGTCATGTCATTTATGATAACTTAGCATTATGGTTGGTTGGGAAATAAGACCAGGCATATGAGGTTCATGGATTTCTTTGCTGTAAATTCCCAGCACCTGTTTATAATGTACTTTTACTGAGAAAACAGCTCCAATAACATTATATAGCGTGGTTCATGAATGCTATTAACCATCTCTATTGCATGTTACAAATTTAAAAGGTTTTTAACTTTACAGACAATCCATAGGTTTATGAATTGAAAGCCACTGAAATAAATCATCCTTAGTAATGAAAAGGGAAAAAAGGGCATGATATAATTTCTATTTGTCAAGGTATAATGATGTCACCATCCATTTATCCTCTGCACTTAAAGGTTGAAACTATTCAACAAATCTCTCCTCAGCCAAATACATCTGGTGCCTTAATGGAGGCCATGGCACAGGTTTGTGATTAGTTCACATATCACTCACCAATTAGAACAGAAGGTAAAACTTATTTTTTTCCTACCATGAGCAATTCATTAGAACAATAACCTTTAATGTAATGAATAATGGCAGGACCTTAAAATTAAAAGAAAAAAAATGTTATCACTTTAAGATTATCTCTCTTAATAGTTTGTAGGTTAAACAGATTTGCTTAGAGAGATGCTATTTTTACTCCAATCACCTTTTTTTATTTGTTTCTTTAACCAATAATTCCATTAATCACTATGAGGACAGAATATGGGGTAAGCAGCAGCTGGTCAAGTTTTGCCTTAAAGATAACATATACCTACTTAAAGGGGTGCCATGAACTGTGAGGGAGGTTGTTCACTGCTCAAGGGAGCCAAGCTGAGGGCCAATATAGATTGAAATGCAGCCTTCAAGTCAATAAACAGTCCTCATACCGTGGCATTGACTGCATTTGCCAAGGGAAAGGGGCACATGGACATGGTGTCATACAGAGTAGTGGCAGCTTTTGCACTTATGGAAAACTAGATATAGAATGGCCTTAGGAAAACCTGTCTCACTTCTGCTTTTTTGACTGCTCACATGCTGGGAAGTACCAGGCAGCACAAATACTTTAGCTAGGACTCAGTGCTGGTTGAGTGTGAATTAAACATGCCAAAGAGCTCAGTGGAAAGCCTGCCCTTCTTTAAATTCTGTTAGATGGTAAAGAACATCACTTCTCAGCACGGTCCCAGGCGATGCATCCATTCCAGGTAGAGAAATGCTTTGAGAAATTCTTGGGCTAAAAGTGGAGTCTAAGAACATGAAGCTTCAGAGAAAGGGGGACATTACTCCACACTTTAGAAGGGAAAAGTTCAGGGCGGGGGGGACTGTAAGAGGGAGAAAGAGAGGCTCCAAAAGGAAAAAGGGAAAAGTTGAGAAAAGAGAGAAAGGAAGAGCAATGGTCAATATTTCCTACTGGGCAAATGTTACCCTCTCAGTAAGCGCCTCCCAACCACCAATGATGTCTAGAAGAATCACAAGATACTTGATACAAGTGGGTTCTTGCAATAAATAAATAAATAAATAAATAAATAAATAAATAAATAAATAAAAACATTTAAGTGATTCAATTCCGCTTCCAGGTCAAAATAGACACATCTAGGGGTGCCTGGGTGGCTCAGTCAGTTAAGCATCTGCCTTCGATTCAGGTTATGATCCTGGGGTCCTGGGATTGGGTCCCACATCAGGCTCCCTGTTCCGTAAGGAGCCTGCTTCTCCCTCTCCCTCTGCTCCTCCCCCAGCTCATGTTCTCTCTCCCACTTGCTCTCTCTCTCTCTCTCTCAAATAAATAAATAAAATCTTAAAAAAATAGAATATTTAATGAAGCTGCAGATACCAGGAAACCCCACGGGCTGTGCCTCTGATTTTCTTCTAGCCGTGAAATCTGGGGCCTGAAGACAATCCATCTTAGAACAGGAGGCACGGGCGCCTGGGCGGCTCAGTGGGTTAAAGCCTCTGCTTTGGGCTCAGGTCATGATCTCAGCGTCCTGGGATCGAGGTCCGCATCGGGCTTTCTGCTCAGCAGGGAGCCTGCTTCCTCCTCTCCCTGTCTCTCTGCCTGCCTCTCTGCCTACTTGTAATCTCTCTCTCTGTATCAAATAAATAAATAAAATCTTTAAAAAAAAAAAAGAACAGAGGGCACTCCCCATCCCAACATCCACATTACACTCTCTTTTACTAACTAACATAAAAATAAGTGCTAAGCACTCTACATGTACCATCTCATTTAATCTTCAATGCAGTTCTACTGGGTATCCCATTTTATAGCTAAAAAAATGGAGGTTTTGACACTGTTATGGCATCGGCCCAGAGTGTCACAGCCCATGAGGAAAGGATCTGGACTTGGTATCCAGCAAATTTCTGAATTCAGATGCTCTATTCTTTTTTTTTTTTAAGACTTTATTTATTTGAGAGAGAGAGAGAATGTGAGCAGGGGGAGGGACAGAGGGAGAAGCAGACTCCCTGCTGAGTGGGGAGTCCAATGTGGGGCCCAATCCCACAACCCGGGAATCATGACCTGAGCCAAAAATAGATGCGCAACCAACTGAGCCACCCGGGTGCCCCATTATTTTTTTAATGTTGATAAAATCCACATAACATAAAATTCATGATTTTTGAACAATTTAAAGTGTACCATTTAATAGCATTTCTGGGCCTAGCAATAGTACATTCACAGGGTTGTGCAACCATTTCCACTACCTAGCTCCGGAACACTGTCATTACCCCAGAAGGAAGTCCTGTATCTTTTAAGCAGGGACCCTCCCACTCTCCCCTCGCCACCTGCCCCTGGCAACTATCAGTCTGCTTCTGTCCCTCTAACTTTGCAGAGACCCTATTCTTATCCACAGGGTGATACTGTACCCTGTACCCTCTTGGTAAAATACAGAGGAGGCTTTAGAGTGCTCACAGCTGCCCTGAACCAGACCACAGGGATTAAGATCCAGAGCTGCACAACAAAAATAGTGTGACAGGCTGAGAAAGTGAGAAGCTCTTCTGGAAGCTTTGCTGGTAAAAGTACATTTTCAGAGCCTGGGTCTCCAAGCAAGATGCAGGTTAATTTAAAGATGTGCAGGAAATAGAACCTTGAAAACTTGTTATGGAAAAGGATGAGAAGATCCCAGTGGATACAGTTTGGCAAACCATGAGGCAAAGAAAGGGAAGTAGTCATTAAGTGAATGCAAACACATATACAAAGACTTTTGAGGAAAGAGAGGCTCCCTCCAGGCCATGGGAAATGATTCATGAAAGTGAGCACTTTGAACAAACAAACACAATTTTTTTTTAAACTTTCAAAACATCATTTTGTCCTCCATACCATTTGACTGTCTTGAAAACCAGAATTTACTGCACTTCTGGCTGAAGGAGGTACAGACCATGTGCTGCTGCTGGGGAAGCAGGGAGGAGGGCACCAGCTACTCGGTGGTCAACCAGCTACACAGAACAAGGAGCTAGAGCCAGCCGAGCTGTTCCATCATCTTAGAACAGGTGCTCAACTTCTCTGGGACAATACAACTCTTTCATTTCCACATCACAGAAAAAACCCTGGGTCTCACTTTTCTTTGATTTTGTCCGACGCTACCTGTACCCACGTACTGCAAATCAGCCTACTCCTGCAGTTTTCACCTAAGAGTCAGGGAAAGGTTTACTGTGTCCAGTGGGGTATAGGAAGTTAGGGGGAAGAAAAGAAGAGGCAGCTTCTTCTCCGTCGTGATTTAGGACTCAGTTCTCACCTCTGCATAGGCAAGGGAATGGAATGGGTATCCCTCCTCCAGTCCATTCGTGCTTCATAATGTACCTCCTGGCACTTAGGTAGGTTCCTAGAGGGTAGGCCTGAATGTCCATTGACAAGCCCTCCTCCCCCCTGCCTATTAATTATTCTGGGACTTGTGCTTGGTTAGCCGAGCCTTTCTCATAGTGAGCTTGCTTTGGCTTTCCCCCTTTGCTCCACCAGTTCTCACACACGTTTGTTTCAAGGGGCAGCACTCATCCCTTCTTTCATGAGGCCACCTGTAGCTTAATCTAGGTCCCAGGAATTTTCCCCTTTTCTGTATTCCAAGAGCATATTCATAGCCTCTAGTATTTCACGCAATTTAGAGCTGTGGTTCTCCACCCTGAATTTTAATTCATACTCATATGGATAATAGTGGCTCATCACTGCAACCTGCTTTTGAAGTCAGAAGACCTAGGTTCAAGTCCTGCCTCTGTCCAGTATTGCATGACCTTGGATAAATCCTATAACCTTTCTTTGGAAAATGAGAATAACAACACTTGACCCACTCATTTGCAGGTATAAACATCCAATGAGATCATGTGTGTGAAAGAATATTGTAAAGTACACATGAACACTATATTGTTTAAACTCTAATTATTTCAAGAGTCAAGGTCTAGTGACTTCCAATGAAGTTGTTATTTTCTTACTAATCATCATCAATTAAATCTTAAAAATAAAACAATGTTATCTCCTTTTAAAATACTTTTAAGGCAAACTATTGCCTTTCTCCTCTTACTGCAAAAAAAAAATTTTAAATGATAACTTGAGCATACCAAATAATTAAATGTAGGCAATTCTTGTTAGGTTTATGTATCTTACTAATCTTATGCTAAGAACCAAATCTTGTCTAACTACAATACTACCTGCAGAAGAAAATGCTCCCAATATAGAATTTGTGAATTCAGACAGACACCGTCGAAATTGGGATTGGTATATCCCAATTCATTGGGATGAGTGCATCCATTATGGGTTAAAGTGGACTCAAGGCTGCCAGGCAACTAAGAGTGCAAAGAATATTCTATAAAAGATATTTGTACTGCTAAATAAAACAAAATCTTTGAGTCTTCTGAAAGTGCCTTTTTATATACAATTTATATGCTAATTATAAATCATTTGAATATATTAGATAAAGCAGTTTCCCTAAGGATCTAATGTTTGGTACAATTTGTCCTTGAGAAAAACAAAGAATAAAATATTATAAAGGCCCAAGTCTTTGCAATGGCCTCAAGAGCCTACTGGATCTGCCCTCACATGCCCTACAATTTTTTTTTTTAATTTTATTTTTATTATTTGCCCAAGGGGTACAGGTCTGTGAATCATCAGGCTTACATCTTTCACAGCATTCACCAAAGCACAAACCCTCCCCAATGTCCATAACCCATCCACCCTATCCCTACCCTCCCACCCCCCAGTAACCCTCAGTTTGTTTTGTGAGATTAGGAGTCTCTTATGGTTTGTCTCCTTCCCCATCCCATCTTGTTTCATTATTTTTCCCTCCCTACCCCCCACAACCCCCCACCCTGCCCCTCAAGTTCCTCATATCAGAGAGATCATATGATAATTGTCTTTCTCTGATTGACTTATTTCGCTCAGCATAATACCCTCCAGTTCCATCCATGTCGTTGCAAATGGCAAGATTTCGTTTCTTTTGATAGCTGCATAATATTCCATTGTATATATATACCACATCTTCTTTATCCATTCATCTGTTGATGGACATCTAGGTTCTTTCCATAGTTTGGCTATTGTGGACATTGCTGCTATAAACATTCGGGTGCACGTGCCCCTGAGGATCACTACCTTTGTGTCTTTAGGATAAATACCCAGTAGTGCGATTGCTGGGTCGTAGGGTAGCTCCATTTTCAACTTTTTGAGGAATCTCCATACTGTTTTCCAGAGTGGCTGCACCAGCTTGCATTCCCACCAACAGTGTAGGAGGGTTCCCCTTTCTCCGCAACCTCGCCAACATCTGTCATTTCCTGACTTGTTGATTTTAGCCATTCTGACTGGTGTAAGGTGGTATCTCGCTGTGGTTTTAATTTGTATTTCTCTGATGCCGAGTGATGTTGAGCACTTTCTCATGTGTCTGTTGGCCATTTGGATGTCTTCTTTGGAGAAATGTCTGTTCATGTCTTCTGCCCATTTCTTGACTGGGTTATTTGTTTTATGGGTGTTGAGTTTGAGAAGCTCTTTATAGATTTTGGATACTAGCCCTTTATCTGATATGTCATTTGCAAATATCTTCTCCCATTCTGTCAGTTGTCTTTTGGTTTTGTTGACTGTTTCCTTTGCTGTGCAAAAGCTTTTAATCTTGATGAAGTCCCAATAGTTCATTTTTGCCCTTGCTTCCCTTGCCTTTGGTGAGGTTCCTAGGAAGAAGTTGCTGCGGTTGAGGTCGAAGAGGTTGCTGCCTGTGTTCTCCTCGAGGATTTTGATGGATTCCTTTCTCACATTGAGGTCTTTTATCCATTTTGAGTCTATTTTTGTGTGTGGTGTCAGGAAATGATCCAGTTTCATTTTTCTGCATGTGGCTGACCAGTTTTCCCAACACCATTTGTTGAAGAGACTGTCTTTTTCCCACTGGACATTCTTTCCTGCTTTGTCGAAGATTAGTTGACCATAGAGTTGAGGGTCCATTTTTGGGTTCTCTATTCTGTTCCACTGGTCTATGTGTCTGTTTTTGTGCCAGTACCATACTGTCTTGATGATGACAGCTTTGTAATAGAGCTTGAAATCTGGAATTGTGATGCCGCCAACTTTGCTTTTTTTTTTCAACATTCCTTTGGCTATTCGGGGTCTTTTCTGGTTCCATATAAATTTTAGGATTATTTGTTCCATTTCTTTGAAGTAAATTGCTGGTATTTTGATGGGGATTGCATTAAATGTGTAGATTGCTCTAGGTAGCATAGACATTTTCACAATATTTATTCTACCCATCCATGAGCATGGAATGTTTTTCCACTTCTTTGTGTCTTCCTCAATTTCTTTCATGAGTACTTTATAGTTTTCTGAATACAGATTCTTTGCCTCTTTGGTTAGGTTTATTCCTAGGTATCTTATGGTTTTGGGTGCAATTGTAAATGGGATTGACTCTTTAATTTCTCTTTCTTCTGTTTTGTTGTTGGTATATAGAAATGCAACTGATTTCTGTGCATTGATTTTATATCCTGACACTTGACTGAATTCCTGTATGAGTGCTAGCAGTTTTGGAGTGGAGTCCTTTGGGTTTTCCACATAAAGTATCATATCATCTGCAAAGAGTGAGAGTTTGACCTCTTCCTTGCCGATTTGGATGCCTTTTATTTCTTTTTGTTGTCTGATTGCTGAGGCTAGGACTTCTAGTACTATGTTGAATAGCAGTGGTGATAGTGGACAGCCTTGCCGTGTTCCTGACTTTAGGGGAAAAGCTCTCAGTTTTTCTCCATTGAGAATGATATTCGCTGTGGGTTTTTCGTAGATGGCTTTGATGATATTGAGGTATGTACCCTCTATGCCTACACTATGAAGAGTTTTGATTAAGAAAGGGTGCTGTACTTTGTCAAATGCTTTTTCAGCATCTATTGAGAGGATCATATGGTTCTTGTTCTTTCTTTTATTAATGTCTTGTATCACATTGATTGATTTGCGAATGTTAAACCAACCTTGCATCCCAGGAATAAATCCCACTTGGTCGTGGTGAATAATCCTTTTTATGTGCTGCTGGATCCTATTGGCTAGTATTTTGTTGAGGATTTTTGCACATGCCCTACAATTTTATTCCTTGTTCTATCAGCCCCGGCCATGTTCGCTTCCTTGTTGTTCCTTGACCTGCCCCACCTGGGGGCCTTGGCTCTGGCAGCTCCCTCCACCTGGAATGCTCTATTCTGAGACATTTGCAGGGCTGATTGCTTCCCTTCCTTCAAGTCTTTGCCCAGACATTTCTTTCTCAAACAAGCAACCCTGACCACACTAGGTGAATGTGCAACCCTCCATTTTATATGCGTTACTCTGCATAGCACTTATCACCTTTTAACATAATAGATAATATACTTCCTTACTGAATGTGTTGCCGGTCTCTCTCCCTGGCAGAATATAGGCTCCCAAGGCAGGGAGAGCCATTTACTATACCATTTACTACTGGACCATTTACTACTGTCCCCCAAACTCCTAGAACAGTACCTGGTATATAGACACTCAATAAACTGTTTTGAATGGAAGGATGCTAAACTTGCTGGGTGTTTGTCACATGGGGCTTGACATCAGAGAGCTATCTGGAAAGAGAGATTTCCAGGGAGACTGTAGAGATGTTCTGGTGAAAAAATAAAAAATAGAAGAACAGAAAAACAGAGATGAGGAAGAGGAAATGAAAGCAGAACGAGGGGAAAGAGGAAAACCTAAGTCCCCTTTCCCTCATGGAACCGAAGAAGAATTTTTCCACACAGTATATAGGTTGGGTTTTTGTTTTGCTTTGGTTTGGTTTTTACTCAATTGGGTTTTTCTGTTTGGGTTGGGTTTGGTTAAGTTTTGTTCTTTTAGGCTGTTCAGCAAGGCAGTGAGTGTAGACGTGAAAAGAACTTAAGACTTCTGAGTCCTTTCCTGGAGGGATTCCTGGAGGCCTCAGTAACTTGAGCACAAGCCCAAAAGAGTCCCGACAATGAGACAGACATGGAGGAAGAAATTCCCTCATCGTCCATTCCAGAAGGAGTCACCCTCACCCCAAAACAGAGAAGAATGGGAGGGAGAGGGAATTAGCCGGCTCTTTAGGAAAAGCCGCAGCATTCATGGGAAATCTTTTTTGATTGATTAAGGTCTTTAGTGTAAACTGGACCCTACAGGGCTTGCGAGGAGGGTGTGTGTGTGTTTGGCAGAAAGAAGAAATGTGGAGAAAGGGGGTGGTAGGTTTAATCTAACTGACATTCCCTTTTATAGTTCATTCTAAAGAAAATTGGATATTCATCAAAGTCTATTGGACACTTGTGCCCTTCATGAGGAGGCTCAGAAGTGATGCTTTTTAAATCTATAATTCAGAATGCTCATGCCTGGTGAATCTAACTTAGTGACATTTGATCACTTCGATACTTTGCTCTAAAATGTAAGTAGAACCTCAGAGAAAAAAAATGAAGGAATTGGGTTTCCTTATTCCAGACTGCATAGTATTCTTTTGGTCATTGGGATATGTGTTAACTTCTTATTTTTCTCTAGAACCCTAACCTAGTTCCAAAAGTCTCCTAATAAATGTCCCAGACTCAGGATGGAAGAAAGGATTGAAGGAAGAAAAAAGAAGAAATATCACTTATTCTCATGAAGTACCATCTTCCCTTTGTCAGTCTCTCCTCTGGGTTCAAGGTCACCTCTGCAGTCACCTGGCCTCTGCCACACCTCAGAGCAGGTGCTTCAAAAGAATAACACACCTAATGGAATCAGGAAAGAAGACTATAGATCAGCTTTATTTCTCAAATGAGAATTTAGCACGATTCACAGACTTGGCCCCTACTAGTTACTTAACAACGGCCCTCAGGTCAAGAATGATCCCACACTGTTGGGATCTTTTATAAAATACAGCAAGAACCATGTTGGTTCCTCATTTCTTGATATTTCCCCCATCTCATCCTCTTCCAACAAGGTAAGCTTAATCCTATTACACCTCCTGAAAGCAGGTTTTCAAAAAAGAATTGGGTTACTATTGTCTTCCAGCTGAAGAAATTATTACACACAATGGGTCTGTCTGTAGGCTGCTTCTTAATACCACTGCTCTGGGTGACATCCTGGGTACCTACATTCTTTCAAGAGATGGCCACACATTGTAATACAGTGGTTGAGGTTTTTATCTTTTCCTATTAGGCAGGAATTATTTCAACACACTCCCCTTTGAAAGAGACCATGACAAACTAAATGACAATCCGTCCTATACTGTTGTGAGCTCCCAGTCACAATGACTAGAGTTTCTTTAAGCACAGACCTCCCTATAGATTAGGACATATATCTTAAGCACCAATGTTAAAGTTAATGCAGAAGTTCAGAGGTGCAAAATAATTTAAATGTGCCCAAGTAGTAGCAATAACATCTCTAAAATCTCAGCAGTGAATTATGGATATGTGGAATATTAAAAATGCAAAGCTAACTCAATTTGCATTTGCAATGCCCCCTAGCTGTTACTGGGGAGGAGGAAATTGCTTTCTGCTGAATTCAAGGGCACACTACTTAGTGCTGTATTTAAGTCAAGGAGGAAAATCACTCATTTTTATTCTACCACTTAACGTGTGCTTATGTAATCTGTCTGGCACTGGAGTCAGTTGTCTGATATTATTTTCAATCACAGAAAGAGAATATATAATTCAATCATTACACCTTTATTTTCACTTGCTTGGCGATCTCTCGAAGCCTTATTACCACCAGTAAATGCCAGCCTGTCATCAATCACTGCTTAGCACTGAGACTGGATCTGACGAACAGCATTAGCCAAGGTATTATTATTTTTATATCTGAGAAGGGGTATGAGGTGAGGGCAAAGTTACATTTGCCCTATCAGATGGGCAGAGAATGCATTCCTTCACCAGGGCCTCCCCCGCCTCCACCCCATCTTTTGCCATCCATCCCCTGGCCATCTCTCTCCAAAATTCTCAAAGGTTGGATAGACATGCAAATTCGTACGAAATATACTGCAAAGCAGGAACCTGCTTTCAACTTTGTCTTCTCCCACCTTGTTCTTCCTCCCCTCCAAGTAGTCCTCACCCAACTGCTCCTTTTCATCTTCCCTGCACACTCAGCTTCATCTGGTCCATTTTCCTCTGAGAAGCCACAGTGGGCATTCCCGGTACAGCCCATTGGGCCACGACAATGTGTATTGCCTGTCACCACCCTTCTGGCAAAGGGACTCACATAGAACAGCTCTCCAGGCAGAAGAGACAGCAGCTGACATTTCTTAAGGTGGAAGCCCGTAAGAAAAACTGTCAGTTTTTCTGGGGATCTGTTAAAGGGGGAATCGTATTCTTCTGATTTACAAATAATGTGGGAGTCCCTGATCACAGTGAAAATGAGAGACAACACAGTGTGGTAGACAAGGTTGGCCATGAATTCCAGTCTAGATAACACTACTCAGTGTTGGTCGATTTCTCACTAATATCTATGATTGCATTTGTTGGTCATGTTGGTCATAAGTTGCTTATTTCCCTTTTCTCTGTTTCCTTGTATTTATCACCTTGAGCAGAGGAATCTGATAGGTGTGATATGATTGATTGCAGTGGATCTTAGACCCCAATTTTATAAATACTATGTAGGCTGTACACCCAGGAATTCTGACTTATCAGGTATGGGTATAGGTATAGGGAGGAGGGTCTGCATCTTTGATAAGAACCTCTCTCCCACCAAGTGGTTCTGTGGGTAGTTCCAGACTACTCTTTGTGAAATGGCCCTTTGAAAGCCACTGAAAAGAGGAAGATACTGTCATGTGGTCTAATGTGAATGGGCTCTTCCTCCTATCCCTTTCCTTCTCTCCACCCCCCCCACACACACACACACTCAATTTGGTCCATGTGACAGAAGGTCAAGGTTGTATCTTTGTTTCTGCCTTATAAAATCAAGCGTCTTTTTGGCAGACTGACATAATAGGCTATAAACATTACCTTTACTTCCACGAAGAGGCAGAAATAACTCGCCAACATCAATGATGAGACACAGAGATCCCCAGGGGGTGGCACATGAGAAACTGAATTAGAGGTCAAGACTAGCTTCCTAAAACCAATTCTCCTATTTTTCTGATAAATAAAGCATCCTTGGATCTGGTGGTTTGGGGTTTGATAGTTCTATATAGAGCACTCAGAAAGATGAATAATTGTAATTCAGGGGTTATTCAAAAGCCATATAATTTCCTTATGTATTTATAATGCATGTGAGCTGAAAACCAGGTAAGACAGACTAATTAGGAGTATCTTAGACAACAGAAAGCCCATTTGGTCCTTGGAACTATGAGTTCGGTCTCTGGTCAGATGGTATTTTAAAAATCAGAATTCAGACTATTGTTTTGAAAAAATACATCAGATAGAAATGAGAGCAGACAAAAGAGAGATTTATAATCCTCATGGTACACAGTTCATAAATTGGCTGCCCTTTTATCTCTGCAGCCGGAGAAATGGGGAAATTCTGAAAACCCCAGAAGAAATAGACAGGATGTCTAAGTTAAGAATGCAAGGGGAAAAGGACTCCCTATTAAAACAAAATACTGCCCCCTTTGCCCTGCACATATCATAACTTAGCTCTTTAATTCCATCCAAGCTGGGTTTTGCTAGGTGATTTATTAGTTAGTCTGGATTTAGCACTGGAAGGAAGGACAACTGGAAAGTGCCTCTCCACAGTGTTATTTCATGAATTTCACTTTCCTTTTGAAATTCACACATTGTGATTCCCAGTTATCACCATCTTGTCCCAGATATAAGCAGCTTCCATTATAATTATGTGAACTAAGTATGGACAAATACTCCTTGTCGATGACTTTAGCACAATTAAAACCAAATAAAAGCTGTCCCTCCCTTACTACAAATTTTTGAACTAATAAGGGACTGCATTAGTCCAAAACTACAGACTCCTTTGAGCATGCCTTCTCTGTTCCTTCTTTTAGACCAAAGATGACTATTTCAAAGCTAGTGGCTAGACACAAAGAACAATCTAATTCTTCAGGTGAGAGATGATCCTCTTTCCAGGAAGGACTTTGTCCCCATGGGTCTAACAACATACCAAAACTGTAACAATACAACATCACGACATCCATACCACAGGAATTATATACCTACAGTAACAGGACAGTCATTCCATCTCAAAGGAAAAGAAAGGTTTAGATTCATGATAGATGTTGGGATGATAAATCAGAATATTGCTAAAGATGGGGCAGCATCATAGAGAAGCTGGCCCAAGGGGAAATTGTTACAACACAGATAACGCTGGGTTAAAGCTACAGAAAAATGAAAAGGGGAAAATCAAACTGTTTAAACATTAAACATTTGTTTAAATATTAAAGTAAAGTTAGCCTGACAGCAAAATCGATATTAAATCAGGCCTGGAAACTGTTTTACGACCTCAAACCCTGGGCTTCTTAACGGCCAGTGTCATAAATGATGTCACTTTTCAGCATGATCGTGGCTGCTAGCAGGCAGGTCAGAAATGCCAGCTTTAATTTTAAAATGTTCATTTGTGATGTAATTTAGAGTTTACTCCCAGGGACAAATGTCACTCTCTGGGCCTGAGCCCCTCAAAGTGCTGTTGTGAGCAAAACGTGTTCCCTCTTGATTCCCTTCCACCTTTAAGAGCATGGTTTCCAGAGGGGCATGTGAGTTCTCTGGGGTTTGAACAACGTCTTTGAGAACAATAATACATGGATTGGGATTTTTTTTTTCCAGTCAGTGAAGCAAAGATCTTGAGGAAATGCTTCTGGGGAGAACAGGAAAGAAGCTGTAGGAAGCTGTACCTGCTGTAGAACTTTCCATGAGCAGGCTAGGATTTGAGGCCAGCCATGTGGACAGAATGGGGTTCCAGCAGATGGACAGCCTCGAGCTACCAGCTGCACGAGGTGACTTGCTGGACATGGGGGAAAAGATTGCCAAATGTCTCCATTATTGACATCTTGTCTTTGAAACCCTAAAAAACTGAAAAATGCAACATGTTCTGGGAAAGGAAACACAAGGCTTTCCCAGGTCTGCCTTGTAGAAGTTGTTGGCTTCCCTCAAGGCAGAGTTAGCTTGCAATGACGGTTTCCAGTAAGTGGGGGTGCATTGGGTTTACATTCTTCAGATACGGATTTGGAAAGAACATAGCATGGTTTATTCACTTACTATAGTCTAGTTACCCCTTGGAGATGTGTGGTTTATCTAAGCACTCACCATTAAGGTCCTGATAGAACAGAACAAAGGGAAATTAAAGCTTGGGGGTAGGGTGTGTGTGCGCGTTGGGAGGAGTGGTGATGATGAGAGACTGAATCATTTTGCTAGAACTTCCCGAACAAAGTGCCACACACCAGGTGGCTCAAACAGCAGAAATTTATTGTGTCATAATTCTGGAGGCTGGAATTCCAAGGTCAAGGGCCTTGCTCCCTTGGAAGGCTCTAGGGAAGAATCTGTCCCAGGCCTCTCTACTCATTTCTGCGAGTTCTTTGGTTTGTCACAACATAACTCCAATCTTCACATGCTGTCTCTCTGTGTCTCTGTGTCCAAATTTCCCCTTTTGATAAAGACATTAGTCCTATTAGATTAGGGGACCACTCTACTCCAGTATGATTTCATCTTAACTAATTACACCTTCAAAAATCCTATCATCAAAAATGGTCACCTTTTGAGGCATTGGGTGGGGGGTGGGGAACTTCAACATATGAATTTTGGAGGGATACAGTTCAATTCATAATAGAAACAAAGAGAGGAGGGGGCCCACTGAGATGGAACCTAGGCAAGATAGGAGTGAAAGGTATCCAGTAAGCAGGGGAATCAAAGACAAGAACTCACTCAGAAAAGAGCATTGCTTGGAATCAAATTCTACCTGGCTGCTCTTAGCTGGCCCTGAGATGCCAGTGAGCACTCGTTCTTCCCAGTGTGGTTATTTGTTTTGTAATTGCATTTCTGCTGAAAATGGAATGGCGTTCATCTTTCTCTTCTAAAAATCAAAGGACCATAAGAAAGAAAACACCGAAATATTCCAGAAAAAGATCTGTGGTGAATTTATATTCCCCTCTAGGGACAAAAGAAAGCACAACCATAGAGCATACTAGGAACCAAGAACCACACAAAGTATGGCACTGTGGTTTAGCCAATCACAGCACCTCATTCAGCACCTGCCCAAGATGGGAATCAAGTTGGTGGGGGAGTTTGGGACTTCAGAACAAACACAAATAAGAACGCAAACTAAAGCAGTCATTATCCACCACCGTTGCAACTGTGGAAGTCAAAAGTTGTTATACACACAGAGATAGTCCTGATTTCCACAAAGGCACAGAATTGCTACACTCTGATTTTTTTTAATCATAAAGGGCGCTTCAGTCCAAAATTTCTAGAATTGAAATTTCATTTTGCAATTTTCAACCATTTCATTTTCTACATGGCTTAGAATAAGACTCCTCTTCCCCCAATAGATTTAGGGAAATACACACCTCTGGGTCTCTATAAACATATGGACATGATCCTTCCTGTAAAAGATGTGTTCCTATAAATGTTGGTTATAATAAACTCCTCTGTTTTCTGTCTGCCCCAGTTCTGTCAAATTTGTGTTCACAAAAGGAGGTAGACAAGAAAATTATCCAAGAAAGACACAATTTCTAATTAGAACAGCATAAACAAAACATAGCCTTGGTTTTGCAGGTGGAAAGCAATGTCTTCAGTTCAGGATCTATCTACCCATTCCCCTAGAGAGAAGGTATTGTTTCAATTTTCTTTTCTATAATATGAAGGCCTGATGTTTTACTCTGGGGGTGGGAAAAGTTCACAGGAATGATGGGAAGGGACAGCCTCCAAAGGCTTAGAAAAAAATTAAAGTTTGGAGTTTTTTAAAAAATATATGTTCTTTGACAACTTCTAATACAACAAGGAAAGGCTGCTATGTAAACAAAAGTTGGTTTTGCATTCAAGCTCACAAAAGCAAGAATGCTTGGAGCCAGTGCCAAGAGTCAATCATGATGGTGATCTTTTATGTCACATCACAAGCATAATCATCCAGGTAACTCCTATAAAGGATTTAGTGTCTGCTCTGTAGCAATGTTTCCTGTAAGTGGGTTAACCACTTTTGTCAACACTTAATAGATCCTATTTCTATTTACATGGGGGTTGAACCAAATAAGGACATTTAATATAGAGTTCTCATATATCAGGCTGTGCCTTTGAGGCATAGTGTTCTTTCCACTTTCCCAATCCAGGCATATATATTTACCTTATTACCTTACCTGGATTCAGTATAATAACAATGTATGTGCATTTATTAGTTGGGTTACTTTTAGTTGTAAGTAACTGAAAACCCAATCAAACTGGTTCAAAGAACAAAGAAGGTGCATTGGTTTGGGTAAGTGACATGTCCAGAGACGGAGAGTGGCTTGGGATGTGGATTCCTACTGAATGAAAGCACTCCAGATGAACCTGAGCACCCTAAGGACAGAAGCATCACCCTACGCTGTGTGATCATGGGGGAGATTTGGAGATGACAACTTTGTCCAGACACTTGCCAGAGTTCCTCCTCTTCCCTGTTATCTGGAGCAACAGAGCATTTCCTTAAAATAGCAACTCGATCCAATGAACCAACACAGAGCAACTGCAGCAAGTTTCTGTCACCTTACCAAATCTTGTTGAATCATTATATAATTCAAGAGCATTTGTTTTCAACAACGGAGGTTTCCAGTTTTCAAAAAACTTCAAAGATAGAATTTGACATAAGGAAGTAGTATCCGTCATGATAATAATGAATTGTTAAAACTATGTTGCACTTAAGGTTGCCCCTGGACGCCTTAAAGGATTTCACCCAATCCCCGTTCATCCAGATGAGCCTTGAGCCCTCCACAAGGTCCCAGATCATTGCTGTGCCCATCTCAACTGCCCAGCAGACTGAACACAGCCCTGCTGACAACAGTGCATAATCAGATTCATCTCAGCCGTGACAGGGATCATTCAATGTCCACCTAAGAGACCACGATGGCCTCTTCTGTTATTCCATCCATAAGGATGCTGGTTTCCAATTTCACACATCAAAGACCTCAGGTGGCTGGGACTGGAGGCTGAACAGAGAAAGTTCCCAGGAAAGAAATTAGAACCCACACCAGGTAGCTCTACTTTGGAAGGACATTGAGGAAAAGGGCTGATGCCCCCACGAAGTCTGGCCTCTCAATGTCCTTAACTCCCAAGAAGAGAAGACAGGGAATATTCTTCCTCCTTTTAGCTGAGGGATGGAGCTGGAAACCTTTCCTGGACAGAAAGTGTATCTCCTCCCAGGCCACCTATGGCCCAGGTCCCCCAGCCAAACCCACAGAAATCCGAGTGGCCATAAAATTCCCTTTTGCCCAGAAGCACCGGGTTTGCCGTGTACCCTCATTAAAGTGTGCTCCCGCAGCCAGACTGTCAGTTTCAAAAGAAAACTCCTTTTAATTTTAACTAGAGCCCTGGGCATCAGAAACAGGAAAGGGGATTCATTTATGAGTTTCTATGGCAGATTATGGGTTTTATTTGCTCCTTTACACCACTTTTCAGTCTGTCATTTTGGTAAGGTTAGCCCCGGTGTAAACTGTTCCCGTAATTATGCTCGGAAACACTCCCAGCCTGCTGCATGCCAATAAATGCCTGGAATAACTGTCAGGCTAAATGAATCCCATTTGGACAAAATGATTATTGAAAGTTATTTTAGTTCCCTATTAAGCAGTTGCAGAACAGAGCTGTAATCAAAATGTTTATTTCAATTAGAATTATTATGGTCAATAAAAAGCTCAAGTAGAAAGTAAACTACACTTTATCAAATAGAGTAAAGGCCACAGCTAGTTAAACTTCTTGTTTCACACGGCCTCTATGCTAGAGTCTAACAAGAGGCAAGATTATCAGCCTTTTCCATAGTGTATTAACACCTTTTATAGCCCAACTTCAATCTAGCTGATCCAGACACTCTTGCTCTGGGTGGACAAAAACCCCAATTCTTTCTGATGGTTACCATGGCCAGCAGTGGGCATGAGCCCTTCTGTTTCCATAGCGACAGAGCAGGGGTGCCCCACCTCACACTGAATGGCTGAGAAAAGGCCCTGGGGTTAGAAAGCTAGAGGCACTATTTATTCATCACCCTGCCCCCCACGACTAACTATGCATAAGCACTCTCCTTTCTATAGCAGCTATTTCTTTTCCTGTGGATGAATCCCAAAACATGGTCAGGAAAAAACGCCTTTGTTTATTAGACCAATGTAGTCATCCTCATCAGAAAACAGTTTTTGTTTGTTTGTTTATTGGAGAGGGGGCTAAGAAAAAGAGGCTATTTCTACCCACCTTTCTATGATCTACCCTTGAGAGGAAATCCTGGGTAAACACTAGCAGACTACTTCCACCCTAAATTATATCAGTTTTAGTCATAACCCTCTACACCTGAAAGTATTGTGTTGGTTTTATAGATTCCAATGCCTGGGTTATATCCCAAACCAATTAAGTCCAGATCTCTGGGGTGGGATCAAGGCGTCAGGTTTTTTTTTTAAGTTCCCCAGGTCATTCCAATGTGCAACGAATGGTACAAAACCTCCTATTAGACAATGGTTCTCAAAGTGTGGTCCCTGGACCAGCAGCATCAGCAGTACCTGGAAGTGGAGATTCTTAGGGCCCATCCCATAATTACTTAATCAGAAACTGGTATGGGGCTGGACAATCTGAGGGTGTTTTTTTTTTATTAAAGATTTTATTTATTTGAGAGAGAGTGAGCATGAGAGGAAGGAGGTCAGAGGGAGAAGCAGACCCCTTGGTGAACAGGGAGTCCAATGTGGGACTCGATCCTGGGACTCCAGGATCATGACCTGAGCTAAAGGCAGTCGCTAAAGCAACTGAGCCACCCAGGTGCCCAGCAATCTGAGTTTTAACAAGCCCTCCAGGTGAGTTTGATGCATGCTCAGGGTTGAGAACTAGGACTATCGAGGATGTTCTTTAAAGCAAAAAATACAGCAAAGATGTTCATCATTACCTGTTACGTTTACAGAAGACAGCATTAAACCCTAACTGAACAGGAGCAAGATTAATAAAGCAACATTGTCTACCAATTGTCTGCCTGAATGTTAGGACAAAAGGTACAAGGGGAGAGGTGCTAAAAGCAGCTCTTACTTCCTACCTAGACAAGGGAGAGGGTCTCTAAGAACCATCATCACAGAAGCCAGGGCTGATTGAATAATGAGGAAATAATGAATTAGTCTATAATTAGAATGTTAAAGGAAAGTAAAATGGACACAAAAATAGACAGAATTGGCTCAAAAGCAAAACCCTGAGTCAGGCAGACGTTTGCTTTCCCTCTTCTCTCTTAGTACATCAGTTCTTCTGACTCCTCTTATATCTGGCTTCCCAAGATCCCCATGATTCCCAGAGCCCCCTCAGAACAGACAAAGGAATTAATTCATGCTAAGATCTAAATGGCTGTGTTATTACACAGTATAATCTTATGTTATTACATTTCCTTGCAATATTTGGATTTTAAACAAAGTTTCTAAGACATCTATACTTAACTTAGGAGACTCATACAGCACTCCTTGCCTGCCCATTCCTGTTTCAAGTCTCTACGTACATTAACTCATTCAACACTCAAAACAATACTATGAAATAGGCACTCATTTATACCATTTCACAGGTAAGGAAACTGAGGCACAGCGATGTTGAAAAGTCCTTCCCAGGTTGTGGCTTTGCACCCAGGCTGTCTGGCTCTAAAGTGTGTGTTCTTTTTTTTTTTTTTTTTTTTGAGAGTTTATTTATTTATTTGACACAGAGAGAGAGATCACAAGTAGGCAGAGAGGCAGGCAGAGAGGAGGAAGCAGGCTCCCCGCCGAGCAGGGAGCCCAATGTGGGGCTCAATCCCAGGACCCTGAGATCATGACCTGAGCCAAAGGCAGAGGCTTTAATCCACTGAGCCACCCAGGCACCCCTAAAATGTGTGTTCTAAACTATTATGCTAAACGTCCTCCCAGAACAAGTGGGCTTTCCAACCTCAAGCTCCTGGGCTGGGGAGATCTGGAGAAGGAGCTCTCTGAGAGCCATTTACGTCCTGTAGATAAGTGCCAATTCCGTGTCCATATTGGGTCAGTTTGGGTCAGGCATTTTTCTGGTGTATTATCCCTCTTGGAAAATGTGTAGTGTCAACCTTGTCTTCATAAGCTTGTCCTGTTCCTGCTACTTCCCTGAGTGTTTAATCCAGATAAAAATCCAGCCGGATTAATTATTTTGGGAGGATTTGCTTTGCTTTGAAAAAATTGTGATCCAAGTATAGTGCTTCCAAGACATATTTCTTCAAACTTAGAAGCATCCCAGAAGGAGCAGGTTGTGTCAGTTTCTCTGAGAGGTCCAACATCAGGACCAAACTCCAACTTTTAAACAGAGCTACCTTTTTTCAGGTGGAGGAAGGATCAGAACAAGGTTAATGTTTTTTGTTCTTCTCCATTTTTTCCCCTTAAGTCTTTGTCAGAGCCTTTTTCTACATGAAATAAAGTCTTGAATTTGATGAAGCATCACTCTCTGGTTTATGGCAAGTCTGTCAAAAAGAGACGATACGTCTCGATTTCATCCATGTCTAAAGACCATGGAATTTAGTGGCTCAGTGTTAACCATAGAGTACTTACTTAGTATTGCATATTAGAATCTTCTTGGCAAAAGCCTTCTTGAGCTGGCTGGGGAAAGGTTGGGGTGGCAGCTTTGAGTAATCTTCATTTTTATCCCTTGACACTTTAATTAAGATAATTTAGTAGCCTGTTAAGCATAATACACAGGATTTCCCACTAAGAGCCAATGAGGAAAGAGTCATGGGAAACAGGGAGATATGTGTGAGGTTGGAGATCCCAGCAGCATCCAGTTGGAAGGAGTCCTGGTTATATGACTGTGACTTTCCCAAGGTCACCTACTTAATTAACAGACTCCCTGGATCCTACACTGCATGAGAAGCTGTGGGATAGGAAATGGAACTACCCAGGCATAACTGATTTCTAGAAAACCTCAGTGTCTGGCCTTCTCAGAAATTCGTAATTGACTTAAGTGAAGCCTTGGGGTGGCTGAAGCAAATACCAATGATATGACTCAAGAACCTGTGGTTTTTCCAGAGGGTTAGATCCGCTGCCAAGTAGACTCTGAAATCCTCCTTCTCATCTTGTCTCCTAGTGGTGCTGTGTGGCCCACGCAGCAGCTGCGTACATCATGGGGACACAGACACATGTCAGGAGTCCGCATGCCTCTACCTGGTAGGCAGTTAAGAAAAGTGCCTCTTACTCAGGCTTGTGCAATCAGAAACAATACACATACCATTGATCATGTATGTTAATCAAGAGGCACTGTCAGGTCTGACATTCAAAAGTTCTATTATTTGACTAAACTTTCTTCCAAGACCATAAAGAACTTACTTTATAATTCCGCCTTTTGAAAATAAGAGTTTTCAGCCAGATAGATAATATGCATTTCACCCTAAAAGTGGATGGCATTTACCCTGTTCTCCAGAAATTACATCCACTAGTACTTCCATGTATGCTCAGCATTTATCAACATTTGTTCTGATTATTTATTTGCAGCTTGATTGTCTAGATGCTTACATACATAAGAAATCATGAAACATGACGGATTTCGAATCCGCTTGTAATAGACTAAGAACTTTATAACGTAAACTCTTAGATTCTGGGTACCACTAAAGTTTCCTTTTATATTTAAGAGTCAAGAAAAAAAGCCAGGGCAGATTTAGGATAAGAGACTAAGTTAAGTCAAAGTCAGAAGCAAGGTGGGCCAGGGGAGGCTGGTAAAGGGAGGTATGCTGGGGAAGCGAGGGTCATGAGTTCTGACCCATTTTAGGGGCAAATGATCCACTATTCAAAAAACTCTATTATTCTGTGACAACTGGGGAAAAAATAAGATGCAGAGAAGGAAGAAATGCATGTGTGTACAAAGGCATGGAATCACAAAAGGGCCTATGGGTCATTGAAAAGCTCAATTAGATGAGATCAATAGTTGGAGGTGGACGGTGGGAAGAGGCAATCAGAATGTAATGGAAAAGGGGTAAAATTAGTTGGGATTGGGTTGTAAGAATTCTCCCCCTCCTCCCCCTACACCTCCTCTTCCCTAAGGTTTGCCTTAACTACACAGGCTCAGAAATACATCTTCCTATGAAACCTCCAGCCTGCATTATCCAAACCTTAAAGTTGAAAAGGACAAAAGAAGTCACTGATACTTAATCAAGTGACAGTCTTCATTCTGCTACTCAACTCTGTATTTTGTTTATGTTTCCTCTGTGTCTGCATTTCCACTATTTAAGGATATTATTAATAATTTCAGGGGAAGACCTTTTTTTAGATGGAAAAAGTGGAAATATGCATAGTGCCTTAATTAATAACAGTTGTTAAGGGATTTCTACATGCCAAGAGCTTCCTATGTATCATATCTAAAACTCAAAACAATCCTATGAGGCACATTTTATTGTTTCCATTTTAAAAATGGACAGGAGATGGGTGCCTGGGTGGTTCAGTCAGTTAAGTGTCTGACTTTGGCTCAGGTCATGATCTCAGGGTCCTGGTATGGAGCCCCGCATGGGGCTCTGTGCTCAGCAGGGAGTCTGCTTCTCCCTCTCCCTCTGCCTCTCCCCCCACTCATGCTCACTCTCTTTCTACCTCTCTCTCTCTAATAAATAAATAGATAAATAAATAAATCTTTTTTAAAATGGGCAGGAGAGGTTAAATAACTTGCCCAACATCACAGAGCTCTAAATGGAGGAACCAGATTTGAAACCAGATTATCTGATTCCAGAGTTTGTGTTTTTATTTTTTTAAGATTTTATTTATTTATTTGACAGAGAGAGAGATATCACAAGTAGTCGGAGAGGCAGGCAGAGAGAGAGAGAGGAGGAAGCAGGCTCCCTGCTTGGGGCTTGATGTGGGGCTTGATCCCAGGACCCTGGGATCATGACCTGAGCCAAAGGCAGAGGCTTTAACCCACTGAGTCACCCAGGCGCCCCAGAGTTTCTGTTTTTAAACCACAATACTCTACCTGCTTCCTTAGCAGGTACTTAAGAAATCTTTGCTGAATGAATGGGATGAGGGGATGTCAGATAAATTGTTAAAAAAAAAAAAAAACCCAAAGCCTGTTAATTGAAATATTATCAATGCATTACTTAATTCTTCACCAACTAAGAGATTTTCTTTGCCAAGTCACCAATGGGCCCCATTTTCAAAGTAACATAAAGATCCTATGAGTATTTCTCATCAGAGATCTAAGAAGAAAAAACTCTGTTTCATAATCTTATTAAGTACCAACATTGTCTAGGGCACCGAGTTCTTTCTTTTCTCTAATACACATGAAAGTGTTCTGAATATTTTCCACTCCTTGGGAGTTAGGCAACCTGATATTACTCTACATCTCAGAAGCATCTCAATCATAAAAACAAGAAATTAATCCTTACAAGATCAAGAGGGGATAAGCTTGGAAATGCCACAGAGCTGACAGTTGATGGTGATAAAGAATCAATCAATTCTCTAATTCAGAGGACAGCCTGGGTGGGACCTTCATCTCTGGCCATTACCCAGAAACTGCTAGGAACCAGGAAACTCTGGGGGAAAGATCCAGATAAGATTTCCATTAGAACCCTACAGTGATGGGTGGGGGGAGCCTCTTGAACTGAACAATTGCCCAATGCTATTTCACAGCCAAATGCAGGCACATGGGAATTTAAACCTATCACAACTCATCCTTGGCTGGGAAACAAGATGAACAAAATATTAAGGTGCTGACAGTTCTTTTTAGACAAGTGCCAAAGCAAAATAGAAGTCAGGAAGAACAGTCAAAAGAATGCAAGTAATGTGACATTCCTACATCACTTATGGCTGTGAGGAGAGTTGGAGGCTTCTCTCCTAAGGAAGGAAATCCCTTGCTCCTAACAACATTCTGCCAAGATAACACGCCTGCCCATGAAATCCCCTTTTCTGCAGAGCAGCTGTTCAGGAAAAGCACCATCCGTTCCCATGATCCTCATGGGTTTTGACTGATGCTTGTGGGATAGTTTAAATTCAGTAAAGCTTTCAAGGGTTGGCCAAACAAGTCTTGGACAGAAATGTCAGGCTTCAATAAACCATCACGTCCAATCTCAATTTCAGCTCAATGTTTAGACTGGAAGGAAAGCAGATGAATACAACTAACCCTTAATTTGTACTTATATATACTCGTGTTTGATCACCATGAAAATAACCCACTACTGCCAGATTACCAATCAATATAGATTGTAACAGAAGCATGTGGATAATACAACTACAAAGCAATAAAACTAAAAGACAATAACAGGCATGCCATAGTTTATCATATGAATGAAAAATGTTGTCCTTCAAGATTGCAACGGGAACTGGCCACTTAGACTAATACTATCATTCATCAAAACATGGGGATAGTTCGTGAAGCACACAAGAAGGTGGTTAACACAATGCCGGAAAGTTCAAACCCTATTCTGTAACTAATTAGCTGTGCGACCTTAAAAAATTTACTTAACCTCCCTGATCTTCCATGTCTTCACTGGTAAAATGTGAATATTAATTCCTTTGATGTTTGAGTGAAATATGTTTGCATGCAAAAAATTTAATATCTTT
Source organism: Ailurus styani (assembly GCA_002007465.1). NCBI lineage: Eukaryota > Metazoa > Chordata > Mammalia > Carnivora > Ailuridae > Ailurus > Ailurus styani. The sequence goes on along the minus strand of LNAC01000369.1, from coordinate 1,130,819 downwards.
GACATCTAGAAAGTACTCAGTAAATGGTGGCTATAAAAATTATCATCATCATTAATAACGACAATGAATCTAGATCACTCCTTGTAAAAGCTATGGGATCTTGAGTAAGTGCCTTAACCTCTCTGATTCTCATTTCACTCATTTAAAAATTAGGTATGTAAGGCTTTATAGGGTCAGTAGTAAGATAAATGTGAACCTATGAAAAGCATCTACTCTAGTCTCAGGTATACACTATGTGCTCAATAGATAGAATTTCTTTTTAGTGACACTTTATATAGCAATATGAAGTTATTCAATCTGCAAATGGGAGAAAAGCCAGAATAAAGTATCAAATTGAGTTTCACCCAGAAACTACTTATCTCTCTGTTTAAAACCCTATTATAATCTGTTTAAGACATAAAAATTAAATCCTAGTATGAATGGAATTTATAATTGAAAATACCACATATATTAAAAACCTGTTCTTGTGTTTTATATTTACAATGTAAGTTAAATAAAATGCCTGCAAGTAGTAAGATATTAGAACATAAAAGCTGTTGAATTGAAGTTATAATCATGAGAGTGTACAAAACTGTATATTCGCAGTATTATATAAATGTATTCCTCTTTTATTTCTGTGATGGTTACAAAAGATGTCTACCCCCCTCCAAAAAAAGGCAGAACCAGGCTTTTAGCTAGAAAGTGGGATGATCAGCAATTCTAGAAAGAATAAATAAATCTATGTTTGTTCGTTAAAAGTCTAAATAAAATAAAGTCCCATTGTGGTTGTAACAAAGATCAAAAGATCTTTGGATGTCATCTTCAAAAGCTTTTGACACCAAGCTGGTGTGAAGGTCCAAAGAATGTTTACAGTTCTCCCCAGTCTGGCATGTTTTAACTCTAAATTCAATCTAGATACTTAAAAAAAAAGAAAAAAGCTAGAAGTAGCTACAGCAGTTATGAGAAGGGACAAAGGGATAAAGATTGAGAATAAAGTAACCAACTGAGCCTATTATGTCAGTGATCATTGAAATGATACTTCTTAAAAGTTCCTCTATTTTCTGTATATAGGTACACCTAAATGCCATAAAATACTTTAATACAGAACACATTTTTGTTTTCTATTATTTTAGGAAATCTTTGAGAATGCTCATTTCTTAGTTAACTATATTAACTCTTGGTCACTAACCCTGCCTATTTGGGTAATTTGGCAGTTAGCCCAAATCGTGGAGCTCACACAGGAGGAAATAGCTTCTTGATTATGGGACTTGGTATTTGATCATTCTCAACACAGGGGATTAAGTGTCAAGATTATATGCAGAGCTTTGTCAAACTACACAAAAACATACATACACAGACCCACCCATCAGATATTCTTACTACCTATCTACTTATTAGATGCTTTTCTCTGGGAATGGGAGTGTGTAGATTAGGAGGCAAAACACACACACAGGTGATTCAGATATATTCCCTCTCCCCATTGCTGAGCCCCTTTGCTAAAAATTGATAATACATGTCACAATTATTTTTCATATTTTTCCAAACAGTCAATGTATTTGCTGCTATTGTAACAGACTCTTATTCCAGGAAAGGCTACAGAGATGCAATTAAAGTGATGATAGTTGACTTAGTCAACTGAATACTCTGTCACTCTCTCAGCAGAAAAAAAAACCTCAAAACAAGTATTTCATGATTTTAGCCAGAGGAATCTGCAAAACATGTGTTTGACCAAAAAAAAAAAAAAAGGGAAAAAAAGGTCATTTGAAGAAATCCATGGGCAAGTTAAAAGTATAATTTATAGCATGTTTCTCACTACACATGGATCTGCTGTATGGTTTTCTGATCCTATCCCCAAGTTTATAGTCCCTAGGATACCAGGAACAGTTTTAGGAGGATGTTAAGGCCATGGGCAGCGGAGAAGTTTTGAATTCCATTTATATCAATGATTTCAATATTGTTTTAAAGTATTAGGGTCTACTAGCAATTTCCATGCATAAACCTGTTAGTTTTGATGTGCGATCTGTCAGCAACTCTTTGATTTGCTTTATTATGTTCCCCTCCTCACTATCACTTCATTGTCTCACAGCTGTCTGCTCATTTCTGCCTTGATTAATTTCTTCTTAGGTGCCTATATGCCCGGTTTGGGAAATGATGCCACTCACTTTGAGCTGTTGGCTTTTTCTAATAATGGATTTCAATGAAAGGTAATAAACTACACGGTCTGAGAAGCAAATGATGCTGAGAACTACACAGACTGGAAAAAGACACTACTTCGTGTGTAAGTCTTACTGAAAATCGGTTTACATTTCTATTTTTTAGAAAATCATTTAACTAAGGAATAGCTGTGGTCCGGTCCAGGGGGATGCCTGGCTAAAACTGAGGCAAAGTCAGTCCACTCAGGTCCCTGCACACTCTCCCTCTGGCCTCCCTTCTCTGCACTCACCTTTGAGTTCACGCTTTCTCTTTAGTAGATAAGCAAGAGGGAAGACTTTACAAGGAGAAAAATGGGTCCACTTCAGAAGACCATTGTACTGGAGACTATTCTGCTTATAGTAACCTGGGGTCCTAATGAAAAATCTACTGCTCAACATTTTAATAAGAGCTTTAACCACTGGCTTAAAAAGAGTGAAAGGGGCAGTATCTACAGAATATCAAAATGGCCGATTGAAGAGACACAATTCTAGCCAGGATTAACTCCTAACCAGTCACTTCTTTTTTTTTTTTTTTTTAAGATTTTATTTATTTATTTGACACAGAGAGAGAGAGAGATCAGATCACAGGTAGGCAGAGAGGCAGGCAGAGAGAGAGGAGGAAGCGGGCTCCCTGCCGAGCAGAGAGCCCGATGCGGGCCTCGATCCCAGGACCCTCGGATCATGACCTGAGCTGAAGGCAGCGGCTTTAACCCACTGAGCCACCCAGGTGCCCAGTCACTTCTTGAAGCTCTTAATTTATGTGAGTTTTCAGTACGCTGTTCTCCCTATTGTTATAAAAATTATTTTAACAAGGTTTGTAGAAATAATTTTCAGTTATTGGTATGTCTCAACTGCCTGCTGGCTAAAAACTGTCAACCAAACTGTCAACCTTGTAGAACATGAAAGCTGTAATTTTGTATTCTAAAGTAGAGTCAGATAGATAACAAAGACAATCATTAAGTACAGAACGTCATACTTCAAAGACATTTCAGGCACTCAAAAAAACCTCTTCATGTCCATGAATTTTCAAAACATTAGGAGTTTCTCAAAAATTCAACAGCAGTTTATGTGAAGTATAAAATGTGCTTCACACGTGTACTTTGAATTTTTTTAATGAGACGTTTGCTGTTTATAGCAAAGGGGCTAAAGTTTTGCCGGAACTTCAGACAAGAAAAATGGATGGGACTGGAGTTAGAGATACAAACATGCTCAGGGCTTAGATAATCGTATCACCAAAATGTCTCCCCTAGAGCAGGACTACATCTAAAAACCAGTCAGAAAACAAATAATGAATTGACTTTTAAGATTTTTCTACAATGTTTACATTTGCAAAGTCTGTTGCTAAGTTTTCATACACAAAACATTAACTCATCTGTACAATAAACTTGTACAGATACTCAGGGCCATGATTCAAATAGACAAATTATTAGATGCGGTTGTGTCTTCCTTGACCACAGGGCACAAGGGCATACTGTGAAATCCTGGATGATTGAAAACCTCTCCTGCAACTCTCTCTTGATTGTCTAAGGTGGTTGTGCCTGTGCTGACTGTCCTTCCTGAGGACACAATAGTTAGTGAAAAGAGTAAAACCTTCCATATAAATTTTCTTACCCATAAAGGATAGTAAAGGAAGGTGTCATGCACAATGTTTTTACTTTCTAATATTGTCAATTATGTTTATTAGAGTCTCTCTGGACCATAAAAGAATTACAGGATCTTTATGAAAAATGCAAGGTAAGTATTTTTTTAATCTCATGTAATTAAAAAAATACCTTTAGGTGCATTTTTTACTCCACCCATCATACAAGGGTTTAGGAACTAGCCAAAAATAAAGTCCCTAGGGGACTCCCATGCAAAATGCTGATTGACATAAATATGAAATCTTCTTTCATATTCACCCTTATACTTTCTCTGAACTGCAAATGCCAGCAGAAATAGGTGTCTTAAATCCTTCAAGTATGATGTCCAACAAATACTAAGAAAGGAAAAAGAAGAAAGAAAGAAAGAAAAAGATTCCATGTGCTCTAGCAATTGCTGCCATGACCACTGGTCATGGAAAGTTCTAATGGCTTATGGTTGTCAGGGATGGCTAGAAATTGGTGCCGTTGGTTCTTAGAAGATGCACTTATGTGTGAGGTTAGTATTGGTACTATCTCTTTGCCCCTCTCCTGCTTCAGCAAATACCGGCATGAGGAAATCTGGAAGGAGGGGAGGGAAGAGGGAATTATTTGCTATCCTGTCAAAAGGACAGACCTTTCATCTTGAAACAAACTCCAAAATCTTTGTGACAATTTAAGCATAAAATGAAGACTGCCCTCATAAACCAACTTCCCTTCTTTGACATTTCTATTATCACTAATTTTCAATAATGTACAGTAGATCTTGCTTAGCAATAATAAAACTACCCACGTTAGAAGTCTAGTTTTATATAAAACTCCATATGGTGGATTCATAATAAATTTCTACTGGGAATACAATCATAAACCACTATTTTCTGCTATAAAAAACCATTAAAGCACAGACATGCACAAACAAGGTAATCTGCAATAAATTTAGAAATGTTAAAATACTACAAACGTAAATGTATTCAGCCCCATTGCAATGCATGTAATTTCCATAGCTTTATTAGAAATCTTGCCTTTGCAGTGGTTTGGGGATAGGTTATAAATATCGTAGGAATGAGTCAGCATGCAAATCCCTTCTGTGAAAAAAACAATTTGAAAGGTTTTATAGCCCAAAGCTGTTTATTATGTTGTAAGAATAGTAATGCAAGTTTGTGTTTGGAGCCTGCTGAGAGGAGAATTCTCAGGACATCCTGTTTATAATAAACAGCAAGGGGGAAAAAATCCCAGCAAATTAAAAAAAGAAAAAAGCAACAACATTTGATTTATGTAAGGTCATGGAAATAGTATGTCTCAAATAAAGTATTTAATTGATGGACTTTTCTCTGCACACATTAAGGGTCATACAAGAGATGATCAATATATCCCACTGAGAAAAGGAGAGCAGTGTTAGCCTGGCAACCTTGAATCCTGGAGGCAGAGAAGCAACTCTGGAGATGAGAGGAGATCAGGTTACAGAGGTGAAGACAGAGGAGATGAGGAGAGACAGAACTGTCAGGATCAGCTACAGGGGGCCCAGTCTGAGGAAGAGATGGCTCAGCCAAGTCATGCACGGAGGGACAAAGAACCTAAGGACGGCACATAGGCTGCAGAAGAGACAGAGCTGCAAGGACAGGAGTCCCAAGTACAGGAGACAACTCAGGCAAGGCGGGGGCCGGAACAGATGGCTGGACTTGGGAGTCAGAGCCCACTGTAGCTTGCAGGAGACCAGCTCGGACCTGGTGGGAAGCAGAAGCCAGGCTGCAATGATGTGAGGAGTGAGTAGATGGTAATGATGGGCATGTTGCAGACACAGATGATCTTCAGAAGGGATCGGGGACTCGCTAGCTTGAGTGCAGAGGGATCAAGGACGAGTCTCTTCAGATAGAAATGAGCTGGGGAAGTGTGAGCCAGTGTAGGGAGCAAAACCGAAGACGCAGGAGAGAGAAGTTAGTCCCGCTAGGAGGAAGTTCAGGCAGGGTATCAAGGAAGTGCGCTCAGGGACGTGGGTGAAGGAACCAGTTTAGGCAAGGGGTAAAGCATTTAGGCAGAAAGAAAGGACAGAGCCAGTAAAGATGAAGAGAAAATCTGCAGGGTATAAGGACAGAAGTTGGTAGAACGGAGGCCCAAAGACCTTCAATAAAACCAAGAGACAAACTCAGCTTCTGACTTTTCTTAAATGTCTGAACTCATTATAAAAACACATTATCATTTCTTTGTGATCGTACAGAGCATCTGTGCATACATTAAATCATGAGGGAAACAAATACTATAAAAGATCCCAAACTATCTAAACATGTGTGTATGCGGAGTGGAACACGTGTGCACAGCAGAAATGCAAGCCCACTCCAAAATTAGGTGTCATTGTTTAATATATTGCTCATAGTACCCACCTATGACTTTTCCCCAATTTCCCCTTTCCTCTTCAGAGGCTCTTTCCATAAGACTCACGCCTATCTCTAGCAGAAAGAACTTGAGCACCCACTGCCCCGTCCAGAAGGCATGTGAGTGCAGAAGCATAAGCCGGGGGGTATGTCTGCATAACCACAGCAATCGGCATGGGTCCAGCAATGATCCTTATAGATAAAGTGAATTATGGAAGCCCAGACATTTTTTCTTAATATTTTATTTATTTCTTTGAGAGAGAGAGAGAGAACACTAAAAGGGGGAGTGCCAAGCAGAGGGAGAGGGAGAGACAGGCTCCCTGCTGAACAGGGAGCCCAATGTGGGACTTGATCTCAGGACCCTGGGATCATGACCTGAGCTGAAGGCAGCCACTTAACCAACTGAGTCAAAGAGGTGCCTCAGAAGCCCAGAAATTTTTAAAGAATTTGGGAGAACAATCTTAAAAAAGGACGGGAGGAACAAGTTTATTTCCTGAAATGGAAGAAGTGGTGCTCCTACTTGTCTGATTATGTAAAGAAAAGAGACTGTGTGAACATGGCCAGAAGGACATGGGGGATCCTATTTCATGATTCTGACCCCCCAAAATTAAGGAAGTCATTCTTTTATATTAAGAGTAAATTGGAGAAGATTGTAAGGGAATATAAGAGAATACCAAAAGCTCTTAAAAGGTAGAAAAAAATTAATAAGCAGGAAATAAAGTAGTGACAAGGGTGGGCACAGAAAATTACTTAGGGAAGGAAAAATCAGAAGTGTGAGCAAAAAGGTAACCAGAACTCACAGAGCTATTTTGAGAGTGAAAATCAAGTGAAAAATGTCAAGTATAAGATTATTCTTATTTGACATTTTTATATAGCAGCAACTTATAAAAACATCAAACACTGACATAAGACTTCCTCTAGCATTTTAACACATCATTATATTGTTAACAACGTCAAATGACTATAGCCATTCTTGTGACTTTTTAATAGATTACTTTTATCATAAAAATGTCATTTTTTAGGGTAATCTGCATTCTCACATTTTTTTATATTCAGCTATGGTCTTAAAATGTCAAGTATAGAAGATATCTGTGTCTGCAATTCTTGGAGTCTTACTACAGATCTCGAGAATATCAGTATAAAATAAACCTTAATTTGATATGACTGTTGAGCTCAATTCATCTTTTCTGCAGTTTTTCCCCTTTTAAAAATAATTACAAAGCACATGTATTATGTAAAGATAAAACTGCAAGTTAAAGCCATAATGGGTGGGAAATCTGTAGTGAAGTCTTCTTTGGCCCTCATGAAAGGCGTCCTATAACATGTTCAGTCACCTGGGGTCACCTTCCCATAGACATGATTATAGACTAGGTATTTGGCCTACCTGCCCAGTTAGGAATGATGACAACACCAATCCCTTTACCCTCAGGGGCTAACATGTGCCAAATGTCCAAGCAGATTTCTTTGGCTCTTCCTTTTAAATGTGAGGAAAACAAAGCAATTAACTAATATATCAAAGATCAGGCAAGTCAGGTATAGAAGAGGAATTAGAATTCAACTAAGGCAATGGTCCTGGGCAGGCTTTAGCAAACTTTTTTTTTTTTCAGTGATCCAAGATTCATTGTTTATGTACCACACCCAGTGCTCCATGCAATACGTGCCCTCCTTAATACCCACCACAAGGCTCACCCCCCCCTTCCCCTCCTTAACCTTCAGTTTGTTATGTAAAGGGCCAAATGGTCAATATTTTAGGCAGGCCACACTGCTGCTGTCACAGTTACCTAATTCTTACACCGTACTATAAAAGCCAGCAGGCAGCACATAAAGAAATGGGTACAGCTGTGTATCAATAAAATTTTATTTATAAAAACAGGAACTGGACTGGATTCAGCCCTCTAGCTACAGTTCGCCAACCCCAGATCTAGGGGATAAGCTCACACAATCTGTCAAAAATTGCAGCTCACAATGCAGCAAATGCTAATTTCAGCCATATTGAATAATATTATCCAGCAGTAGTGAGATCTTACCAAATGCCATATACCATGCTTTTATATAAATTAATCTCATTTTCTATCTTATGTGATAAGTACTGTCATATCTGCATTTTGCAGATGAGGAAACTCAAGCTCAGAGAGGTGTGCTGAGTTATCAAAGGTAACTCAGCTTTAAGTAAAGGAAACAGAATTTGAAAGTAGGGTCTGGATCAAAGCCTGATATTCTATGCATGTAATTTATGGATACTAAGAAAACACAAAGCCATAAAAACATGAGCATTTTCTTGAAAAAGTGATCTGAACCCTTTAAATTTACAACACTAGAGAGGGATCATTCCTTGTGGCTAGACATCCCAATGAGGTCCCATTTTGATCTCTGTAATTGGGAGTGTGCTACTGCAAACCCACCATCCCTATACTGGAGAATGAGATGGACAACCTGAATTCTCCAGTCAGCTGATGCCCAGGACATTGGATGCTCACAGCTGTCGCTGGGAAATGATCCTGGGTTAGGGCAGCAAGAAGAAACATGGGAGTGAGTTTAAGTCACAGGAAAACAGGAAAATAATCAGCCCTGTTATGGCCACCTGCAGAAAGGCTTGCATCCTGGACTTCACAACTCATCCTTACCACGTCACAGCCCACCGAGAATGAACGAAAAACAAACTTCCAACATAAACGAGAACCAAGATGCGATGTTTTCTGACATCTGTTGTTTGCACAGCACATTCTCAACTCACCACATTCTTCACAAAGTAGGCAAGCATGATTTTGTCCTCATCTCACAGATGAAGAGGGGTCATTGAGACTCAGTGAATTAAGACCACATAATAAGGAAAGACTCAATCCCTAATCTTCTGAGTCAACCTCAGGGCCTCTTTCCCCTCAACCAGGCTGTCTTCTAACCTTCCAAAGTGACTCACAGAGTGATAGTTTGAAAAAGCAAGCCACATCAAAAGTCAAACAGCATTACACAAACACGGATTTTTTTTTGTTGTTGTTGTTCAGCTGAGGACACTGGAAAAAACAGCCAGAATAACCAAATTTTAAATGATCTCCCACATTTGGTGAATTTCAGGCATGCTATTTATAAAAATAGAGGAGGCAGAAATCTGTGGTAAAATTTAACTCAAGAGGCTCAGAACTTAGACTTTCTGCTCTCAACCATTTCCACCCAGAAGAAAGTCCTCAGGGAGCCTTGACTGCTGTTGGTTACATCACATCCAAGCCAATTCTTGATGTGGGGGTCACTGGAGGAGGAAGGGAGCATCCTGGCCCAGTATCTTGTGCATCTTTTCTCATCATTGCACAACAATTGCTCTTTGTCTACCTGCCCTCATAACTCTCCTTATTCTCAAACACGGGCAAAGAATGCAAAACACCAAAGCTAGATTTAAGTTTTGTCAACTAGATTTGATTATTCTTTCAAACATTGATGCAAACCTCTAGTCAAAACAAAATCTGTTGGGAGCTAGGGATGAATAACTGAGGACAACGATTGCCCCCATTTATAAGAGAAAAAGTTAAAACTATCATTTCTCCTTTAAAGCAGATGTGTGTGCTGTTTACACACACACACACACACACACACACACACACATCACTTTTTCTAGGTTCCTTGTTGAAGAAGAAAATGTCTAATTTACATGTAGGGCCAACAAATTATAGCCATACCAGACAAGGAAGCAGATGAAGACTGTGATTGATATTCCAAAATTTCCGTCCTGATTTCCCCATCCTCAGAATTAGCCACTCTATAAATCAAACAGACATATGAACATCTGATGTTGAAACCAATAGGTCACATCTGTGAAAAACATCAGAAACATAAAGAACTGGATTCTTCTGTTTTCTCTGGAAAAACACCACCCCCTCCACCATCCCCATGACCATTTCCACCATCATACCTAAAAATATGTTATCTCTTCTAAGAAAATATCATTTTCCATATGTGTATTGCTATTAACAATGGCCACTCTTTCTTTCCAGTTGCTTGTGTAGAAGATTAGGAATTGGCACTATTTTCCACAGTAAACTTGAATGAAACCTTAGCTGTTTCTAGGTAAGTAGCTATCATTGAGACACATGTGTATACTGTCAACCAGTGACCTAATAGAGATGGAAACCCCTCATTTCTTAAGAGTTTATTTCTGTTTCTGCTGATCTGGGTTCATGTATCTAAGAGTTAAAGATGCAGACTACAAACTTAGGAGCTGTTAAGCATTTCCTGCTACACTCCCCACGTCACCTTATAAGAATCACTTGTGGACTCTGAGCCTTGGTTCTTCTCTCCCCAATAATCTCCAACCACAAATACTCATGCCATTTCTCCTGTATGAGGCCAACACTAGGGACCCACCATCCCTGGAACATGTATTCTGAGGTCTTTTCCAGGCATGGGGATGGATTTATATTTATACAATGTTTAGAGCTGAAAGAACTTTATAGATCATCTCAACCAAATTCCTCATTTACAGCTAAGTAATCTGAGTAGTGAAGAGCATAAATGACCTCTTCAAGGTCAAACACCTTGTGTAGGAGCCATCTCAGTCTCCTGATGCCCACCCCCATTCTTCCTCTCCTCTTTGCTCCATGTCAGTTGACTTCATCTACACACAAACAAGGTCTCCATTGGGACCCTGGCACACACTTGCTGAGTGGCTGGTGAGGAAGAGAACAGCCCCTGGCTACTGAAACAAACTTTAGTCTTCATGAAGCTAGTCAAATCCCTACAAAGCTGATCCATGGCTCACCTCACACTGCCTAAACCAAATGACTATAGCATGTTGCACATAGTATGAACTCAATTAAATACGTGCCCAGTGAATAAAATAAGTTAATCGGCCCAGATGATAGAGCCACATGTCTTATTTTGCGGTTCTTAAGAAGCAAATGTATTGCCATGTGGCCCACTGTAGAAATGAATATACTTTTTCCCAAGTCAGAAGGCTATGAGCCATCACCAACAGTAGGGCCATGGTGGCCCTCATTCTTTCAACACATATTTAAAGTTTCACGTGTTGTGGGAGAATTTAATAAGGTGCTTGGTGAATGGAATTGGGACCAAAGACATTAGAGAACCTTTAAGACCATTCTCTTATTTTATATATTTGGAACACAAAGACTCAGAGAACTGATGGAATTTGCCCAAGTTGCCCCTGACCTCGACCCCAGCTGTCACCACTACTCCAGGCTGCCTCCTCCATGCTGGGGGGCTTTTGTTCATGAAACTCAATCTCTACAACATGGAACCCATTACTAGAGTTCAATGCCCTATACATAGACCATCAAACATCTACTGGCTAATTAATGAAGATTGGAAATTTAGTCACTTTAGTTTGCCCTACACCCCTGGTAGGTTAATAACCATTTTACTGTTTGTATGCTGTTTGGGTTAGCTAAATCAAAGTGAAGACTCCTTCCATCTGACTGGATAGGAGATCTGACCCAACACTCCCTCAGAGACTAGCTTTGGCTTCTTCTCCCAGGTGGGCTGAATTTTGACTTCTTCCTTTTCTGTCCTTATACTTTGTGAAGATTCTGAAAAATGGCACCTACTCTGTGGCAGTGAAAATACCCAGTCCACGATAACTAGGCTTGTCATCCTAAGTGTGTTGGTCAGACCAACTGTCCCCTCTACAACCTCCATACCCTACCCACTCTCCACAGATATCTGTAGGATAGACTTACCCTTCTGCTCAACAGCCCAGGGGCATGGGGATTCTTGTCTTCTTCATTAACAGCTATAAAAACAAGAACTGTTTGTGTGGAAGCATCCAGAAAAAGAAAGCATCCTCCATGCCAGCTGCACATCCAGGAAAATCTCTCCTCTGCAAGCTTCTCAAATGCCCCATGTTTCTTGGTAGTCTTACTACCTTCTTAGAAGGCTTCTACTCTTGAATCTACTTGACCTCAGTCCTCCATCTTTCTGACCCATATATAAGTGCTACCAGCCAGATCACCTGAATCAACCTGGCAACCCATAGAAGGACATGGTGCATCCATATTGCTCTCATAATCCATTGGTTCTACTTGTTAGCTGACTCTCTTAACTTAAAAAGAGAAATAGGGAAAAAAAAACTAAAGAAATATAGTCATGTGGGAAGTGGTATCCTCCTGTTTGAGAAAATATTGGAAAAAAAAAAAGAGAAAATATTGGCAGTGTGGGGTAGTAATCTAGGCAGCAGTGCCAAGTCTATCAGGTAGTAATAAACAAACAACAATAATAATAAGGAGGATGCAGGTGATGATAGGTGACTTCATTTACTGCAAACTTATTATAAGCCAGGTTACATTCTTAGTGCTTTACACATATAATCTCATTTAATAATATTTCCAGGGTAAGCAAAAAGGTCAGACTATTTTCTAAGTCTTTGGTTTTCAGATCTGTTACACTGAAATAATAGTTAAATCACAGGGTTGCTGTGCAAATTAAATGAGACAATGGAGACAAATGCAATTATTAAACTCTAAAGCAATTCACAAATATTCCTTCTTATGATGATGATGATGATTCCATTCCTTCCAAGAACATTCAAATATAAAATCCCCAAGCCATAGGCTGAGTCCTGACCAAGTATAGTTGTCCCCTAGGAGTGAACTATAGGGGACACATATACCTTCAAACACAAAACAAGGCACCCCAAACACCATCTTTCAGAAACCAGTTTTGTCCTTCACAAAATCTGACAAAAGGTTCTAAACTAAGTGAATGCCAACAGAAAGGTTAGAAATTTGATTTCTTCTTCCCCATCCCAATAAGGCAGTGATGCAGTTAAAATAATGTGCCTGGCCTGCACCCCAATGTTTATAGCATCTATGTCCACAATAGCCAAACTATGGCAACAGCCCAGATGTCCATCAACGATGAATGGATTAAGATGTGGTGTACAGTCAGAACGGCTAAAATTAATAAGTCAGGAAAAAACAGATGTTGGCGAGGATGTAGAGAAAGGGGAACGCTCTTTCACTGTTGGTGGAAATGCAAGTTGGTGCAGCCACTTTGGAAAACAGTGTGGAGGTTCCTCAAAAAATTAAAAATAGAGCTACCCTATGACCCTGCAATTGCACTACTGGGTATTTACCCCAAAGATACAGCTGTAGTGAAAAGAAGGGCCATATGTACCCCAATGTTCATAGCAGCAATGTCCACAATCAACAAGCTGTGGAAAGAGCCAAGATGCTCTTCAACAGACAAATGGATAAAGAAGATGTGGAACATATATATAATGCAATATTACTCAGCCATCAGAAAGGATGATGTACCCAACTTTTGTATCAACATGGACGGGTCTGGAGGAGATTATGCTGAGTAAAATAAGTCAGGCAGAGAAAGTCAATTATCATATGGTTTCACTTATTTGTGGAACATAGGGAATAAAGTGGAGGACTCTATGAGAAGAAAAGGAAAAGTGAATTGGGGTAAATCAGAAGGGGAGACAAACCATGAGAGACTGTGGACTCTGAGAAACAACTGAGGGTTATGGAAGAGAGGGGGGATGGGTGAGCCTGGTGGTGGGTATTAAGGAGGGCATGTATTGCACGGAGCACTGGGTGTGGTGCATAAACAATGAATCTCGGATCACTGAAAAAATAAAATTTTAAAAAAAGATGTGGTATATATATATATATATACAATGGAATACTATGCAGCCATCAAAAGAAACGAAATCTTACCGTTTGCAATGACGTGGATGGAACTAGAGAGTATTATGCTAAGCTAAATAAATCAATCAGAGAAAGACAATTATCATATGATCTCTCTGATATGAGGAATTTGAGGGGCAGGGCAGGGGGTTGTGGGGGGGTAGGGAGGGAAAAAATGAAACAAGATGGGATCGGGAAGGAGACAAATCATAAGAAACTCAATCTCATGAAACAAACTGAGGGTTACTGGGCAGTGGGAGGGTAGGGATAGGGTGGCTGGGTTATGGACATTGGGGAGGGTTTGTGCTATGGTGAGTGCTGTGAAAGGTATAAGCCTGATGATTCACAGACCTATACCCCTGGGGCAAATAATTATAATAATAAAATAATAAAAAAAATTTAAGAAACGTTTAAACAAACAAACAAAAAAGAAGATGTGGTATATATACACAATGGAATGCTACTCGGCCATCAAAAAGAATGAAATCTTGCCATTTGCAATGATGTATCTAGAACTAGAGGGTATTATGCTAAATGAAATAAGTCAGTCAGAGAAAGATAATTACGATCTCATTCATATGTGGAATTTAAGAAACAAAACAGAGGATCATAAAGGAAGAGAAGAAAAAAATAAAACAAGATGAAATCAGAGAGGGAGACAAACCATAAGAGATTCTTAATCATATGAAACAAACTAAGGGTAGCTGGAGGGAAGGAGAGTGGGGGAATGGGGTAATTGGGTGATTAATTAATTAATATGCCTGGGGTTTGCCTACCCCCACCCACCTAGATGTTTCCATTAAAGTGAAAGGGCTGCCACCATTCAGGTAAGCCTTACCCTCTGGAAATTTCCACAGACTTAAGAGACCCCTGGAAACCTGCCCCCTTCCTACCAGGCTCCCTCCGGCCAGAAGGGCATCTTAAAGGGGCTCCAGGTCCCTTTGTCTGTCTCTAGGCTGCTTGCTTCCAGAATGGAGTATTCTAGTAGAAACATATAGTTTGTTTTTTAAAACTATTTTAATGATTGTCTTTACTATAGTTAGGGTTTTAAGTGTTTTTCCAGTATTTATTTAAGAAAATAATCCCCTGTGCCTTCAAGAACTGAATTTCATTTTCACATTTTCCTCTTTCTTCTCTCAGTACTAACTTCCTGGAAAAATGCCCAACTGAATGGAGCAGTTCTTCTGCTCAGAGACACCCTTGGCACTGCACTGTGTTCTCAAAAGGAGAATGCTTTTCACATCTCCTACACCTCTGCAGATCAGGACAGTACGGCTTTCTGATTTAAACTGCCTTTAGTAAAGTAAGTAAAAACACTTACTTTATGATAGTAAGCTGTAGGCTCTACTGCATTGGATTTTCAAGAGGCCCTGTCACTGCAGCCTTCAAACAGTGACATGGCCAGCTCTGATGGGAAACAAGGTGACAGGCACACTAGCCACTGAAGAAAATACCACACAGAGTGTTCCATAACCAGCATGTTACTGAGGGGGGTGGGGAAAGGCAGCCCTTAGAGGTTAAGAAAAGGGGGGGGAAGGCTCACTACTTATTAGTCGTGTGACCTCTTGCCAGCTACTTAACCTCTCTGAGACTGAATTTCCTAGCCTATAAAATGGCAATAATGACAGCACCTATTTTATGAAATCATCACAAGGAATAAAATAATAAATGTATTAAAACATTCAGCAAGTTGGTGCTATGTCCTCAGTATTAGTTTCCTGTGGCTGGCTTTAACAAATGACCACAGAGAAGTGGCTTAAGGCAAGAGAAATTTATTCTCTAACAGATCTGGAAGCCAGAAGTTCAAAACAAGACGTCAACTAGGTTGGCGCGTCCTGCAATCTCGGGAGGGAAAACCCATTCTATGCCTTTCTTCTACCTTCTGATAGCTGCTGGCAAGTCTTGGTGTTCCTTATCTTGTAGCTGGATCTCTCCCATCTCTGCCCAGGCTTCCAGAAGACCTTCTCCCCTCTGTGTCTTCTCTCCTTGTCATCTCTTACAAGGACAGTTGTCAATGGATTAAGGACCATCCTAATCTAATATGATCTTATCTTGAGACCCTTAACTTAATTACGTCTGCAAAGAACCTTTTTCTAAATAAGGTCATATCCACAGATTCCTTGTGGACATACATACCTTTTGGGGAGACCACCACTGAGACCACTACACCCTCCTGCCAACTAAAAGAGTCAGTTTAGGTCATGCAAGTCTCAAACTTTTTCTTCCTCTGTGAAATAAAACATGGGTCTGTTCTTTTTCCACAAATGTCTTCACTCTTCCTGTTCAGAGGCCTCTCTGGTCAGACTCCTCAAAGCTATGATAATACCTATTTTCTTCCTGTCCTGTAGCTCACTTGTTTACAGATGAAACATGGGCATAAGTGATGGGAGGTGTACAGCAGGGTTTCGATAGAAGAAACAGAAGATGGCCTTGCTCAACCCTTCACTCCTTTGATGAGGTAACAGAGATCTGAGAAGTGATGCACCTTGCTGAGGTAGTACAGGTAACATGATGACAGAGCCATCATAGAGTCAGGCACCTGGCCCAGACCCTGCCTCTCATTGCTGGCCCCTCCCACTGTGTCACTCTTTCACCAAGCCTCATAGTTGTGAGGTCACCCTCAGCATTCTAGAAGCCCAGAGAAAGGAAGTCAACGTGTCTCACACCTTACTGCATGCCCCTGGTTAATTCTAAAAGTCACACCAATTTTAGTCCATAAAATTAAGATGTAAATAAGCCAAAGTTAGATCAGCCATAATGCCAATCAACCTTTCATTTGCGTTTTCACATTTCAGGGTACCAAGAGAAAGTTTGGAAAATGTTTCCCATCCTACATTAGGGCAACAGAATCTTATAACTTCACCTGAAAATTTGACCATATAAATAATCTCTTATATTCTGAAGATTCACCCAATACACCAATTGTTTGGAACTCAAATTCTCCATTCTCTAGAACTGATATTAACCATAAACTGATATTAACCATTAACTATAGTAGGCTATAGACTATAGACTTACCAGGCTATAGACTACAAAATAATACAATTACAACAAAAGAGAAATCAATATTAGTATTAACAATATAAGTAAACAAAGAAAACTTAAATTGAATTAGAAAGTTCTTTTATTAGTTTGCCCAGAATTCCAACTTGAGGAAAAATAGACTTAATAAAAGGAACATAGGAAGGTGGAAGGGAGCTTTTAGAAAAGTTGATGGGAACTTCTGGGTATTTTCAAGGGCATTAAAGATCAATTACCTTTAATTCCATTTTGAATTTATGAATTTTTTCCAAATAAAATATTTTATAGCTCTTTACAATTTTCAGACTGCTTTCACTACATACTCTCACTTGTAAGAGCAGCCAGATGAGGGGAGATTTTATCAAGCAATCACACCAGATGAATTCCAGCAAGTGATAAATTAGCAATGGGGAAGTGGTTATTACTCGTCTCTTTCAAACCCCCACTACTCTGAGTATGATCAGGCGCATCAGGATCAACATGGAGCTTGTTAGAAAGGCAGAATCTCACCTAGATCCCAGACCTACAGAAAACAGAATCTGCATTTTTAACAAGTTCCCTAGGAGATTCCTATGCCCATCAGCATCTGAGAAGCAAAGCTGCTGCCAGTGAAGAGAGGTGTTTTTATGAAATAAAGTAAAGTGGGTAAGCAAGGAAAAATACTCATAAAGAATATACATTTCATTTTTAATTATCCAGCAATGTTGCAAATTGAGCTAACATCCTCTTTGACCTCTATAAAACAGATGCTGGATAAACTACAATAATTTAACAGGAAAAAAAAAAAGCCAAACTCAAAGACAGAAAGGGAACTCTCTAGTTACCAAAAAAACCACAAAGGAACTCATCGCACATGAGTGAATGTACCAGAATCCCAAGGAATAGCAGACTTGACTGCAAGTGCTAACAGCAAGGTACTAGAGTCATCAAATCCTCATAAAAATCAGAAATGAGGCCTTGGACCCTAGGAATGTGATGCTAGAACCCAGACTCCTCCATAAGCCCTGCCCCCTTCGTATAAGGGAAATGGGAGACTTCCCAAGGGGGCTGGAGGAAAAGCAAAGAAGCCATCAGGGGTATGATGGGCCCCGAGCCCTCGTCTGTGCCACATGTAGTTATGGGGTCCAAATAAATACTATCCACAAGGTGTTGGGATCTCAAACTGACCAATTACTATGAAAATTCATCTTAGACAAGTGAAAACCTTGGGACACCCAGCCAAGGTAAATATAAAACTTCTCTGCAAAGATATTCCCACCAAACACAGCACAGATGACTCATACAGACCAAAAATAATCCCAGCTAAGAATGAGCCCATAAGCAAAAATTAACACTGTATGAGAACAGAAATCAGTACACGGGGACAGTATCAATTACCTGGAGCAACAGATTAGCATGCCACAGAAAATAAGATAATAGAATCGTTCCAAAGAGACAACAGTTTTATTTAAGCCTCAAAGCGATTTACTAGATAGGAAAACTGAGGCTAACGGGTGATTTACAGGCAAGGAAACTGAAGTTCAGAGTCTCCAGCTAATAAAGACTGAGAGCTTCAATCCAGTGCCAGGGTTTTCTCTACCGCATCATAGTATCTCTGTTCTTAATAAAAGCTGGCGAGTTGGATCATTTCTTTGATTCATGTAAAACAGAAAAGAAAGAAGCCATTTCCTTAGATTGGGAAGGAAGAATTCTGATTCAGTTCATTTGCTCTTAAGCATTTTTTTAATGCAAAAAAAAAAAGGAAGGAAGCAGGTAGGGATCATTGTGTACTCAAAAATTCTTATTGGAGACAAAAGGAGGTGACAACGTAAGAATTTTGAGGCAGCTGGACACAATGGGAAGTGACAGGTAAATATCCATCTGAATGTTCAGAAGATAAGGATTTATACCTTGGCAGTTTTCTTTATTTTTCCAAGGCAGGATGTCAGGTACTCACTAGAACATGAGCCAAAATAGAGATTTTGCTTTTACTCCCAGAGCATCTTCATGGTGCTCCTGAAAGGCTATTTTAAGTAGCGGCTCTAACCTACAAACCCTTACACAGGGTACTGAGGAAGTGGTGGACAGCTCAGGCACTGCAGCAAAGCCATAACTTCTCATCTCTTACCCCTTCACTAAATTACAATTAAATTCCATCATTCAAAACTGCCTGATCTTGGGCCAGATGCATATATCACAAGAAGGCATTAAAACCTGACCTTTTATATCCCCAATAAGAAATGTCATGAGTCCATCACAGAATCATAACTCCCTCTCGAATTAGAGCTAAGAAAGATCTGAACTTCAAAGGGGAACTCTCTGATTACAGGCAAATTTGAGGACTTTTCTAGTAACATCTTAAAATTCTGAATTTTAAAGAAAAAAAGAGACAGCTTTTGTGTTTCAGAGCAAGAGAAATAATGATTAAGCACACAGCAGGATGCAGAAGAAATGTTACACACAGAAAGTGAAAATGGAGCAGGCTGACACATCTCTTTGAAGCCAGTTCTTAGGTTATTGGAAACTTGAAAATCAGTAACATTTCAGCAGAGGCCCTAAAACCCAAAACAATTATCCTTTGGCTCTTTTGCCGGCTAAGATTTACATCTAGTGGCCTCATCAGTATAGATACCACAGAGACTCTGTAAAGAGTACTGTGGGGCTTGGTGACTTCAGAGCTTGCTCTTGGAATATTTATCATTTCAGCTCAGTAAATAGCTAGTCCTTTGCCAGTGGGGAGATAAGCAGACAGCCTTATCAGTCTTGGTACTTTCAAAAAGGTTTTCATTCCACAGCACTCTGTGGAGCATCAATCGTCCCTCTGACTGTCATCCATGCCCAGGATAGTAGAAAGTAGGTATTTAGATCTTTGTAAAGAAGAATCATTTAAATGAGAAAGCAAAACCTTAACTGAATAGTAAGAAGAGGAGAAATGGGGACAGGAAACAACCAGAGACAAAGATTCAAGAGCAACAGTGGCTCAACCCTGCGGGACGGTGTGGGATAGCTATGGGGCAATTCTAATTGAGGAGCAGAGATGGAGGCCACATGTAGTCACCTCCATGATCATTCTTGGTGTCCAAGGGTAGGCAATGACAAAGGAGGATGGCTTTCCTGACGTCACCCATCCCTTCATTTAATAAATATTTATTGAGCTCTCACTATGTATACATACATGTCAGAGACATATCATGAGTATAAAGAGGAAGAAAAGAGATGATAAATATATACAAATATAGAAAACACAGGTAAAAGAAAATATCACTAATTCAAAAGAAGAAGAAGAAAATATGCCAATTGTGGGACTATGTAGCTTCATGAAGAAAACAATATTTGAGCTAAGCCTTAAAGAAAAGGTAAGATTTGGAAATATAGATACACTGTTGGAAAGTACAGCATTCTTCTCTCTACCACAAACAAGAGGCCAAGAGAATTATTGGGCTAGATGTGCTTCTCAACCTTCCCCGCATCTATGAATCACCTGGGGAGAATTTTTTAAATATCAGTGCTGGTCCCCTACCCCCAGATATTTTGATTTAATGACTCTAAGTTGAGACACAGACATGAGTTGTTTTGCTTTTTTGAACACTCCCTAGATGACTCTAATATACAGCTAGGATTGAGAATCCTGAGCTAGAACAGAGCAGACATGGAGAATGGAATGTGCCTTCAAAAGTTTTTACTAAAACTTTGTAAGAATCCCAGCCCCCAGTGTGCCAGGACTCATGGATTGACACAATTCCCCACAGATAAGATAGAAAGAGAGATCAAAATAAAATGTTGACTTCAACATAGTCACAGTCCCTTGGGAGCTTCCATTTTTTCAGATGAAGAGCCAATGGCACAGGAACTTTATGGACACTGGGTTGTACTCTGGGGGACTCTCTGCCAGAACAGCTCAGGAATGGAGGAAATGGGTGAGGAACTCACCATATGGAATCATAAGCAGGCAAGCTCACAGAGTGTGCATAACACTGCTTTTGGATATGGGTTTGAGAACAGAACCAGGAACACCTGAAGATCTCAACATTGTGATAGCCTCTGTGACAATTTAATAAAGCAAGCACTGGCTTTTCTCAATGAAAAGACAACGTTCAAAGTGTACATTTTAGAAGATATGGTGTTGCAAACTTAGGTGAGCCACGCGTTTGCATTGGGAAGCCTGGAGTCTTATAAGGGTGAGGCTTAGGATTGTCTGGAGCACTGGGTGTTGTACATAAACTATGAATCTTGGAACACTGCATCAAAAACTAATGATGTATTTTATGGTGACTAACATAACACAATAAAAATTTTTTAAAAAGGATTGTCTGAAAGAGTAAAAATGGATTCACATAGCTTTAGAGTAGCCTCCTACTATAGATAATTAGAGTAATTTATCTATTGTCATACAATAAGCCACTAAAAAAATGCAGTGGCTCAAAACAATTTATTGTTCTCAGGGCAACTGTGTGGCACAGTCAGGTAAGCATCCAACTCTTGATTTCGGCTCAGGTCATGAACTCAGGGTTGTGAGATGGAGCCATGTGTCAGGCTCTACGCTCAGCATGGAGTCTACTTGACATTCTCTCCCTCTCCCTTTGCCCCTCTGGCTCATGCTCACTCTCTCTCCTTCTCGCTCTCATAAATAAATAAATCTTTTTTAAAAAACCACACTATTTTTCTCTCATAGTTTTATGGGTTGCCTGACACAGCTGTCGGATTTTCCTTGGTTCTCTCATGCACTTGTGGTCGGTCAGTGGCTGGAGTTGTCTGAAGGCACAACTGGACTGGATGTCCAAGATGGTACACTCACATCACTGTTTAATACTGGCCACCGCTGGGACCTGAGCTAGGACTATTGACTGGAATGCCTACGTGAGCCTCTTCGTGTGACTTGGGTTTCTTAAAGTATGACGACTGGGTTCTAAGAGACAAAAAGTAGAAACTGCCAGTTTCTCAAAGTCTGGGTCCAGAAACTGGCAAAAATTACTTTTTACCACATTCTGTTGATCAAAGCAGTCCCAGAGTCTGTGACTTTTTGAGGAGAGGGGACACAGACTTCATGTCTCAAGAGAGGAATGTCAAAAACTTACAGCCACCTTTGATCTTCCACAACTTATGAAAAGATTAGTCTTTCTTATTCTTATATTTGAGCTTTAAATAGATGTTTTTTCACAGTTCTTTGATAGAAACTCCCACAGCAAATAAAAAAGAGAAATACTATGTAGAATACAAATATAAAAGAGTAATACTATTCTATGCTTCACTGCAAGCTTATCACCTGTAAGTCTGAGTTGTTTTGTTTTGTTTTGTTTTTTCCCAGCAGTCGTGATGAGTTTGTACTATACATCTTTCCTCTCTGCCTGGTATCTTTGGTGACCAAAAGCATACGTTTGCAAAGACAGGTGCAAAGACAGGGTGAGAAAGATAATCAGTGGAGCAGGGCACAGATCAGGCCAATACCAGGGTCAAATCCATAGCCTGGGCCTTCCAGCAGCTCTAGAATTTTTCCACAAATTGTGACTGTTGGAATTCTGCCAACGTCAGCCCCACAGTCCATAATGATCCAGGGCTCGAGAGCTTCTGCATCGCTAAATGTTTGCAGGGCTCAGAAATCAATATCTAATCACACTTAGCTGGAGCCCAATATTCTGTACACTCAGCAGTGTACATTTTTGGTTGCTGGGTATATAAAAGTTAACATGGGAAGTGGAACATTTGTTGGAATGAGCTGCATTAAAAATATTACCACTGTGGTGCAAATCACTGTTAATGACATTTATCGAGTGCTCATTCTGCAAGGGTCCCACTCTACCGGGAGTTTTAAGATGATACAAAGGAAATAGAAGACGCTCTTTTTGACCTCAGAAGCTAATGCTACTTTTTTTCTCAGCCTTTCACTTGGAACATAACAGCTAGATTAATTCTCAAAATCTTTGTCGGCTTTAAAATCCTGTTCACAATAATGGGAATATCAGCTATACCAGGTTTCCTGGGGGGCCATTCCAAGGAGGCCTTTTATTTTTTTTTAAGACTTATTTATTTATTATTTTAGTGGGGGAGGGCTAAAGGGAGAGGGAGAGAGAGAATCTCATGCAGACCGAGCATGGAGCCCAGTGCAGGGCCAGATCCCGGGACCCTGAAATCATGACCTGAGCTGAAACCAAAAGTCAGACACCCAACTGACTGAATCACCCAGCACCCCTCAAAGAGGCCTTTCTGTAAGCTTTTACAGGGCTTTACAGTTGTGGCCAAGACCCTACTGTCCCTTCTCTGTCCCTAAACTGCAAAATTCACATTGAATTCACAGCCAAATTCCTAATGAAATGTCTAGTGACAGCAGTGACATCATTTCCCTTTTCCATAGGTGGGCTCTCCTATCACCTAAGAAACAGATTTGTGTAACACTTCCTAGATAGGGCTTCTCAAACATTAATGTGCATACATATCTCACCTAGGCGTCTTGTTACAATGCAGATTCCAATTCAGTGGGTCTCTGAGATTCTACATTTCTAATAAGTTCCCAGGAAATATTGGTGCTGCCAGACCTCAGACCATATTTTGAGTAGCAAGGATAGAGGTTACCACGGATAGAGCTTTACCTGTTTCAGGCAATGTCCAAAGAAAGAAAGACAAAACAAAGGTCAAATCCGCTATCTTTTCCTCTCTTTCTCTCTCTCTCTCTCTTTCTCCCCCCTCACTGAAGCACTAGAGAATACATGCCCATCAAGCCTCAAGAAAGGCCTTGGGAACCTCAAATTTTTCCAACTTGAATATGCAACATAAGCTCTAAATGAGAGCTCAGGTTTAAAACATCAGTTCAGTTTTTAGGCAAGTAGAAAACACTGAAAACTGAGTTTAAAAGTGTTGAACCTGTCCTTGTAGCATGAATATCACAGAATCACTTCAAATCAGTTGTCTTTTTTGACACTAAAAAAGGGAGGTACAAAGGGAGGTATGCTTCCTTATATAGATCCTACAAAATTGTTTCTTGACTGGGAATATTAAGACAGAAAGTTAAGGTTTGAATTTTGTAATTTATTTTAGTTTGAATTATCTAGATAGTTGCCCTGAGTGCTCAAATCATGGTCACAACTTACACTATTGTTCTTTATTTTTCCCCCCAACTCTTTGATATTCCTTACCCACATACCACCTTCAGTCACCCTGTCTTTCAAGGTCTATAAAATTGGCTCAACCTTCTGTTCTGTACTCTCTGGAATACCTGCTCAAGATGTTTTGTCTTCTCCTTCTCCTCCCTCTTCTCCCTCTTCTACCTCCTCCTCCTCCTCTTCCTCCTCTTCCTCCTCTTCTTCCTCTTCCTCTACCTCCTCCTCCTCCTCTTNCTCCTCTTCCTCTTCTTTTTTTTTTTTTTTGTCAGAGAGAGATAGAGAGCACAAGCAGGTAGAGTGGCAGGCAGAGGCAGAGAGAAAAGCAGGGTCCCTGCAAAGCAAGAAGCCAGATGTGGGACTCGATCCCAGGACCCTGAGATCATGACCCGAGCTAAAGGCAGCTGCTTAACCAACTGAGCCACCCAGGCATCCCACTTTTTTGTGTTCCTGAGGCGACTTATATTGATTGTATGGTTATTTCTAGTTTGAGTTTTCTGCTTCCACTGAAAATTTCTTAAGATTTCATTTATTTATGAAAAGGAGAGAGAGAGAGAGAGAGAGAGAGAGAGAGAGAGAGAGAGATATCAGTTGGAGGAGCAGAGGGAAAGGAACAAGCAGACTCCATGCCAAGTGCAGAGCCTGACACAGGGCTCCATCTCAGGACCTCAAGATGATGACCTCAGCCGAAACCAAGAGTCAGCTGCTTAACTGACTGAGCCACTCAGGTGTCCCTTCTTCTACTGAATTTTTGTTCTGTTTTGCACTTTTTAGGCATTGGTACTTTCTTCCTGGATTGTCCCCAAACCAGCTCCTTCCCACCTTCATTTTAAGCAAGGTGCATATATAAAGATCTTGAGTTTTGAAAGCCTTTATGGAAGGTCATAAGTGGAGGATGGTATCGCTGCACTACAAATAGGTCTGCAGGACGTATTACCCATCACTATTCCTGAAAGTTCCATCAGGCATGCTCCAGTATATCTCTCTGCGCCTCTCACCTTCTTGCTGATTATGCCTTTTCCCTTTCCTTCCCATTTCTCTCTATACCATTTCTCTCCCTCCCTGCCCCTCAACAGTCCGATTTTATGTTCACACCCAGCTTATCGAGAGCAATTTGGTTTCTCATTCTCTATTCCTAAACTATTGCCAGACTCACTTTCATAGTCCCAAAACTCATCAAAGTGCTCTCCTGTCTAAAAGAACCATTAGTAGATTGTCATATTTTCTTAAAGGGGTTTCAATTCTTTAGAGGCATATGGAATTTAAAACAGCATTTTTTTTCATTAATACACATGATCTCACTTGGCCTAGTAACTCTGAGGTAGGAAAAGCAAGCACGGGCATGGGCATTTTAGGTAGAAAAAAACAAACAAACAAACAGAAAAATGATGTAAATTATGCATAGTTCCCAGTTAGGGGCAGGACCAGGGCTAAGACCCAGGCTTCCTGGCATCTACTATATTCTCCCTTCTGAGTTGTTTTTCTGCCGGATGAGACCAATTATGACATTTTAAAAGGCTTGAAGGAGCCCTTAACTTTCTGGGGCCCAAACTGGATAAATCCAAATTTTATTACTTGACACAAGTTACTTGATGAGAGCTTTACAAGCCCTTTGGTTTGCAGTGTTCATTGGCAGCCCCGCATGCAACTGCTTCTACTCAGAGGCCACGAATCAATGTTTTCTCCCCCAAACTTTTAAAGGTGCCTCCAGGACTGTGGAAGACAGTCCATGAGGCAGGGAACAAGAAAAATGACTTCGTTTTCAATACCTACTCGTTTCCACCACTTTTAAAGTCACTCTTAGGAAGTGGCTTGAAGAGTGCTACAAATTTATAAATAGAACCTTCAGGTACTACCACAGCAATATGAAACCGTGAAATCACTAGAATTATTTATTCACCTCCTCAACATTTAAACCTTCTGAACTGTTAATAAATCACAAAGATCTGAGAATCCTGAGATGGCAGTACAGGCTGGGGCTGGGGAGTATAGTTGGTTTAGGCAACATGCTAATGAATTAAGTCCAGTCTTTAGGTGCTAATTTGTTTATTCTCATTCTACAGCTGCCTTTTTTCACCCAAAAGTCACAGAGTAGTCCTGCTGTTGAAACAAAAAGGAGGTGAGTCTATGTGAGAAAGTGAGCATGGTTACTATAAGGGCCCTACTACTCTTAGTAAACTTACTGCAAAAACACACCACTCAGTTGCATTGTAATGATGTGGAGCTTACACACATGCACACACTCAATTTTGGAAATTACATCCTGAAACTTTGCCCATTTTTTTCCTCTAAATAAATTCATACTGAGAAAGAGAAAAGCAGCTCTTGACATGCAAGGAGCTGACCTAGTATGATTAGATGGGCCTTGACATTGTCCTGTTGTACATACATAATTTCACAGAAAATCAACATCAGACAAGGGCCACTCTGTGACCACATTGGAACAAATAAAACCCAGCCACTCAGTAATCATATATAAACAGAGACAAAGAAAAAACATTGTCTAAGCCACAAAATACCAAAAATCCCCACTAATAAGAGTGACTGCTGCTTCTTTCCCAATTACAGCTTCCTTCCCAATTGGTCAGATTTACTGAAACAGCCACAGAATTGTCCTTGATTTCAGATAGCTCCTAATCCAGAACGAATTCCTGCTTCCTTGGATCCTCCCCAAATTACTCAAGCAAACTCAGTTTGGATTATAAGTCCTTTCTAATGCCCTCTTACTGAGACAAGCCATGGTTCCCCCATGGTGTACATTCTCCTTCACTGGGATGAGTCATAAGCACTTGTTTAAATACAGGTGTGTTCCTGGAGGTATTTGACTATAGAGCCTTGACAGGAAATATAGTTTTGGAATGAAAGTGAGAAACGTGGAACCATGAATGTTTTACCTTTGGCAAATGGGGTACAAATAATGGTGTGGCACAGTTAGAAAAATGATCGTGTGGCCATATACTTCCAGCCCACCACTTTGTGACTTCATGGAAACTTGACTACTGCCACTGATACCAATCTATATGAATCTATGTAAATATCAGCTGTGTGGTTGAAACCCACTACCACTTCTTAAAAAGTGGATGTTCCCTCCACTCCAAATTGGATTTCTTCCTATAACCGCCTTACCTTGCATGCTACAATGTGTCTTTATAATCAAAGACCTCTATATATCCTCCATTTTTCATTTTGAATACAAAATAAGATGCACACTCGCATTTGAAGACCCCAGGCCGACTAGAGCACCACCTGTTCTTGATTTTTTTCAACCAATTAAGCATTTAAATTGTTTCTCCTCTAAATTGATTTTGCCTTTATTATTTTTTTCTTACCCTTTTTCTTTTCCACAGCCATCAACTATATACAGTAAACAATTGTTTAATATGCTAGGGAAACAAAAGTGAGATTGTAAGGAAATGGAAATGAGAGGGGATAGGGTGGAGTAGTGAAGGCGAACTATAACCTGCAAACAGACCTGGGATTTACCTTGTATACGGAGATCATAGGTCTCTTCACTTCTCTGGATTTCAGTTTCCTCCTCCAAAAAATGAGGTGAAGATGGGGTCTCTAAACTTTTACAAGGTAAAATTGTAACCATCTCCTCCTTGCCCATCTTCGCTCCTTCCTGACTCAGAAGACAAAGAAGACCCTTCTTGATTCTACAGCTCTCCCTTCCCTTTAAGAACCAAATACAACCCTTCCTGGATTCCATCAAAATATTGTCCTTTCTCTTGAATCTTTAATCCTTTTTTTCCCCCATTAACTTCTCTTTTTCTACCCAACGCTCTATTCTCAATTGACTCTCAAGAAGCACTTACCACTGTTGTCTATGGCTTCTTTCACCACAATCCAATTAGTAATTTGCCCACTGATTCCCATTCCTTCCCTTGGAGCTAATCTGTTTTCAACCACTTCAATTGTCAAGTGATTTGGAAAACAGGTATGAGAGCTCTGGAATCAACATAGACTGAATAAAAGATTTTGTTTTTAAACGGGCATGTGTCAGAAATGAATTCTTAACACAACAGCATTACAAGTTACAGTAATCAATAGGTAGCTATATTTAATAATTTGTTTGAAACAGACCATATTTCTATTTTTCCACGAGATTAATCAGGAGCTTTCATGGAAACCTTTACAGAACACATGAGTGCATGAATATCATTTTTTATTTAATTGGCATTTAAGGGGTGCCTGGGTGGCTCAGTGGGTTAAAGCCTCTGCCTTTGGCTCAGGTCATGTTCTCAGGGTCCTGGGATCAAGTCCCGCATCGGGCTCCCTGCTCAGCAGGGAGCCTGCTTCTTCCTCTCTCTCTACCTCCCTCTCTGCCTACTTGTGATCTCTCTCTGTGTGTCAAATAAATAAATAAAATCTTTTTTAAAAAATTGGCATTTAAGCAAATGGGCTATTTTTTTTCAACCAACTATAGATTTATTTTCCTTGGCTTATGGTTTTATTCATTTACAGTTGATTTTGTTAGACTGGAAAAGTATATGAGAAGTCAGTTCTCCTCTTAAAAGAGCTTTAAAAAGGAGGGGGGGCTAGACTGAATTTGAAGGCATGTGCCAGGAGAAGATACCAGAAAGACAGGAAGTACAGAGTTTTGACAATCTTTGCCTCAGAATAGAGGCAGGGAAACTAGGTTTGTCTCCTCTGCTCCCATACCTATCAGTCCCTGAACCTTCTTTCTTGACAACCGTCAGGACTAAGGAATAGACATTAACAGAACTGGCCAAAAGTGTAGGAGCTTTCAAAGTGTCTTTAGTTAATAATCTGATTTTATCATCATCACCCTGGGAAGTCAGAAGGGGCAAACAAGCAATCCCTTTTTCTCTCTCCACAGTCTCTCATATCATATATATGGTAGATTTCTCACCTTCATTCATGTATGCCAAAAGCATTGATTGTGCTCTTACTCTATGCCAGCAACAGAAAGGTTGAATTAAGGGCTGTAGCTCATTTTCTCTGGGGAAAGATAGTAAGCAATCTCTGACTGGAAAGGAGATGAGTGCTATGGTGAGTTTCTTGCTTTGTTCGATACCAGCTTCCTTATTGCACCAACAACTTCCTATAGGGAAAAATAAAGCAACCATCCCTATATTTCTACAATAAAAGAAAGAGAGGTTTGGGGAGTTTTCTTCAGTGTTCTCCATGCAGACTTCTTGATGGGATCCTCCACGCAAACATAAAAGCATTATTTCTTAATAATAGCGACCATCTGAAATGGCCTTTTCCATTTATAAAATGACTCATTTGTGTTGGCCTATTTATCCTCCTTTAGTCACAATCCTATAACCAAAGTGTCTCTTTTAATTCTTACAAAGACAAAACTCAAAAAACCCTAAAGGAGCAGTGTTATAGATTTAATTGGGTCCTCCTAAAATTCATATGTTCAAGTCCTAACCACCAGTGTCTCAGAAGATGATCTTATTTGGAAATAAGGTCACTGCCGATGCAACTAGTTAAGTTGAGGTCATCCTGGAATAGGGTGAGCCCTAATCCAATATGACGGGTGTCCTTATGAAAAGCAGGGATTTGGACACAAAAACGCACAAAGGGAAAACATTATGTGAACACCAAGTTAAGGATCAGGGTGATGCTTCTATATGCCAAGAAACACCAAATACTACCAGCAAACTACTAGAAGCTAGGAGAAAGGCATGAAACAGATTCTCCCCCACAGCCCTCAGACCAGAAAAATCCTGCCAATACCTTGATTTCAGATATCCAGCCTCCATAAAATTGAGACGATAAGTTTCTGTTGTTTAAGCTACCCAGTTTGTGGTACTTGTCACATCAACCCCAGCAAACTAACACAAACAGCTCTACCACAGTCTGTGAGGGGCACTGGGCACTAGCAGCACTGGTGTCACACCAAGAGAGAGGACACAAAGAAGAGTCAGTGTCTCCCCCCAGCTGTGCCACAAACCAGATTAAGCTCCGTCACCTCACAGGCTTCGGGTCATGAGCAGTGGCGCTTAGGGTCATAACCAAAGCAAACCAGAACTGCCTGGCACGATGGGATGTTCGGGGGACCCAGAAGAACCCCAGAAGAAGGACATCAGAATAGAATGAAAAAGGAAAAGCTGAGCCTGCCATTTGTGTAAGAATGCACGTGAGAACCCCTACCCCATACCACCCCCATGAACACATTGGGGGCCATTACTTAGCAGGAGGTACAATTCCCCCAAAGAGCAAAAGTCACTGAAATAACCAGTTTAAACTGATCAACATTTTCATCAAGAAAATGACCCATAACTTTGAGTTCTCTACGGGGATTGCTCTGTTCATCTTAGAAAAGCAGCATGCTCTCACTTTCCATATCATTAAGGTAGAGTTGTTAACCAGACTCATTTTGTGTCTGAAGAACATAGCAGTTTGGCAGGATTACACAGAGAATGAAAGGAAATAGGTTCAGAAGACATTAACAACTTCAGTCAGCTATGTTGACTACCAGTCAAGTACAGCTTATATAACTATTTCAAGAAGAAAAATGTAAAGTAAAATGAGGAAAGAAAGAAAAAAAACATGAAACAAGATTATGATGCAAAAATATTCAATCAGTCCTTTCCAACTTTCTATGCATCCTAAATAAAATGTATGTTTAATTGTTTAATAATGCAAGAACTTGTTCTTTTACGGAGTCTATTAGAGCAGGGCCATACAAAGTGGTGTCACACGAAAATGCAAAGGGAAGCAATGGATTGGATAACTAATTTATCAATGAAAATAAACAATATATATAATATTAGGCCCCCCAAACCAGTTTGTGCTCAGATAGTAACACAGAGAACTGAAGAATATTAGCAACAGGCACAAGGAAACTCTAGTGGTTTTAAAAGAAAATACTATCTATAAATATTAAAATTACAACATTTCAGGGTATAAATTAATTATATCATTTTTAAAGGATACTTAAAATTATGTAATTATGCTATATAATTACTGTAACCAACTTAAAAATAAGTACTGTAGGTATTTCACAATGCAAAATTGACAACTGTTAATAAAATGTAGGTGGTAGAAATATCTAGGTTAGTTATGCTATTCTTTGCCCTTTTGGTTTTTTTTTAAAGATTGATTGGATAGTTGATTGCTTAATTGGTTGACTGATTTTAAAGAGACCCTGAGATCATGACGTGAGCCGAAACCAAGAGTCAGATGCTTAACCGACTGCACCACCCAGATGCCCCTGCCCTTTTCTGTTTTTGAAAATACCTCAAAAAAATTGTTTATAGAACTCTTATCCAACAACCTATTCATCTGTAGATCTGACATTTACTAGTATTATGAATTTAGGCAAATGTTCTACTCTCTCTGAATTGTTTCCTCATCCACAAAGTGAGTTCATAATAATAGAAGAGTATTTTCAAGGATTAGAAGTGATGTGTACAAAGAGGTGATGGCAGAGAGTAGGCATCCCCAAAATGATAACTATACTTATTTCTGAATCTCCTCTCTACTATCCCAATTATGGAATTATTCAGTCCAGCCATGAGAACTTTGAGTTCTGACAAAGAAACCCTACCTCCCAGGCCACCATGTTATGTTTTTTAATTCCTCATTGTTAGAAAGTCCACCTAATGGTCTCCCTGTAACTCTCCACCCATGGTCCTAGTTGGGGCTACAAAGTCCTTCCACTCAGCATTATTTCAGTATTTTAATTCAGATAAGGAGCTTCCATTCCCCTCCATTTCCCTACCGTTTTCAAAGTTTCTCTTTTCCAGGGTTAAAATATCTCAATCTCTGTATCCTCCTATATGAGACTTAATTTCAAGTTCCTGCACCATGGAGAGTTTCCTCCTATAGTATGCTTCCATTGACCTTTATCTCTTTAAATTGGAATGCCTGGAGTTGAGATTGGAACTATACTTTTCTCCCTAGCCCATATCCTTGTTCTAGATCGTGGATGGGCAAATGTTTTCTGTAAAGGGCCAGACAGTAAATATTTTCAGCTTTAACAGCCATAGAGCCTCCATGCAATTACTCAACTCTGCCATTGTAGCACAAAAACAACTATAGTCAGTATGTCAAAGAAAGCACATGGCTATGTAGCAATAAGATTTTTTTTTCTTTTTCAAAAACAGATGGCAGTCTATATTTTGACCAATAGGTCATAATTTGCTGACCTCTGGTTTAGATGATATTCTCCTGCTAAAGATTCCCACTAGAGTTTTTTTCAATGGCAGCACCACACTATTGTGTCTTTTGTCTTTCCCACTGAGTTATATCTTAAACAACAGAGCATTAATTTGAGTACCTTTCTGAGTGCAAAGAAGGATACGGATACACTAACGGAGTTTAGCCAACCTCCCTCTTGGTACATGCAGCAAAAAGGAGCATGTTGGAACAATGAAGAACGGCTCCTTGTTACCAGTTCCTGCACAGATACAGTGGCTATCAGCCCACCACATATCTACCCAAGTGCCACCATAACTGAGCTTAGCATGGAAGAAAGTTGCTGTCCCTCATGAAGGAAGATTTCTACATATAATGCAGTGGATCTGGAGGTCCCAAGTGGAGAACTTTGCCTTCATCTATGTTACATATCATTTTGATAGATTCAGCTCACCTCTCCAACTAGTTGAGTACTTTTCAGATAATCATCATATTATCTAATGTGTAGAGTCACATCTGTTCTTCCCTTTGTTTATAAATTATTTTTTCCTTTATTCATAAGATGTTTTCATAATTAAAGTATTTACATGGCAGCAATTAATTAGCTGCTAATGAGGAACAAAAAGTCATGTAGTTCATAATTCAATCCGATATTTTTTGGTTTACTCAGACTCAAGAATGCCCTTAATTAAAATTTGCTATAATTTCCTGCCTTGACAATTCAGTATCTATAATGTCACCAGACTATTATTGGCATAGAAGTGAGAAGAATACCGGATTTTGAATCAAAACTCAAATATTAGTCCCATTTCTGTTATTTTTTATTTGAGCACTTGAACAAGTTAACAAAGTTCTCTTCACCTCTACTCTTCATGCATAAAATGAAGAAATAATACTCTCCTTGATTACTTTATATGTCTATTTAATTGCCAAACATGGACATGGATTTCAAGGTTATTTTCTCTAAACATGTAATGTGTTTATTATATACAAAGATGTTCACAATATACTATTACCAGAAAGAGAACATAATAAACCAGCGTTGCCTTATCATCTAAATTTTTCTGGAAGGAACCACACCAAAATGTTAATAGTGGTCATATCTGTGGGGTAGAAATAGGAGTGATATTGTTTTGCTCTTTTGTGTTTATATGTAATTTCTACATTTCCTACAATAAGCAAGTAATACTTGTATAATAATAAAAGATCAAATTTTAAAATAATTGCTTATTGAATTATAAAATAATACATGTTAATTCTAAAATATTTGGAAAATACAGAAGAGAAGAAAAGATGACATATTTACATGTGCTTACTGCGGTATTACTATAAACCCATAAGAGGAGTTGTATGTAGGAAGCCATCTCAGAGGTTGAGTTCCCACATTCCATGGTTCTTAGTACTCATAAAGTTATCCTAGTAAGCAGCTGAAAAACTATATGCACCAGGCACCATCTTTCATATATAAATCTCCATGGCAACTGAAATAAGGAATTAAGATTGCTATGGACCATGCACTTAGAGCTGCAAAGCTATTTGGTTGCACTCTGAAAACTTATGTTGTGATACTGTTCAACAAATAAAGAGGTTGTTTGTTTTGAGAACTCAATTTTAAATGATTGGAAACAAATACATTTTCTCTAAAAGAATATGTTGAAAAACCAGAGTAAACAGGTCTTTTAACTCTTTCAAAAAAGTAAATTAAAGATGAACTTTGAAAAGGTCAGATCTTATATCCTACACTGGAATTCCTTCAAATGCTTTTCAGTTCCAAAGCACAAGGTCTAGCTATTCCATCAGAGTGACTTTAAATAAGATCCTACACTTTAAATATGAGGAAAAACACTAAAGCTAATGTAGAATATTAGGAGCTTATATATGGTACAAACCAATTTCCTCTCCCTCTTGTATTACCACCAAATGGGAAAGAGAAAGGAAATTTGTGGCTGACTTTTTACACAGCAAGTGCATTTTTTTTCATTCTCCCTAAATCTAAAGCCACAAATAAAAAGCCCCTGGGTAGAACCACATAGTGATTGTAAATGTAGATAGCATCTCAGCAATGTTTTTTCATTCTTTTCATGAGGCTTTTAACAGTGGCTAAAGCTGTTAACTAAAATTAGCCCAGAGGAGAAAATATTTACAAATTATATATCCCATAAAAAACTTGTATCTAGAATGTATAAGAACTCTTGCAACTCAATAATACAAAGACAATAACCCAATTTTTAACTAGGCAAAGGATGTGAATAGACATTTCTTCAAAGAAGATATATGAATTGCAAATAAGCACATGAAAAGATGCTCTCAGTATGACTGGCCATCAGGGAAATACAAATCAAAACCACAGTGAGATACACTTTATACACACTAGCATGATTATAATCAAAGACATAGAAAATAATGTGTTGGCATGGATGTGGAGTAATTGGAGCTTACCTTCACTGCTGGTTGGAATGTAAAATGGTGTATCCACTTTGGAAAACAGCTTGACAGTTCCTCAAAAGTTTAAACATAGAGTTATCATATGACCCAGTAATCCCCCTCCTAGGTATATACCCAAGAGAAATGAAAACATATGTCTACACAAAAATTTGTATGCTGTTCATAACACCATTACTCAAAAGAGCCAAAAGGTATAAGCAACCCAAGTGTCTATCAAGTGATGAATGGATTAAGTAAAATGTGTAGTCATACAATGGAATATTATTTGGCCATAATAAACCATAATAAAGGAATGAAGTACTGATACATGTGACAACATTGATGACCTCTGGAAACATGCTAAGTGAAAGAAGCCAGTCACAAAAACTACATAAGATTCCATTTATAGAAAATGTCCAGGATAAGTTAAACTATAGAGAGAGAAAGTAGATTGGTGGTTGCCTAGGGTTGAGGGAAAAGGTAACTTGGGGAAAACAGGTGACTCCTTAAGGTACAGATTTCTTTTTGGAATTAAAATGTTCTAAAATTGATTATGGTAATGACACAACTCTGGAACATAATAAAAACCATTGGCTTGTATACATTAGATGGGTGAATTATATGACGTGTGAATTATATCTCAATAGAGCTAGAATAAAAATGATTGACTGTGCGATAGGCAAATGATAGATATTAGACAGACAGACCCAGGTAAGAGCTATTGAAGGCCAGTTTCCATAGCTGGTTGGGTCTCAGAATTGGCTTAGGGAGGACGGCTAAGCCACTCCCAAGTACTGGTGTCTTTCTCTTCCTCCACCTCAAGATCACCCAATCAATGAAAAAAACTTGCTTAAGACCTCTTTCACAGTTTGGCTACTGTGGACATTGCTGCTATGAACATTGGGGCACATGTGCCCCTTCTTTTCACCACATCTGTATCTTTACGGTAAATACCCAGTAGTGCGATTGCTGGATCATAGGGTTGCTCTATTTTTAACTTTTTGAGGAACCTTCATACTGTTTTCCAAAGTGGCTGTACTAACTTGCATTCCCACCAACAGTGTAAGAGGGTTCCCCTTTCTCCACATCCACCCCAACATTTGTTGTTTCCTGCCTTATTAATTTTTGCCATCCTAACTGGTGTAAGGTGGTATCTCAATGTGGTTTCAATTTTAATTTCCCTGATGGCTAATGATGTTGAACATTTTTTCATGTGTTTGTTAGCCATTCGTATGTCTTCTTTGAAGAAGTGTCTGTTCGTGTCTTTTTCCCATTTTTTGATTTGTTTATTTGTTTTTGGGGTATTGAGTTTGCCAAGATGACCTTCAACAGACTCAGGGTTGTTAAGATCAAGCCCTGCATTAGACTCCTCACTGGGCATGGAGCCTACTTGGGATTCTCTCTCTCCCTCTCCCTCTGTTCCTCATTCCCACTCTCTCTCTCTCTCAAAAAAAAAATATGTGTGTGTGTGTGTGTGTGTGTGTGTGTGTGTACTGAACACTTATTTAAGAGACATTGCACAAAAATTGTCTAACTTCTATCACCTACCCTTATTCATGCTCTCTATACTAAAGTTTCAACCACTTACTTACTTCAACCACTTAGAGTCTTTAGAATCCATTCACTGAGGAGATGGCATCTTCTCAATCCCATTCCAGTCTGGGAGATTTAAAATAACCCCATCCCTATCCCCAGGGAAATACTTAATTGAGAAAGAAAAACATCATTTGGATCTAAAATTAAGTATTTTGCTTATTCAAACACTGTGCTATAAATCCATCAATGTTAATAAAGAAGCCATAGTTATGATATAGGAATCTCAAACAAAAACTAAGGCTAAGGTCCTAAGTAAGATTAACAAACACTCTGTTCTATCATACATGGCAGATTTTTCTCTGTTGCATCTCCCCATAAAGAGATTTGGATTCCCCTTATGACAAACTATTTTACTACAGAACTTACCTTTACTCATCTGAAATATAAACCTCTATATTTATGTGAACATTCATATCAAGAGTTGTGTCTACTGCTGTGAATAGTCATAGCTTAGGAATTGCTATGTAGTACCCATTTCATATGTTACAGAACTTCCTGGTTTGTTATTAAATGATTATTATTGTAGCAGCAGTAGTAATTTCCCACCTAGTTCCTAAATCCCTTTTCTTTTCAGTACTATAAAATCCACAACATATCTTCTGGTTTTTGAGATGGTTGTTTTAAAACTGTCATCTCCCTATGAAAGCATTTTACTACAAGCTTGAATCAAAAGTGCTTCTGACATTTCTAAGGCTAAAACAAGACACGGAGCTTTATTTGTTCTCCTACTTCAGGGGCCTTCAGCTCCTCTTCACTGCAGACCCCCATGCCTGCAAACACACCCTACACTCTTTCCTCCTGTTGCTAGAGATTGGAGGGAGTTGTCCCTGCCATCAGGAAGATGTTTGCTAAGTCTCTGGTCTTAGCCGCCCATCCCCAAAGGACTTGCTAACCCTGGAAAGTAAAAACAGTGGGTTGGCTCAGAGCAGAAGGATCATCCTTTTCCCATAATCTATAAAGCCTTAGATTAAAGCAGGATATGAGGCCCAAACCTACATCTTGGATCCCTCCACATCCTTTCTGCAAACAGGAATAAGGCAAGGATGTGAGTCCATGGTGTATATCTCTTTAAGCTGTGTGGACAAGGAAGGTAGACAAAGAAAACATGGACAGTGGTCCCTGGAATAAGACCTGGTCAGAAAACCACTGGGAGTCTCTTATGGTTTGTCTCCTTCCCCATCCCATCTTGACTCCTAATCTCACAAAACAAACTGAGGGTTACTGGGGGGGTGGGAGCGTAGGGATAGGGTGGATGGGTTATGGACATTGGGGAGGGTTTGTGCTTTGGTAAATGCTGTGAAAGATGTAAGCCGGATGATTCACAGACCTGTACCCCTGGGGCAAATAAATAAATAAATAAATAAATAAATAAATAAATAAATAAATAGAAAGAAAGAAAACCACTGGGACCACTTGGGTGAAAGGCAGAAGAGAGGAAGTCACACCCATGAACTCATGTCTTTTCAAAAATTATTTTCAAAAAATTCACCATCAGTAAATGTGGCCTAATTAATATCCTGGAATCTGACCAAGGAAATTAGCATGTCTTCTACTTTGGGCAAAGGAAGAAACATAGGACATAAGCAAGGCCACCCTCCCCTAGAGGCCCATGACTTGGAATACTCAACTTCTGAAATCTTCAAATCCAATAAATCACTCCGAAACCCCTCCATTTTTACTTCAGCCATTCTTTGCCATAACTTCTGTCCCCTTGTCTCCTCACCTGATCTATTCTGTAACCCCCAAGTGCTGAAGCCCTCACTCCCCGAACAGGCAGCTGAGCCATGTTGGAGGAGACCATAATAACGTAGAGAGCAACTCAGAGACACTCTGCACCTAATTCTTTTACATCTTCGAAATAACACTCTTCCACCCCACACAGATGTTTTTCCAGATCTCTGACGCTCTTCTGATGCGTCTTCCTTCCTTTCCACCCACCCCCTTTCCCTAGCAGATGTGTTTGACTGTCTCTATACAGAGAAAATATGTTTGTGAAGGCAGGAAGTTAACATTCTTATATCTGAACCAATTCTATTTCCTTCCCTCTGGTCTCATAGAAAAAGATGTTCTTTCTTTTCCAACCATTAAGCAATGTCCATGTTGTCCCTGAGTAGAATCTACTTTTGTCTTAGCAATACTACTAGAAATAGAAGTCTTAATCTAAGTGAGTTTGATGTGCATTTCTCTTAATATGAGGAAAGTTGTCTTTCTAATACTTTTGTATACATTGAATCTTCTTTGCCTGTTTTTTCTATGTCGCTTTCTTTCATTCTTTTTTTTTTAAGATTTTATTTATTTATTTGAGAGAGAGAGAGAGAGAGAGAGAGAGAGCACAAGCGGAGGGAGTGGCAGGCAGAGGGAGAGGGAAAAATAGGTTCCCCCCTAAGCAGGGAGCCTGATACAAAACTCAATCACAGGACCCTGGGATCATGACCTGAGCTGAAGGCAGATGCTTAACCCACTGAGCCACCCAGGTGCCCTCTTTCATTCTTTTTTTACATTTTCTTTACTTATTACTTTTCTTCTTTTCTTAGTTAATCCTCTATGTCCTTTATTGTGTTTCAGAGTATCTATTCTCACTGTTTACTTTCCAATTTTGCCATCATTTCTGTGATGATTTTACTACTTTCTTTCTTACACTCCTTTTGTGAGCTTTTCCCATTTACATTTTATCTTCTCCTACCTTTCACCATCTCTTCCCTGGCCTCTCACACCTCTGTTTGAAGCTCTTGTTTCATAAAAACAATTGTTTCATTGATTATTTTTAAAATTCATGCAATATATTTGGTCACAACATTCATCTACTCTAAAGCAACATTTTTTTTCATGAGTATCCTTTTCTTAACTTTTTCCCATTCCTTCTTCCTTTTCTCTACAGTTCATGTATATATACATATATACATATGAACTATATATATATTCTCACTTCATGAGCCCTCATTACTGAAAGACATACACTTTTCTGGACCAACTATTTGCAGGTATATGTTGGGAAAGGGCTCGTGGCACATTCCAATCTGGCTGAAATTTTCTCATTACAAGGTTTTGTGAGTGGTGACGATTGGCAGCAGTGGCTTTTTCTCACAATTGCATCTTCCTCTTCTCCCTGACGCTATGGACATGGTCCATTTCCTCTATACAGACTTCCTGCATGATTTATTTGGCCTTGCCTCCTCTGATTCTTATGAGCAAACAGAGTCCAGGAGTATCCCTGGCCCCTACCTATGCATCCGGTTGCAATGAGGATTTGGGGTTTTGCACCTCAGGGGGTACCCATTTCACCTTTGCTAGCTCTTTGAGATCTGCAATCTCTATATCCTCTCTCCCCGTTATAAATTCCCCCTCTCCTCCATTACCATTGCTTTGGGAATTTACAGTTCCTTAGTTACACGAAAACTGGAGTTTGGGAGTTTGTGTTTTTATCACACTCATTTTTATTTTAGGATGACTTCTAGTAAAAGCTAGAGAAAATGCCAAATTTATGTTGTAATATAGCAGAAATCTGTCTCTATACTTTCTCTGAAACCTTGCTTCACATGTATTTTTAAGCTCATCTATTTTTTTTCCTCAAATTTAGTGGAAGAAAATAAAAGCCTCCCTTTATGTCCTTTATCTACCACCGTATCTCTCTCTTATCATTCACCAAATATTTATTAAATGCCTACCATAGATGGGGCACTGTACCCAGTACTAGGGTTATAATGTCGACCAAGATTGGCATTGCTCCTGCTTCCTCTGAGCTTACAACCAAGGAGAGAGAACTGAGCAATCAGCAATAAAAATCAGCAATAAAAATACTCTATGTCACTATTCCTATTTTTCCACCTTCCATTGGCTTTTCAGCTCTGTGAGGTCAAGCTCCTGCCTCTCCAACCTGCTGATCTTTTATTCAGGCAAAATCATTAAGGAAATTTTCATTGACCAATCCAATGATGATCTGTCTTCATCTTGCCTTTCTTCTTCACAGCACAGTTTCCTATTCGTTGTCATTAAAATATACTCTGCCCCAAATTTCCGTGACCTACCCACCTTCCTCATTTGCCTTGAAACTCTCTGTCCACTGACAGTTCCTCCTGCTTCTCATTGAAAGTTGGTGTTTTCTGGAGCTTTGTCCTTGGCCCTTTCCTTTGGCATTGTGTGTCCTCCCTAAACGACTTTATGCTCCCAACAGCTTAGCCACTCTTTCTATTACAAACAAGTCTCAAGTTTATATCTTTAGCTCATACTTCTCTCTTGAGCTCCAGGTTCATATATAAGCCACCTACAGGACATCTGTATCTGGATGTCCCTCTTTCAATTCTAACTGGTTAGCTCTAAAACCGAATTGATACTACAGTTTCCAAAACTAAGTCTATGTTCCACAGACTGCTTTAGTGGCTTTACCACATACTTCATCACCCAACATTAATGCCAGGCCTTTATCCTAAATCTTTTCCACTTTCTGATACCTTTTAATGTCCTTTTTTAAAATGTGTTTTTAATCTGCTCCCTTGCCTCCTTGGGCATGCCCACCTTTACTGCCTGAATTCAAGCCATCACCACTCCAGGCTTGAACTAGTACTGTAGCCTCTTAGTTGGCCATACCGTCTCATTCTCCCCCTTTCTAGGCAATACTATCACTGATGCCAGAGTGATCCTCTAAAATGTAAATCTAATCATGATGGACTTCTATTAAAATCCTTTCATTCTTCCCCTTACCCCTAGATAAAATATAAACTCCTTATTATAATTTGAAAAACCCTTGATGACCTGGCTTGTGCCTATAACCTCAAGCTTATATCCTGCTATTTCCCCCTCTTCCTGCCCTATACCCTATGCTCTGCTGTACCTATTACTCTTTCTCAAACCTGCCATGCTGGTTCAAGCCCCACGTCATCCAACATGATCCTTCTTGGAACACACTACCTGGAACATTCCTTTTGCTGGAATTCCTTACTCCATGTTTCCACCTAGTGAATTCTTGCTCATTCCATAGTGAACCTTGCCTGCCCCCTTGCTTGTCCGCCAGCACACTCCACAACTTTATCTCCTCTGAGTCCATATTTGATGTCCTAGATGCACCCAAGAG
Source organism: Ailurus styani (assembly GCA_002007465.1). Lineage (NCBI taxonomy): Eukaryota > Metazoa > Chordata > Mammalia > Carnivora > Ailuridae > Ailurus > Ailurus styani. Next base: position 1,089,729 of record LNAC01000369.1, on the reverse strand, counting down.
CATCTGTTTGAATTCTGTGTTTATTCATTGGGACTTTGACTGCTGAGAGCAGAGCCCCTTGAGGGCAAGGACATGGTCTTACTCATTTTGCATCCCTAGGTCCATTTCCAAGAGCCTGATGTTCAAATGCTTGTGAATCAATGAGGGAATGAATGAATGAAGTGTGATGAGATCATAATGTATGGAACAATACACACTAGTCAGTGGAGAAAAGCATTTTACAGCCATGGTGTTGAAAGACGGGAAATACAGTCCTTCTCGCTGGCTATTAAGTGTTTTACATCAGATCCTTTCCGAAGTGTTAAAAGTTAAATCAATTTCCAGGAAAACATGACTGCCGATGTAAAATATGCCCTGAGGGGAATATTTCCCCTTCTAATACTTTCCATGCGTATGAAAGGGAAAAGTGCACCCAACGCACATGTTCAGTGCTGTCATGTAGAAGCTCATGCCCTTACATTTCTCCAAGACCTTATTTGCAAGCTAGTAAATCAGTATGTTGGCCAGGGATCAGTCAATGCACAAAGTTGGCAGGTTCTTTGCAGTATAACGAGTCATCCCCCTGTCAGTACCTGGTCAGGTCTGGCTATGAGACAGGGCAGGCCAAAGGGGCCAAAACAGACCAGGCCAATCTGGACAGACATGAGGAACAATGCTCATGTAGGCACGGGTCACCACAGGGGCGAGGACAGAAAGCATGTCCACTCTAGAAAACAGATACTGGATTCTGGGAATATCCATCATGAAACCAAAGGAGGTATCAGGCCCCCACTTAAGGAAACCACAAGTGCTAAGAAACATTGATAAGATGGGTATAATGCCCTGTGACAGAAGTCCCATGTGAGGGCAGAGACAGAGACCAGTGGCCATGGGCAAAAGTCAAGGTATAGGTTCAGACTGGACCCAAGGGAGCACAAAAAGAAGAGAGAGCAGTGACACAGTTTCCTTAAGAGATAAAACCCGCACTATAAGACAATGGCAATATAGTATTGATCCTGGATCAGTGGCCTACTTGGTGTATAGATAAGGACTGGATACTGGACATTTTTGGGTTTTGTGTGTCTAGAAGTTCTTCTCCATATGCTTTTGGTAGTAAAATCTACCTTTCTGGCAGAAAGACCATTCCTTGTGGTTTGAGTGAAGCTAACCTCATCCACCCCTGGCTCCAGAGTGGGCACATGACCCAAACCTGACTTCATGTTCCTTCTCTAGGCTGCACGGGTCCCTAAGGTAGCTTATTGTAAGTCTCGGGCAATGTGGCCGCCATATTGCTTACCTGGCTAAACAGTGAACAGGCAGAAACAAGTACAAGTGAGAGATGCAGAGAGGGTCAGAGACTCAGTAACGTCGTCTGATCCCTGAAGCAAGAGGCTACCCCTGAAATTCCTTTTAACAGAAGTCAGATTTGGGTGTCTGCAGTCAAAAGAGTCCTTTTCTCTTAGAGGCCAAAGTGCACAGCTCCGAAGAGCATGCAGAGTTTGGCATGTGCCTGAGGCCAGGTTTGCAGTGTGGGCAGAACACTGGATCTTTTGAGAAATTCTCACAATTCTCTATGTGACTACCACTTTTTTTTTTTTTAGTTGTAAGAGTTCTTTATTCATATATCTTATATATTTTGGATACAAACTTTCTCATTTTTTCTTTTTATTATTTTTATTATTTTCCGGGGGTTTCAGAGGGGAAGAGAGTGGGGGAAGTAGGTAACATGGTGGGGGGTATTAAGGTATTAAGGAGGGCACATGCTATGATGAGCACTGGGTGTTATATTCAACTAATGAATCACTGAACACTGCATCAAGGACTAATTATGTACTATACAGTGGCTAACTCAACATAATAAAAAAATGACTACCATATTTTATATTGAGATTTGTTTTTCAAAAGAGAAGGGAAGTCTTTATTTTTGGTCACTGCTGTTATCTTTTCTGCTCCTTTTTGTTTCTCGTCCTTTTCACACTTACACTCAACGTTCTGGATGAGGGGCGGGAAGGGGCTGGTTATATGATAATTCTAGACCACTTGAAGCCACCATAGGGTGGCCAGCTGTCCATAGGTTGGCCAGTAGTCATCCTCTGGATACCCAGGGTCCTCCTGCTTAGTGGAGGGGAAGGACGCCTATACCACAATTACCTGTCATCTGAGAAGACAGAATAGCCCTGACCTCTCTTGGGGTTTAGTTTCCTCCTAAAACTAAAGCAGAGATAGAGCTCTACTTCATCCTGCTCCCTGTGGAATCCCAAAATGGTCCTGTATAATTAGCCTGAAGACATTCCCTGCTGTTTGTCATGAAAACAAGTAGCAAGCACTAGGGAAAAAAAGTAGTTATTTAGAGGTAAATAGCAAGGCAAGGTTGGAAATGTTTGATCTTGTACATAGATATGGCCTTTGTGTTCCCCAAGTAATTACTTTGGGTTTACTTTTTTCTAAAAGTACAAAACTGAGATTTGAAGGTTAGTAAGAATGAACAGTAAAATTAGGTACTAAAAACAAACAAGGCTCTCAGGGGATGGATCCAAATAAGAGAAAGCAGAAGTCTTGGCACTTAGTTTCTAAAAAACAGACCCCACAAGTTTTGTCAGCTCTTCTGTATCCATCAGACTTTCTTTACTTACACTAACCTGGAGAGGGTATCTGAAAGTTTGAGTCAAAACCTTTGGTTTTCAGATAAGACAGCACATCAGCTTTCAGAGAAAATTCCAGATGTCCCTATGTTTCTTCATTATGAAATATCCCTTTCCGTGATCTGTATTCCAGAAAATTTTGAATCCTATTTCTCCAAAGTACAAAGAACCCTGATGAATATGTGTCAGGGGTTTCATTTAAAAACACTAATAAACCAAGCAGGTGGTGGCCAAATTGGAGAGGATGTTTGATCCTCTCCCAATTTCCCACTGCTGTAAAGACAGAGACCAATAGTAAATCATTCTTTATAGTCAGTTCTCCTGTTTTTTAAGAACAAGAAATCATTTTAGAAGACCTTTTTTTTTCCTTGCAAGGGCTTCATAACATCTGCACACAGCTCACAAAATAGAAGGAGAGAACGGAAACCACATCCAGAAATAATCATCTCCCAGCCACATGTAATGGATTATAATTGTTAAAGGGGCCATTGACTAAATTGGTGTGCTGGTGTTTCATAAAAAGTTATGTAAATCTTAAAGGGAGGTAATGCTCTTCTCATTATACTTGGGGATGAGGAGATGGTGAGACACAAGATTTTGCTACAGAACAGTAGCTTTGCTTCATTTCTTCTTACGCCACCAAATTTAGCAGACAATTTGAATAAAACCGTCGCCTCGCATACTCATATAAACTGAATCTTATTGCTAGCTGGGGCATACTGAAAAGCATGAGACTAATGGAGCCAAACCTCCCACAATTGTTTGATCAATTTGCTATCCCTTTATTTTTTTAATTTTTGTAGAAGAGCAAAGTTGCATTTTCCTCAGCCCTTACTCAACTAGCAGATAGTAGAAAGTTCTTATTACTCTTTTTAAACTTGCAAATGGGATTCTTTATCTCAGAGGCCCAATCACCATTTCAAAGAGAAGATTTTTATTTTTAAGAGATTCTTTTTTTAATTGGTTACTTGGAAAGTCTGTTTTAGAAAATGTACAAACTCACTGGAGTTAATTTGATCTATACGGTTTGAAAAAGGGCAAATTCCACCAGAAGGAAAACAGCATGGACATTGGAATGCAGTTATCTGGGATAATAATACTTAACAACTTAGGTAGAGGAAGTAGTTCCCCTTTAATATCTCAGCCCACACTTCCCTCCGCTATCACTATGCTAGTTGCATTATGTTCAGAAGCAATCAGATGCCTGCGACAATTGCTTTTTAAGCACCACAGAACTCGCTGCAGTAATTTGGTTGTTTTTCAACCATTCTCCAAACAAAAATATTTGTGCTAAATATGTTTTAACACAAAGGCTCTGAGTTTATAAATTATTATTTATTACTATTATTGGAAACTGACATACACATTCCCCCGCACTCCATCACCCTGCATTGAAAGTATTACAAAGACTAAGAAGAAGTTGGAAGAAATTAAGAGCACTTTCCAACCTTTTGAAAAGCCTAGAACAATAATTCACATATATCGTATATGCAATAACCCTGCAGTAAAGAGAAAGACATACAGAAAAGAGAATGTTGCATAAAAGCCTGGGTCATTGTATATTTCAAATGGTAAGGTGAGAAGTCAAAGCGTTTTGTTATTTGTAGTGCTTGTTTAATTGTAATTCTATATTCCACATTATGTGAAAATCTGAGTTTGAGCAAAGTTGGCTTTTTTTCTCTTTAATTACCTAGGCACTGTGCCCAGAGTTAGGACTTAGCTATCGAGGGACCCCAAGGGCCCCAGGGAGTGACTGATTAGATCAATACTAAATCATCTCCGAGCCAGGATGGCTTTCACCTGGCAGCCCTGGACAGTAGTTCTCCCTTCCGAGCCACTTTCCTACAAGCAGAGTCTGCCCCCACGTGGTGAAAGCGAGGGTCTGATCTTAACTTCCCTGGAGCCTCTTGCTCTAGGTCAGTGGGAGGGTATTTGTAGCAACCCATGCCTTTTGACCACCACCTTAAATTTTGAGCTTCTTTTTACTGCTTCTCTCCCTTCCATCCTCCTTCCCCCTTTTATTCTTGTTCTCTTTCCTTCTGTCTTTCTTTTTCTTCCCATCTACTTCTTCCTTCCTCCTTGCCTTCCAGAGCCTTTCATAGTATTATTATTAAGCAGCCCAGTCATGACAGCTGAAACTGATGCAGACCTGTCTGGGGAGAGAACTCGGATTCTGATTTAAGAAATTTAGACAATATTGTTTCAATAAAGAAATAATAATCGCCTTAAGCGGTAATGCCATGACATCTAGAGAGCTTAGCAGATGCTGAATGAGCAATCAGGAAACACAGGTTTCACTGGCCTTGCCCTTGTCCCTGGATTATATGAATATAACTGGCTCATATGAAAACTAAGAAATCTGGACACAAGTGCAGCTTCATAGAGAAACAGAGGCAGGAAGACAAAGTGGATTCCTCTGCCTTCTTCAAAGAAAAGCAGAAAGGTACCTTACCCATCAGGTCCACCAGCGAATCGGCAAGCCACCCAAGCACACACAACATAAGTAATCAAAAACAATGTCATTATGTGAATGTGACCACAAAATAAAGCTCTTTATTCCCATCATGGCCCTATTCCAACCAGCCTGTCATCTCTAGGACCATCCTGAGCAACCAATCCATTCAGGATTTCATTTTCATCCTAACACCTCTCTACACAGAAACCTTCAAGTGTATATTTCTTCAAATATACCTTCAAAGGTATGACTCTTCAAAGGTATATTGCCTTCAAAGTCTAAATACCTTGTATATTCAGGATCTCTCTCTCTCTCTCTCTCTCTCTCTCTCTCTCTCTCTCTCTCTCTCTCTCACACACACACACACACACACACACACACACACACACTGTCTCAACCTACTCAAGGTCTCTACTTCTAGCCACTTTTCTCTTCCTGGGTGTCCTCCAATGTCTGTCTGTTTCTTGCCTTCATGCTTTGGCATTTGCTGTTTCCCAGCCCAGAATGGTCTGACTCAAGGCCCACAGTCTTTTGTGGAGCTATTGTCAGTCTGGAAGTTCCTTTTTATTTAACAAAACTGAAACTGCATTACTGCACAAAGCAAGACATGACACCCAAGGAGATGTAAGTTGAGGGCATTTTCAGACCCATATGAAAGCCTCATGTTGAGATATAATGCATATATTTTAATACAATGTAATTTACAGAGCTATTAATCTTCCCGGGCAGTAGGTGGGGTGGGCTGGGGAGGGGGAAGTGTTCATAAACTAACAATAAAGAATTCACAGGGCTTATGCTATCACCAGAATCCTGAGATGGAATTATGGCCCCATAACTCAAAGTTGGCTGGCTCTTTGCATTTTCTAATGGAGGTATTGGAGGCATGGGTTCCTGCTCACTTTCACTTTCACTGAGCTTCCACTCCCTTCCAGTCACACCAAGAAGCCCCCTAACTACTTCACGATCTGCCTCAGAGGTAGGAAGTGTGACAAGTTAGTTAAACTGTGTCTTTGTTGAGGAAATGCAGAAGGGGCTCCCCACAGCCCTCCCAAACCAAGGACTGGGCACGGGATTGTGGTGGGAAAACCCCTCTTTCCTAGCAGCTATGTAAGTGCCATGGAGTACCCACCCACTGCCTCTAGATTTGGCTGGCACTTGCTCCCTCCCAGGAGCAATAACATATAGGGTACAGAATACCCACCGGTCAGGGAAGACCTAAATACCACTCAGATATTACACCACATGTCCATTTGCATGAAAACCCAGGAAAGTATTTACCTAAGTGTAATCTGACAATCCACTGAATCAGAATCATCTGGCATGATCATTTGAAAGCCAGATTCCTAGGCCAGCATCCCAGACCTACAGTGTCAGAATCCCAGGGGTAGAGCCTTGGAATATAGATGTACAAGTAGCAGTTGCAGTCATTCTTACCCATGCTACCATTTAAGAACCTCCCTTCCAAGTATTTACTCTGTTTTCCTTCATTGTGCTAAATGCAGTATTCCAGGCAGGGCCTACCTTAGACGAAACCATAGAATAACTAAAGGTATCAAAATCCATGCAATTCAAACCCACCTCTAACCCTGTACTGCCTCCCCAAAGCAGCCCTCTCAAAGCCACAGCACCGAAGGTTATCGGCGCACTCCTACTACTTGCCCTGGACTTACCCAGACTTACGTTACTCACATGAGCACTGTATGAGCATCTAGACCTTTCCCTCCACCCTCCCATCCCACAAAAGGTTGACTCATCTCTGCCTGATTTTCCCAGGATTTTGCCATTCATTAGATGAGAGCTAACCAATTTGGTCTTATCACTAATCCATGCTGAAAAGGGGCAATGAATAGGTACTCCTTGCACTTTGTCAGTGTTAAAGGACATTTTCCGGGGCAGATGAGGAGAGCCTTGGCCTTCTAAATTACATCATGAGGTCTAACCTGTCTACCCTTTGCTAGTAGGTCTCAGAATCTATACAACTTTATCTCTAAAATGAATTCATAATCCCCATTTGTGTCCCAAAGAGTAAGACTTAAAAGTGCTTTATAAACTGAAAAGTGGTATATAAGCAAAATAATGTATTATAATTCATCTCAAGACCAGCTCTGGTTCAGAGATATGATGGCAAATGTTTTGTTGGTTTTCACTCTCCTGGTAACAAACAAAAAAATTCTGTTAAGGTTTTTCCAGCCAAGTCCATATCAAATACATCCTTTGATTAGTGAAAATGGGTTTCCCAGAGCTGACCCTGCCTGCAGCTCATCTTTTTTGTCCTTCTCCATCCTCATGAATTTGGCTTAGACCTGCCACGTTATATGGATGCGGCCCATCAAGGATCAAACAGGTAGTCCTACCCCCTCATCTTACAAGTAGGAAATTTTCCCAGAGAGGTGACAGGAGATAGAAGCAGAAATGAGGCCAGAACCTGAATCTTCTAACTCTCAGCCCAGTATGTCACACCGCCTTGAGGTCACTATATCCAAATACCGTAACATGTCTCTGGAACATTTTTATCATGCTTAGAGATGTGCCCATAATGCCCAGCCCCATACCCTAATTTTACCAAGTCTCCTTATCTTCCTGCCTATAACCAAATTGCCCTCTAGACAATTCTTCCCAGAAGAACTGTCGGAGCGACACAACACAGCCAGATGCTGTATGAGCAGACCCCATACCCTATGCTTATCTGTGTAGACTAGTGCTGCCCCTGGAGTTTGGTATCATGTTGACATGTGGCTTCCTACTCACTGTTCAAAGCCTTTCATGGGGAGGAGTAGGTACCACAGAGAGGAGAAGATGGACAGGAGGTTAGATTGTTACATGGTCTGCTCTGTAATAAGCCAGGTTCTCACACGGACTATGGAAAGAGATCTCAAAAGTCATGACAGACGGACAAGAATCCCAGCAGGGCACCTTGTAAGATGGTCAAGGGATTTTCCTAAAACCTGTGTTTCAAAAAGACTGAGCTGAAGTCTTTGCTCTTTAGGCTACATGAGAACACTGAAACAGTCATGGATAACCTTTGGGCACGAACTGCTGGGATACCCGGTTTTTTAGCCTCAAAATTCCCTTGAATTTGGGGAAGGGCTAATTGAAATACAAAGCACATGTTCTTTAGTTTGAGCCAGGGGGAGAAATCTAAGGCTGGACAATGCTGTCAAATAAATACGAGGCACAATAACGATGGTGGCCTTGCATAACGAGCCTCGTGAATCTGAAAACCAAATCTGAGGACATTTGGTGGCTTGATTAATTTGCTTTGCCTATCTGCCATCTGTTGTTGTCTCCAGGAGCCCAAGATGGGTAGCCCTGCTTGGTTCTGCTGACTTAGTCCAGCTGGAAACCCTGCTTGTCTAAGGAGTGCAGGGTGGGGTCCTACAAAAGAACGAGGGGCCTGGCCCCTGTTCGGATCTCACCCTGTGGCTGGGAAATCAGGTTTTGTAGACACAGCTCCTGCCATATGTTTCTAAACTACTTTTACATCCTCTACCTCTGTTTAAAAGTTATGTAAACTCACAGGTTCACCTGTTTTATATCTTCCCATGCCGATGACTACGGAGAGAAGTGAGGTCACCTGGTGACAATCGGGCAATTGTTTCTTCTGAGCTGAGCTGCAGAGTGTCACATTTAAATTTTGCCTTTATTTTGCTTTCAGCTGAATTACTTCATTCTTCTCAGGGCAAAGCTTTTCATCAAATGCCTTATATACACTTGGTGTGCAGTGCCCTAGGTAGGCTTAGCTTTGCTTTCTGAACTAGGTAATGAAAGTATTGCTCATCTTTGCCCTTGTCTTACTCCCCCAAACCCACACTCTTAACTTGCCATATTCATTCTTCAACAAAAATATAATGAGTGCTTCATCTGTGAGGGGCAGTGAGCTAGGCACTGAAGGTTCAGAAATGAAAGCACAGACCTTGGCCCTCTGTGAGCTCATAGGCTAGTGGGGGAATATAAATAAATAAAACTATGCTACAAATATTATGACAGAGATTTACACAGGGTACTCGTGACAAAGATTTATAGCTGTTCACCCAAATTGATTCCACTCTTCGTCCATATTAATAGAGCTTTGGCTGAGCAAATAGCCAGCCACCCCCCAACCCCGCCAAACTCTCTCCTGGACAACTAAGCATGGTCCGGTGACTCACTTCTCCCATCAGGAATGTGAGGTGGAAGCAATGTGTGCCCCTTCACTGCTAGGCCTGAGAATGTTACACAAAGCTCTAGCACTTTCTCAAGAACTGGAACATGGACTTGCCTGAAAACGAGCTTCAATCATGTAGAGGACAGTGCCCTAGGGGGTGGGGAGAGACAAGGCATTAGGAACGCTGAATGACTGCACAGAACAAACAGCTCCATCTACCCAGGCTGGGCTGCTTTGGGAATGAGAATAAAGTTCTTTGTTCCTTCAGCCACTGTACTGTAGGGCCTTTGTTACAACAGATCTGCTTTCGCTCTACCCAACACGGCACAGTGCTCACCACACATGGGACTGAAGCACTGTCTGAAGTGGGAGTCAACGATTCATCAGATTGTTCACACACCAGGTCAACCTGCCTCCCTAGCACCAACCATATGCTCCTACCAGCTGCTGCAGCCTGACCATGGGAGCCCTACTCTGAAAACCACAGAATCGTTGAGCAACAAGGGCTCTGACCCAGAGGGAACATTTAAAATGACCCAAGAAACACCGGGTAGTGGAAAAGGTATGTGCAGTGGCATCAGAAAAATCCAGGTTGGAATTCTGAATTTGCTTCTTACTACCTCTGAAACTTGGGCAAGAATCTTAACATCTTTGAAGAAAGAATTTTTAATCTCTACCTAATAATATCTGTCTTGCGACATGGTTGAGAGGGTTGTAATAGATAGAAATGCCAAGCCCAGCACCTGGAACACAGTAGCCTCCTATAGGTGATTATTAGTAGTAGTATTTTGCAGGCCTTGATGAGAAAAGAACGAAATGGTCTCTCACTGCTGAGACAATTCTTTCCTGGAGCCACCAAGCCCATGACGGTTCAGCTAAAAAGTTTGCCTACATTGAAGAAATGTAGAGTTTGATCTCCTCACCTAAAAAGCGGGTAGAAGTGTATTTTGCTCTGAGTCTTCCTACACACATCTTCAAATCTAGAATAGTGCACACAAACTAACTTATGCCAAGAGGACAAATATATCTATTAAGAACAGAGAGTTGACTTCCTGTGAAAATTTTGCATCACTTTTTCTGGATGCCTGTTTCACTGGATTATAAACATAGCAAAAGCAGGAACCATGCATCTTTCATCCCGTCTTCCTCCAACTTAAAACATTTGACACCATGGCAGGCATTCTGCAAACATTCAATAAATATTACATGAATCATAAAGTTTTAGAGATATAGTCTTTAGAGATATCATATCTTGCCTTCGTTTCAGATTAATTTATTTATCCACTCATTCAGTCAATATATATTTGGATATATATAGGGAACTATAATGTACTGACAGATTGGGCTACACTAGAAATTCAGAAAGTAACACCACAATTGGTAAAATGACTTGCTCAAAGTCGAGCTCTTAGAATCAGGACTAGCAGGTAGGTTTTCCAGTCTCAAGGGGCTTCTTGAAGAGTCTTGAGCACACCAAGATCTTGACCAAAGGGCCCCTTGGCTCTTTCAGTTTGTCACTGCCCCGACATCTATGCAAAGCTGTCTGATCATCCTTTGGGGCTCAGGTCAAGGAGGCCTTGTTCAACCATCCTAGGTAAAGCCTCTAACATCCTCCTTCCCACAACTAAGAATAAAACCAGCACCTCCATAATCAAAACAACTCTTTGTCAAATATTCTAAAAGTCAAAAACTCAAAGAATAAAAATATTCTTAATGTTTTATTCCCTCAAAGTCCTACTCCCCTGAAGAAGACCAGGAATACTGTGACCGCCTTTCTTCTTAAGTTATGTCTAAATCTTTCAGTGGATGTTTCACCTAGTCAATTATGATTCCTCATTTCTTTTTTAACTTTTTTTATTTTGAAATACTTTCAAACTTTTAGAAAAGCTTCAATAGTAGCACAAATAATCCCCATATACTCTTGATTCAGATTCACTGAATATTAATGTTTTAACACATTTATCACTGTGTGTGTGTGTGTGTGTGTGTGTGTGTGTGTGTGTGTGTTCCCTCTGATCTGTTTGGGAGAGAGTTACAGACATAAATTCTTGAGGATATTTCTATCCAAAAAACAAGGCTATGTTCTTACATAACAACAGTAGAGTCATTAAAACCTAGAAAAGTAATATTGATACCCAGCTATTACACAATATACAGATCTTATTTAATTGCCATCAATTATCCTAATAATGTCTCTTACAGCAAAAGAGAAAAAAATTGTACTACTCATAGTCAGAAAAAGAAAGTCTGTACTATCAGATCTAGTCTAAGATCACGTGTCTCCTTGAATCTTCTTTAATATAGAACAATTCCTCAGAATGTCTTTTGTTTTTCTCAGTATGTCTTTATCTTTCATGACCTTGGCATCTGAAAGAATACAGGTCAGTGGTTTTGTAGTATTTCTCTCCATTTAGGTTTACCTTATGTTTCTTCAAGATTAGATTCAGTTATATAGTTATATATTTTTGCATCTTTTCAGAGAGCACACAATTTCCACTTGTTCAACTCCTGGCAATATTAACTTTTATTATTTGGTGAAGATGGCAGCAGTGGAATGGAGAATAAAATTGGGTTCAATTTCCTCCCAAAGAGATGACTGCCATTTTCTTCGTGTAAAACTCAGATGCCACTAGACCTACACTCTTAAATACACCATTTCCATTTGACAAGACAGATGTATGGGACCCTTCCCATCTTGTTTTCTTGAGTCCATCTGACTCATCCTCAAATGGATATACCCAGCCTGAGAGTCACAAGGTCTCCACTGACAAGGCTTTCAGTTTCAACAAGAGCTTAGTAGCAGATTATCAGCTACCTTAGAAAAGGGGGGGCCAGGAGAGACACCAATTTGTGGCCATCAGAAAGGTGGTCTATTGTATGAAAAGGGGGCTTCTCCAATACTCTAGCAATCATTGCACCCTTAACGAAAGCTGAGATATCCCTTTTTCCATCTAGGTTTATATACTGTTTTGTTGAATCAGCCAGGAGGGGACAGTCCATGTGGTAGTCCCTGAGTAGGAAAATCCCCTCACAGTACAAGCATATAAAACATCATTGCCAATTATGCATTCAGCAGTGGAAACGACAATAATAGTATAGTGAAGTGGTCCAGAAACCCCATGCAGTAGGTCATTTGAGCTTCCCTTCCCCACTTTGAACTGTGCCCAAATCCCCTAAGTTGAATTCAGGCACCAGGAAGTCTAACTTGATGCATATCAGAGTCTACACAAGATTCCCAATCATGCTATTTCCCAGATGGGCAGGTGGGAAGCAAAGGGTAGTAGGAGAATCTAGGCTATGGTAGGATGGCAAGGGCTGCCAAAGGGGAAGTTGACTACTAGGCCTTTTCTCCTCTTTCAAGACCTCACCCTAGGGTCAGAGCCCAAGCACAGCACTTCCTCTCTCAGACACTTCTGCTGTCCAGCAAGCACCAGGACCCCGGATCCCTTTTCTTTCTGCCCCTGAACACATGCCACAACAGTTCCATCCTGCTGTTCTGGGGGGCTTCAGTGACCCCTGTGCCTAGCACCACATCTTCTCAAGCTGAGCTGTGAAAAGAGCCAGATAGATGAGTGCGGTGACTCTGTGCTATTAGTCAAGGTGTTAGGTTCACTTTTCTTTCTGAGTGACCTCCTGCTTATGACTTAATCAATGCTTTCAATTCATCCAAACCAATGTTTTTGGTTCACCCAAAGTTCTACTGAAATAACAAGGTCCTCATTGCTGACACCAATTGTTTGGTTTGGGGGCATTCCTGGCTCAGTAACCATGGACACACTGCCTTTCAGCTAGGGCCATCGAGCTTGTTTGCCTGTTGTCATGATAACATCCCTTCCTCTGCCATAAAGAGGAAAGAATAAGCAAAAATCAAGCACCATCTGGGTAGTTTGTTTAGTCCTCCTTCTTGTTGCTCAGCCTCTAAGCATTAGCTGAGCCTCTAAGCATTCAACTTGTGTTCATTAATAGGATAGTAAGAAACCCTTCTTCCACCTCCACCTCCCAGACACACCCCTCCTCCCCACACCTGGGCAAGAATACTCACTACCAGATCGAAGGAAGTTTTCTCATCATTCTCAACCAGGTTCGTGAAACTCTTCCAGAAAGTCACATCTCTGTTATTATCCCATCCTTTTCCCCAAGACTGTCAAAATTGCAATTTGATTTTACCCTACTTTTATAAGCCATGAAGTTAGCCTGTTGCTGTTTCATGGATTCATATAGAAAACACAAGACACTTGTATCACAGACCATGGACTTGGCTATTCACAGCACAGTAAGCATCACAAGCATCAGCATGTTTACGCTGGTTCCCCTTGTCCCCAGGTCCCATGGGGACAACATGAACAACCCAGATGGATACCTGCATATGCAGTGTGTTGCGTTGTAATAAAGAAACACTTATCTTCAAGAATCTACCAATTTTATAGCAAACAGTAAGCAACTCTACCTTTTGTCCCACAGGGAGACATTACCTTAATCTTCTAAATTGCTCATTACAGATACAACCCTGAGAAATAGCCTAGGTAAAGAGAGGTCAGGGACTTACATTCTTGGTATACCCAACAAGATGTATAGAAGCATGAGAAACTTATGGAGGAGTTTTTCCCAATAACAACCAGCCCTGTGGGGGGAAAGTAGTAATTTTCAGAGATCTTTATTGTATCATTTGCCAATTTCCTGACTTAAATACTACCTCATGGCTGACTTCAAGCTTCTAATGTGATATCACTCAAGTTAAAGTTGGAAAAAGATGTGCACACACACTAGCTGGATCATCGACTGATAATTGTTGCTTAAACCAATTATTTCTATGATTGTTGCCCTTTGTAATACATTGAAAGGTATCCATTTCAAAGTTTGTTCACCTGTGAGTACAGAACCTCCCTCATCTGAGGATCCTAAAATAATTTCTAGAGAAGTCTGGAAGGAAAATCTTGGGTTATACTCATGGATGAAAGAGAACCCACAAAATTGAAATGTTGAGAACTGTGGTATGATAGTCCCAACCTCTGACTGGTAGTCAATCATCCACATTTCTTTCTGTGTCTTTAGTAAACCATTAAACCCATGCTTATAAAGTTCTAAGTCTGTAGTCATTTTGTCTGACATGATCTGGCTTTAATTTTCTTCATAATATTTATCACTCCATAAATTTCCAGGGCCCCCCTTTTATTTATTTATTTTTTTACTTCATAGATGGTCTCACTGCCTTTAGAATGCAAAAACAAGCATTTCACCCATCTTGTTTACCCCTTTCTTCCTGGCACCTATACGTGCCTAGCATGTGAAAGATAGTCAATAAATACAGGATATATAAATGAATTCTGGGTCCTGTGTTAGTACCTACCTCATCTCAGTATGCTGCCTCTGCATTTAGTCACTTTCAGGATGGTGGGCATGGCAGATAGCAATCAAGATGGCAAACAGAAGCTCCAAATTTTTCCTCTTATAATTAAACCTTGATTGGGTTTCAGGACATTTGATATCCCAATGCTGCCTCTCACACACTATGTATAAAGAGATCTTTAAATCTTTCCATACCTCAGTTTCTCCATCTACTGTGTTCAAGGATCTCAGAAAGAATGGCGTCAGCTTTCATTGTCATCTGTAGACCATTCAGTGTTGGGCATGTATCTCTGATAGTTTTTGTCTCATTCTGATGATGTCCTTGCCTCTGGAAGGTGATAGGAGAGTAGAAATGAACAGCCATAGTCTTGCATTTCTGTCCTCTATCATAGTGATTCAGAAAATCTGGAGGTTCTTTGAAGGCAATATCCCAGCTTCTCTTTAACCAGGATTCAAACCATTCAAACAAGTTCCCCAAACTCACCACTCATCTGTTTTTCTCATCTACAAAATGGAGCTAATAATTTCTATACATCACAGTGTTGCAGTGACGTTATCTCATTTAAGATAACCGAAATCAGGGGTTCTCAAGTGAGGGTCTTTGATCCACAGCATTGACATCACCTGCCAGGTGGTTAGAAACACAAAATCTTGGGACCCACCCTAGACCTACAGAAGCAGAAACTCGGGGGTTGCCCCCTTCCATCTGTGCTTTAACAAGCGTTCCAGGGATTTAGATCTAAACTAGAGTTTGAGAACCACTGACAAATGAAATCACCTGACTCTCCTTTGGTCCTCAATGTCTGCTTGTCACCTATTCATTCAGGTCTATTAGCCACCCAAACCAATCCCAGCTAAGCTGCAGAATAATTTCTTCTCACCACACTTGGCAGATGGGAACAATGGGTGGGAGACTTAGGAGCAGACCCTGCTCTAAAACCCAACTATAAATGCTTCCTCTGGCTGTTGTTCCCCTTCTCCACAGTTATCACAATTTGACCAAATATTACGTCAATGTTTATGTTTCTCTTTCTCCTGTATCTTTTTATTTTTCAAGGAGTTGTTTCAGCAAACTGAGGGTTATGGAGGGAGGGATGGGTGAGCCTGGTGGTGGGTATTAAGGAGGGCATGTATTGCATGGAGCACTGGGTGTGGTGCATAAACAATGAATCTTGGATCACTGAAAAAATAAAATTTAAAATAAAAAGAAGTTGTTTCAGTAGACCAATTTATGCATACACGTGTAGCCAAATAGTTGCCTGTGTGGGCGGAGACTAAAAAGGCCCTAACACTGGGGTGACAGAGGAAAGAGCACATGCTTCAAAATCAACCAGTGCTGGGCTCACACCATCGAAGGAGCACCAGACAAGTTAGTCTTGGTGGACCCCAAGTTTTTCAAATGAAAAATGGCCTTAACAACAAGAAAAGCCTCTATTTTATTGAATGTCTCCTCTGTCCCAGGCACTAAGGCAGGCATCCTACATTTGATATATATTATCTCATTTCAACCAAAACCACAAGTTATCTTTTTTATCTTTAAACATATCTTATTTAAATACTACCAACATTTTCAACGTGATTTTGCAATATTCAGGGCCCATCACTTTCTTTTCCAATATAATCAAAAGATAACAAAGACACTTTGGGGAAACGGGACTTAATTAATAACTAGCTTTTTGGCAAACTCTGCTAGAATCCCTCAATTCCATTAAGTGAGTGATATCAGTTGGAAAAATGAGGCTAATTTTGCTGCAGGTTTAAAGAAAGTGGAAATAACCTCTAAATAGTGGTGTATCTGTGCTTTGCAGTAAAGGTTTTTAGTTCATACTTAATTGAAAAGGCAAGTTACTGTTGAATTTTGAAAATCCTCAGAGTTTTTTAAAGTAATTTAATGTAGCATTTTATGGTTGCTTTTGTAGTTTAGAATTTGCGATGGATATCGAGGGATGTATATGCCTTCTGATCCCTTAGATTTAATCAGACTTCTCGCTTGCTTGCATAATGGTTTATGGTACCTTTGATGATTTGCAGCCAACCTAGCTCTTTTAATAATTTACTGTAAAGGCATTTAATTTTTAATGGACAAGAATGGGTTAGAGGTAGCTTTTGCATTGGTAAATGCTCTCCTGAAGACTGGGAAAAAGGAACAGTGTATTTAAATTCCAAACATTATTGAAAAACATGCGTCTTTTATTACCAAATTCAAATGCATAATTGAAGAACATACCTAACCCAAAATTATTGTTCATGCTTTATTTAACCAGAAGATAGCATTGCTTTCATGATGCCATCATGAGATCATTTTTTCAAATGTCCCCCCCCCTTTTTTTTAATCTCCCATGCTGCTTTCAATATTCTGTCCCACCAGATAAAGGGTATCTGCCACAGGGTGAGAATATACATCATTTTATTACATCTTGCTCTTCAAGAAAAGCCCAACAAAAGAATGGTTTGTAATGTCTGGTACATAAAAGAAATACCATCTTATACTCATTTTCCTTAAAAGTTTTTCTAAGATCTCCATATAATGTGCATACCTAGGAATGCTTTCACAGCTAGTCTTAAAAATATCAGAGTTTCCATGTGGAAAGAAAAATGGGAAGATGCCAGGATAAATATTTTTTAAGGCTTGATGGAGGACAAAACATATCTTTCTTTCAGACGCACATAAAACAAAAAATGTTGCAATTGCCGAATAACCCCTTTTTCAGATATGCCATATGTAAAAATCAGAATGGCTTCACAGAACTACTTTCTGGGGAATCAACTAACAGCCTACAGCCCTGGAAACTTATTCTCTACGATCCTAACATTCCACAGCTGACTGTCCCCAAGCTTACCCTGAAATGGCCCACAGGGAGAACTCTGATGGTCAAGGGTCCAAGTCTGAGCTCTGTTTCTAAAGCACCTTTGGAAGTCAGACATGAGAACAGTTTCATGAAAATGTGAAACTCATTCTCTTTGTTTTGGCCTTCAAACAGTCCTGAGACCAATGCCTGCTACAGAGATTCGTTCCCAAGAACCTTTGGTTCTTAGCCAAGTAGTTTGTGTTCTGTCAAAAATTACCCCATCTAAAGATGAAAGTTTGAGGATTCAGCCACCATTTCCATGCTTGGCTTCCTGGGATAAACCTGCAGGTGCACGACTTACCTGGTTAACGAGGACTCTATCTACTGCCCACCATCTTTTGGCTTCCTGGCAGGGGTTATGTATAAAACAGCCTATAGAATAGCTTTCTCTCTTATCCAGAGTCTCATCTCCACCCCAGCTAATGAACAGAAACTTCGATATTTAATCAACTGTCCCCCAACTTTGAGGAAGCAGGAATTGCTCCTGAGCAGACAAGTTCCAAGGCATCTGACTTGGGTGACCCTTATCAATCACATACACACATATCTCTGTCTTCTCTCCAGCTCTCTCAAATTTTTTATCTCGTATCATCAACTTGATGTTTTAGAGGTAAAGAGTCCTTAGTGATCATCCGGCAATCCACAAACCCTTCCTGTGAAGAAACTATGAGCTAGGTAACTGCCCAAGGTTACACAGAAGCCAGAAACTAGAATTCTCTACATTGAGTGTTTTCTAAATAGAGTGCTTTTTGAAATCTGCTTTCCAAATCAAGTGCTTTTCCCATTATATCAGAGTCTCACTCTCCCCTTCCTCTATCTCTGTCTTCTTCTCCTCCCTCCCCTCTCCTATCCCCCAACTACTCTCATTGCTTTTGCTTTAGTTTTAGGTATTTCCATGGTGCCAGGGGAACACATGAGTATCAATTATCTGCTGTGGTAGCCTTCACTGCTAAAAAAAAAATTCAAGGACGGGCAGGGGGCACAGATAGTGGATATTCCTGACCCCAGTCTAACAGTTTTTTTTTCCTCCTCCTCTTCCAATCAGGTGTGCTGCCTCTTTTTTGCATTCTGACAACACCGCAGAATGAGTTGACTTAACCTTAGCTTATTTGCCAGCCTAGTCTCCATGACAGAAACATAATTAAGTTTCTTGGTCATATTAATTCTTCTTAATGTCCTCACCAGGTTGTGGCTTTGTGAACTATTTTCAAAAGAGAACAAGAGATGTAGAAAAGAATGTTATAAATGTAGCCTCTAATCTCTATCCTGGCCTGGGTTACCTAACCTCTATCCTTGGCCTCCCCTCAAAATTTATGCCAACCAAATATATGAAGTGATACACTATAGTCTTAACATTGGTTAACGCTAACCAATGGAGTGGGGTACAGCTAGAGAGGGAGATTATTACCTTGAACCCATTAACATCTTTTAAAAGATGAAGGGAAAATGAAGAAAGGAAAAACGGGAGGAAAACATGCCTAAACCACAATAAAATTATAAGCCTGAAACCTAGAATATATCAGGGAAAAAATGTTTTAAGTATATATTACAAATTAAAAGGCTACAGGCATAATATAGTCAAATGTATAATTCTTTACATCTATAAGGCTAAGTTTTTAATGAAAGGTGAAAAGGTCTGTAAATTCTATTTTTTCCCTTAGCAGTTAAAAATAGGGAAATTCTGAGTTATGGACTGATTGTGAATAGAAAAGAAAAACGTCTCTGTTATGACTGGGTACTAGAATTTTTCATACATACTGCCCGTGTCTATACAAGGGGGAAAATAGACTGAGTAACAGTCAATCTTGTATTTGGGGCAGACTAAATGATTAACCATTTCACATCTGAGTCAGTCTCAATCCAATCAACTGTATGGAAATGAGTCACTATAATTGAAAAACTACTTAACTCAAAAGGGTTCAGTCATTAATCACATAGCAACACAACGGAAAGATAATTTTTCTGCTAAAGTTCCCAGGCTCTATTTGTTCATTCATTCCTTCACCAGATATTTGTTGAACTCTTACAAGGATCCAGGCACTCTATAGGGCACTAAGAAGAACAACAACAACAAAAACAACAAAACCACTCTCAAAGAACATTGCAGATTGGAAGGGGAAAATAAAAAACAAATAAATTAGCTCATGATCTAAACATAAACACATAGATTTCCCACACGGACAAAAAAAAAAGTGGGGATAGGGAGCAAAAGGGAACAATTACATATCTATTCTAGGGTGAGTGGAAAAACCTTCACAGAGGAAGTGACATCTGAGCCAGGACTTAGGAAGAAGTTGGATTCATTGCAAAGTTTCCAATGAAAATCAAAACCTGAAAATAGAAGAGTCCAAGTTTATGAATACCTCCTTTAGGCCAGCATTTCCCAATGTGTTTACAGATCTTATTTGGGAGAGGGGAAAAAAAGGATTCCATGGTCAAAAGAAAGTTTAGAAAATGCTGGATTCTACAACATTAAAGTTTCCTTTACAGCAGGACTCCTCAGAACCTTTACACTCTCAAATTTTATGCCAACAAAATACATGAAATGATACACCCAAGTGTGAACACTGGTTACTCCATGGGTACATAACTGGGGTGGAGTGGAATCAGTGAGCATTACAGAAATCTAGAAAGGAGAGACAGAATATACAGTGATTCCCAGGATTACAAGAAGTCCCCTTTTCTTTATAGAACTTGAGGATCTACTTGTCTGTGTACAGACTTTTTACATCTGTATTCATGATCTGTACTCATGGATTTACTTTCATGTGTGTTTTAGACTAAGAAAAGGTGATTGTATGCTCCATCAGTGAATGTTTGAATCCCTATTGGAAAAAGCAGCAGAAAAGTCTTAACATTTATGATTATTGCCATCAACACTACAATCATCCTCATTCCTGAAGGCTGCCATTGTCTTATAGAATTCTAAAGAGGCTATGCCACCATTTTGTTTGGTGTCAGTGTTCGAAGAAGACCAGAAAACCCAGAGTAAAATGACTGAGCAATACATATGCATTTGATTGGTAATTATGTCTGAGATAACTCAACCAAATAGCAACCCAGAAATCACTTTTCTTCTTTGTATAATGACCAACAAATAGATTAACAATCAGATCTTCCCTTCACACTCACTGCCCGTGTGTGTTGAATTATGCTCTATTTGTGAACAAGTATAATTAAGTATATTTTAAGAAGTACTAAATATTAATAAAAATGGAGGAAATGCAGATGGTCCAGATAACATTGTAAAAGATGAATGATTCACGGGGTCACTATTTCTGTGAACAGAACTTCAGAAACTGCAGATAAAGAAAGATTCCAGGCCTGTGACATGACACTATTTAAAGCACGTACTTACTACCTGTATAATAGGCTGGAAAAGGACTGATCCAATTGATGATGGGAGTTTTAGATCTATGACTTACATTATCATGATGAATCCTATATTAATATTAAAGTTCTATCCATCACACTGGAAATTTTCCTAGAGAGTTTTTAACATTTCCCTAGTGGCTGCCTTAATATGTAAATCAGTGCCATCCTGGGAGACCATTGCAGAGTCTCTGCTTGTTAACTTTTTCTACCTCACATTTTTTTCCATTTTATTTCTTTACAAACTGAGTCCCTTTTGGTTTTAGAGAAAAGAAAGTCACTTTCTCTTCAGATCACCTGAGTCTGTACCACTCTTGCCAACGCTCTCCTTCACCTGTTCTGCATTGTTTCCTACTTCCCTTTTGTTTGCTGATAGTAAAATTAGCAGCAGCAAGAGGTCTGCTCTGTAAGTTTAGGAAAGTTGGCTCGAGATTCTAGGACAAGCAATAAATGCTGGCCAGCTTATATTTTGTAGCCTGTAAAATGTTGGATACCGTAGCTCAGATTCTTTGGTCGGTGGCCACGGTCTGCAAATGTCACATCACATCAAAATCACTTCAGCAACTGTTCACAGACCTGACCAGAGGGAGTGAGGGTGATGCAATCGGACCATGTGGGAGAGGAGTTGGAGTCTCGTGGTACTAATTACCGTGTTTTAAGAACAGTGCTGCCCCAGGTTCTCAGGTGTGACAAAGATCTGGAGGTCTCCTTGACCCTAATTACAATAAGCTCTAAATTCAACTACTTTTGAGATTTGGGGTGGGGGTGAAGGAAAAGAGTAACAGGCCCAGAACCACTGGCTAGGCCTAATTCTCTTGTCCATGCCCAAAAGAAAACCTTGAAGCTAGAAGTTCATCTTCCACCAGTCTTCCAATGATGCTCTCTTCCCTCCCAGACTTCGCCCCTCTTCCTCCTCCTTCCACCCCACAATTAACTCTAGAGGATAGTAAGAACAAAAGCAGAGGGGTGGCAGTGATCAGCAACCGACATTTTGGAGGAACTTGTGGCGCTGATGACTCAGGTAAGCATTTGCTCAACTTTTTCCCCAAATGGGCCATTCAGAAACTACAGGCAGCTGAACAGAGAGTATGTGGACACTGACTAGCTGCCCTTCACCCTACAGCTGTCATTTGTTCCAGAATGTGGCCAACCCCTATCATCCCCCCGACTCCAACTTTTTTCACAATTTACCACTCAGAAGGCTTCCAGGAGGGTGCTGAAAGAGAAGGACTGGAATAACCCAGAGCATCCCAAACTTCCTTTACTAGTGTAGTTAAGGAGAGGAATGTGGAACTAAATGGTCCAGTCTCCTAAATGGAGAGCATCTACTGTAAGCAGTGGAAGGGAGAAATTACCTGGCAGATTTTTCATTCGAAAACTTTATAAATTTTTTAATCTTACTCTTTCAAAATGAGCCATAAATGGGTCAAATGATACCGAATAGTAAAATGGATGTGGTATGAATTCTTTATAATTATGGAAATGGCAGCTTCCTTATTGGTTACATGAGTCACGTAACATGTAATTCCCTGTCTTGGGTTATTAATAATGGATACACAGTTATCAAATTGTTTTAATGAACACTTCTAAAATACTTTCTTTCACCAAAAGCAAATATTTTATTGTAGACAGATATTTTTGTAGGACTGAACCAGGATGTCCCATTATTAGTACTTCTAATTTAGTGTAAATATTATCAAAAAAATTGACAGAAAACAATGAGGCTAATTATCAAAAGAATATATGCTTATATTTGGAATTATACACAAAGGGCTTTATTTTTACTATCTCCAAAATAAGCATTTACTAATCTATTATTTAAGGAAAATCCATTGTGTAAGGACAGGGAATTCTGGAGTGTTTCCAAAGACTACCCAAGTGTCAGACAGAGAATGGCAAGTCTGCCAACTTAATAGAAAAATAAACTTGCTTGCTCAAAAAGCAATGAACCACTCTACTCTGGGTCATAGAACTCACTCAACCTTAGTAAACACAGTGGGAAGAAATGAAGCAAGCCAGTATCACCACAGCAAAATAAAGAGTGTGAAACATTTAGGAAAGAGGCCCAAGTTAAAAAGAGTTTAGGACCATTTAGGGACCAAACCACCTGGTCTTGAAATTCTCAGGACTGTGCTTTATATCTGGTGTTGAGCATAATGGTGGAAACAGGAGCGCCTCCCAATGCCAAAGAGAAACACCTGAGCCAGGCCTCTCACCTGCCAGGGGAAAAAGGGAATCTTACAGGCTCTCAAAGTTGGCACTGCTTTTGATGGATATATGGAGAAATAGCTGGGAATTGTGCCCTCAGCTGCCCCTGGGGAAGGAAGATCTCGAATTTGTTTTGTTTTGTTTTGTTTTGTTTTTATCATCAAAGCCCCATATGAGCCACAAAAATATCTCACAAGAACACCTGCTTGCAAAAACAAAGACCCAGATGGCAGAGAGAAAAGCACTGTCTACTGGTATCATTAGGTAGGAGAGAGACCTCCTCAGCATCTTTAAAGAAAAACAGAGACATGCCCACCAATAGAATGGTCAAGTGGTCCTCTAACTGCAATTCAGAACTTCAGTTTTTCACCAGCTTGGGAAGCAGTTTTCCTCTGCCTGGGGACTTGGACTCAGGAAGAGAACCATCCAGATTCTTCTTCGTGCTCTATCTATCCAGCTGTATTAGGCACTTCGAATTGTCTTCCCAGTAGCAACACTTACCCCCAATGCTTTCACGGGTTTGCAATAGGATCTTCAATGTTAGTGCAATGTGACCCAGCTCTTGCCATAAATGATTGGTTCAGGATGGGGATCCTTATCTAGAATGGGCCAATCAGAATCCTTCCCTGGTGATTTTGATCTAGAACTGAGATAAAGCAGTTTTCTCATGAGGTTGCTAAAATTGAGGATATGTAAACTCGGAAGGTATTAACAAATGGCTGAGAGGTGGAAAAGTAAAGACAGCAGTAGAAAGGAATAATGAAACTGATGCATTGACAGAAGAAATGAGAATCAAGGAGAAAGTCCCAATGGTGATTTGAGTCCTAGGCTCCAGGTGTTCTATAGGCTCCAACCCCATTCATAAGATATCCCCATATCCTCATAAGAAATTCTCCATTTTGCTTAAACACGTTAGAAATTTCGGTTACATGCAACCAAGGAGCTTTGAGTAATATATCAGGTAAAGAAGAGCTAGTTTTCATTGGGGAGGGTTTGTGCTTTGGTGAATGCTGTGAAAGATGTAAGCCTGATGATTCACAGACCTGTACCCCTTGGGCAAATAATAAAAATAAAATTAAAAAAAAAAAGAAGAGCTAGTTTTGCAGCTGTGCCAATATGAAAAGCCTCAACTGCTAAACATTTACAAGACTAGGAAACTGCTCAAGAGGCAGGGTGGTCCAAAGTAAGCCCACAGGTGATTTCTCTCCTCTTTCATCTCTCACCATGGCCAAGATTCTGGGACTCCTCCTCCTTGGTTATGTTTTTCCAAGTTAGATTAGGTTAAGAGAGTCATTAAGGGAAGTTTTAAAGCAGTAAATTTAAACAAACAAATCAACCCAAAGAATATGGAAGCATAGGAAGGGTAGTACCACTGCTCTTGACCTCAATATTGGGTAATGGGGGCATGGTGGTATTCACTGAAAGATCCACATCAGTCTCCTAGCTGGATGCTTCTAGATCATGGATCATCAGCTACGCCTTATCGAGGAATCAGAGAGGGCTCCAATAAGGCCCATCAGCCAAAGCCTACCATCATAAAACTGCTCTGGTCATTTAAGCCTGTGTTTACAATAGGCTATGTCCCTAGAGATGGTATGGCTGCTTGTACATCTAAATATGTTCTAAAACCTTTACCAGCTTGGTCTGTTTTCTTTATTATTGTTTCTCAACGGATAAATACCTGATTTCTTTTTTTTTTCTTAAGATTTTATTTATTTATTTGGCAGAGTGAGAGAGATCACAAGTAGGCAGAGAGGCAGGCAGAAAGAGAGGAGGAAGCAGGCTCCCCACTGAGCAGGGAGACCAACGTAGGGCTCAATCCCAGGACCCTGAGACCAAGACCTGAGCCAAAGGCAGAGGATTTAACCCACTGAGTCACCCAGGCGCCCATAAAAACCTGATTTCTTAAAACCATCTGGTACCGAACCCAGTATAAAATTAAATCCATTAGGTATTAACATTTATTTAGCTCATTTAACCTCAAGTCAGTACAGAATTTTCTGTCTAGATCTCACCTTTTAGAATCAGGAGAGTGCCAGAAAATCTTCTCTGCTAATTAAATTTATACTCCAAATCACTATAGATTTAAAAATATGATTTTGAGTGCTCCTCCAACAACTATTTGACTGTAGGTTTTTCCATTTGGTTGCTTGGAATTGGTTGCATTTTATTTGTCATGGAATTGGTTGAGCTTAACCAGTAGAACTGCCATGCTGTCATTCCTGGCTACGTCATGGACACATCCTTTTGAGGGTCCAATAAAACCGGTATTGAAAGAAAGTGTAAACCTCTCCTCAGTAATGAAATCCAGCCACTATGATCTAAGGGATACAGCCGCCCATTGGTATGAGGTACCCACATGAACTCAGACCCAAAACAGAGGGTCAGGCAATGTGGCCAAAGCCAAAGGACTGGTAACAGAGAAAAATAAAGTCCAAGCGCCAGTGCGTTAACACAAGGCCCAGCTTCTGCTCAGAACAGCAACTGCATGGCTGCTGTGGGCCTTCGGAAAACTCGTACCAGTAGCACTCAGGAGCACAGAAGACACATGACCCCTAATCAAAAAGAAAAAACCAACCACAATCCATTCATGTGTACATCTCAAGTAGCCCCCTTATCATCTCTTTTCCATCAGAGATGAAAAAGCGTCTAGAAAAGTCTACATTCGTGATGACATTCATTTTTATTAGTTAGCCATCTGCCCTTACTTCTGTCTGAAATGGGAAAACAGTTGTACTTAAAAACATTCTCCAAAACCCACATCACTGTAGGCTTAAGCAACAGATTTCCTCCCCAGTGAAGATGTGTTCAGGCTAATGGAAAAATCAGGCTAGTGGATTAGCAGAGGTCCTTCCTAAACTATTAAAAATCTCAAATTTTCTTTTTATTAAAGCAAATTACTATTTGAAGAGCACACTCCACATTCTGGAGCAGAATCCTTCAAAACAAAAACAAGATATTGAAAAGGCACTCACTTTGTAAAAAACTAAATTATTCTGCTCAGGTTAGAATAACAAGATGGCTGCTTGCTTATTTTAAAAATATCAAAGGCAAAACTGGCCAAAAAAAGAGGGAAAAAAATCCCAGGAAAGGTCTTGGTTTCCATTACCTATATTTGTATAAAAGCTATGTGTTGTTTTAACTAAACATCTGGTCTTTGTCCCTTATGTAGAGAATTCTGAGTTTTCTTGACACTTTGGCAAGAGGTACCATAACCCCCTGCCAGGCCAGTAAAAATCACACATTTTTCCTGCAAGGAAAAAAATGTCAATAAAAATGAAACATTAAAAAGAGTAAAAGCTCAAATTGGAAAGCTGTGCTGTAGAGAGGCGGCTTCCTAATCAGCCTTGCACAATTGCTGTAAAAATTCCTTAAAACATTACCACTCCATATCACTTGAAGGATTTAATACTGAAAAGTTTGTTCAATATATTGTTCTAGAATAAGTCCTTTAGACATAGGGACCTTGCCATTTAATCCACCTTCTAGAATAAATCTTATGAATTAATTTTTATAATTATTTAATATGTATTCCTGTACAAACCGATTCTCTAAGTGACTCCAAGTAGAATTGAATTTCAACTGCTTCTGCTACACGGAGGAATCATCTCTGTCTCACATTCACATCAGTACCTCCAAAGCCCTGGCACTGTACTCTGTCATAATAAAAAGCAGAGAAGTAAATACAATCCTGCTATCAAAATATGACAAGCTCATTATAACAAGCCACTCATAAATCTTGAAACAAAGGCACCATTACGCATTTTTAAAGTAGTAATGTTATACAATTTGCATAGGATGATTTTATTTGGAACCAAGGCAGCTATTTCTTTGTCTCTGCACACATTATACTGAAATGTATTTATACAGTAATGCCACCACCCACCAATAAGGGGGCCTGAAATTAGTTAACGAATGGTTACAAAATACTTTGCAAACATGCAGTGCAAAATAAAACTATAATGCCCATAAATTCTTCTGCAGAGTGCAACAATTGGACTATGCTTGGATGGAGAGAAAGAAAAAAACTGTCAAGGGGAAAATGGCCTGGGAGTCCACTGCTGGGCTGAGGGCAAGGAACAGGGTTCTATAACAAAGTTCTTCTGCATATTAACATTCACCACCTCTTCAGCAGACTTCACCAGGGCCTTAGGGGACATGGATCAACGTGTGGAGGAAGCTAGCTCTGCTGCATAAAAATTTAAATAAAAACTTGCAGCCCATGGCACAAAAGCAATCACTTATTTTAAATATTGTCCTAGAGGTGCAAATAAACCAGAACCTTACAAAGTCCTAGACCCAACTCAAGTCAACTCAGTTCCTGATTGGTAGGAAGGATCTGTCCCCTACTCTAACTGCCTGCCAGAGGTTGGGGGCATCTAGTCGGCATAGAAAAATAACGAGCAATCAGAGAACCCTTTTCTGCCCTCAGCCAGGGGGGCCTATGAAGTCCACCTACTGGACGACCCTGAAGCATCGTCAGGAAGCCCTCCTTAGGGCTGTGTCATCTCTTTCACACCCTTCCTGGTGTCTGGACCCATTAACACAGCAAGATCCATCAGAACACATCGAACTTATCAAGCTGCATAAGTTCAGCTTGAGGACGTAAGAGGATAAACCTACATTCACATTCAACCTACTCATCCCTGACTGTCCACATATAGGTCTCAGTCTGGGAAAGCCTTACATATGAATCCTCACTGGGAAAGTATTAAGATGTTAAGATTTCAGGATAAGCCAACAAACTTAAGCTTTAATAATGTGTAAGTCACAGTAAAGAGGAAACTCTGGTCAACAGCCAAAACTGGGAAAAACAATGAACAAGCACCTTCAGTTTTAACCCTTATTAATACCAATGCAAAATGTATTCACTCATTTAGAAATAAAGTGTCCTGGGCACCCAGGTGGCTCAGATGGTTAGGTGTCTGCCTTCAGCTCAGGTCATGATCTCTGGGTCCTGGGATCCAGCCCCACATAAGGCTCAGCAGGGAGCCTGCTTCTCCCTTTGCCTCTGCCTCTACCCCTGCTTGTGGGCTCTCTCTGTCTCTCTCTCTCTCAAATGAATAAATAAAATCCTTTTTTAAAAATAGAAATAAAGTGTCCTTAGCATCTGTGGGATAGACAATGGAAATGTCACCGTGATCCACACAAGCAAGGCTCTGCCCCTACATGGTTCCCCCGAGCACTATGGGGGAGGGGAGGCAAGGTACAGTACAGGACAAGTCTGAGTGAAAAAGCCACAACTGGCCAAGAACAAAGAACCATTTATTGGAGCTGGAAGTAAGAAGAGATTTCTCACAACATGTGATGCCTCAACTGAGACTCAAACAATGAAGAGGTATAAGGAGAAGAGAGGGGAGTGGACAAATATTCCATTCACAGGAAAATCATGAACAGAGGCAAGAGAAATTGCATCCATTTGGAAGAATAGGAAGAGGTTTGTCATAAAGCACAGAGGTGGCAGGGAGTAGTAGGAGAGACAATGCAGGAGACATTAAGAAGACTACAAGTCGGGGTGCCTGGGTGGCTCAGTGGGTTAAGCAACTGCCTTCAGCTCAGGTCATGATGCCAGGGTCCTGGGATCGAGCCCCACGTCAGGCTCCCTGCTTAGCGGGGAGTCTGCTTCTCCCTCTCCCTCTGTTCCTCCCCCGTGTGCTCATGTTCTCTCTCTCTCTCTCTCTCTCAAATAAATAAATAAGAAATTAGAAAAAAAAAAAAAAGAAGACTACAAGTAATGAAAAATGGCCTAGGTGATTCCAAGAAAAATGGGAAACCACGGAAAGGTTTTTAAAAAGAAATCACAAATATGTTCTACTTTGTAAAAACGTTTCTGATTGCTCTGTAGAGGAAGAATTGGAGAGGACCAAGGAAAAATTATAGGCAAGAGAACACAGTGAACCAAGTACTGGCACTGGGGGGATGGAGAGATGTGAACAGATTAAGTAGAATTTAGAACAGACCAGGCTTGAAGGGGCAGACTGGCAGAATGAGAACGTGTTCCGAACGCTTGGGTTCAAATCTTGGCCCTGCCATTTGTAGAGAAAGTTACTTCATCCTTTTGCACCTTAGTCTTCCTTTCCGTAAAGTAGGAATAATAGTAGCAGTAGTAGTTGTAGTAGTTGTAGTAGTAGCAGTAGTAGTTGCTGTTGTTGTTTTAACTGCTTATGCAAAACAAGTTAATTCACAAAGCACTTAGGACAGTTCTTGGTATGTGGTAAGTGCTCAAAAAAATAGTGTCTAGGATTATTGAGTGTAATAGCTCAAAACTAGAAACTAGTTATTCATTAACTCTAGAATGGGATGAGGGAGAAAAGGGAAGGAAATAGTCGTGGATCTCGCAAAGGATTTGGGCTTGGTCAAAACGAGGGTGGATGCCTGAGCCAGTTAATCTATTTACTGCCTCTCAGCTCCAAATCCACTCTTGATTTCATGCTCTGAGATAATAGAGATGAACCCCATAAGCATTTATCCTTTGCAGCAGGCACAGTTTTAAGCTTTGTCAGTAAAAGGCACTCGAGGGGTATTACTACAGGAGGAAGGGACATCTCTTTCTGGCTCAAATGGGTCTCCATTTGCTTCTTCTTACACACGGCTGCCAGTGGTGCATGTGGGGGACACATGGTAGCACTCATCCCCACGGCAGTGGCAGATACCCAATGAGTCTCAGAGTCATCCCAGAAGTTGCCTTCCCAGCCATGACCTATTCACACCCCAGAGGAGCATCTCCCACTTGTGACTAGAGACGGGCTCTGGCCTGGAGTACCACACTCTCTGCCACCCATACTTTCTCCAATATGCTCTGAATTCCAATCAGCTTGTCCTTTCTTTGGATACTTTCTCCCTTGGCCCTCATTTTATAGCTAATCCCCATTATAATTAATAATTCTTTATATTGTTCAAATTACTACGTATATTCTATCTCCTGACTGGACCTGACAGAAACAATACTGTTCACTGAAACAGGAAACGAAGGAAGAGAGACAGGCATGAAAAAGATAAATCTCAATTTGGACACAGAGCCCTCGAGACGCCTGTGAGACATCCCAACGGTACCATATGGTAGGAAGCCAAGGATCTGAAGGGTCCAAAGCTCAGCAGAAGTATCCAAGCTGGAGAGAGAGTCTTAGACATGAGTAGCTTCAAGTCTCTAAAGTCTTAGTAAAATGAAGCATGTGTGTAAATGCCACACAGCCAGGAGATAGATTTTTTTTTTCATTTTTTTTGTATGCTCCTATGTCTCATCAGGAATCCCTAAACAGGCTATGTATATAGGAGCACAGTTCATCAAAAGATTTATAGTGATTTCATACTGTATATGTCAGGTCATGTTGTTTTATATTAATGTGTTCAAAGCTAACTGAAAATATGGTTGAAAAGTGCCAAGCCCTGTATTAATAAGTTAACTCTAATTACACTCCAAACTTGGAGGTTTGAACCTGGTGGAGGCAGGGGAGTGATTGGTCAGATCGGCTACCCAAGATGCTGACTGCAATCTGAAAAACTCACAGATGTGCCAAAACCCTGAGTAGCAGTACTGCAAACTGGTGTACTGCTAACCTCTGAAACAACCAGCTAGCAAACATACTTTGAAAGAGACCCAGGCTGATCCCTTCCACTCTTTCCGGGGTGTGAACTCAGCCCACAT
The DNA here is from genome assembly GCA_002007465.1 of Ailurus styani. Taxonomy (NCBI): domain Eukaryota; kingdom Metazoa; phylum Chordata; class Mammalia; order Carnivora; family Ailuridae; genus Ailurus; species Ailurus styani. The sequence continues at coordinate 1,059,089 of LNAC01000369.1, read as the reverse complement.
AACTTGCTCCTTGTTTCACCCATTTCTCAAAAGTTTGGATCTACTGACCACAAAAAAAAGGCAAGTTCCATCAGCAGTTTGCAAAGGAAGAGTTTGAAAGAGAAATGCATTAAATCCTCGGGGAAATTAAGCCCAAATAACCCAATAACAGTGTTACAAAATTAACCCTAGACTATGAATTGAATTAATTGCCTCCTACTGTGGGGATTCTCGGCTAGCACAGACCAAAACAAATGAGGCCAATGATGTCAACCGCCTTATGAGAGGCTGTGGGCAAGTGTGACCTCGGGGTACCCAAGAGTTTACCCGTTGTTGTTTTTCTAATTTATTCTGGAGATCTATAATACAGAAAAGGGTCTTCACTTCTGCCCATCACAAACCTTAAATTATGGTACTTTGTGGGAGTGGCTCGAGGTAGTACAATCCTTGACACAAAAGGTAAAACTTTATGACTTGTTCTTTTGTGAATTCACCTCTAAGTTTCTGTGTCTAGAAGTAGCCAGAGATCAATCACTGTAAGGTCTTTGTCTCCTAAGAGGGTTGAATGGGCAGCTGGGAACAAGTAATGATTTCTCTAGAACCTAGGCAGTCTAATGATAAGGCAGGTCTTTAAGAATACCAGTCATCTGCTCCAAGAGAGACTCACTTTGGCATTTCAGGAAATAAGCATTTATTTCTATAAATTTTCTTATGCCATGATGTCAGTATGCCTGTGGCAATGCGAGATTACAAATAATATGGGCCAAGGGAGCAACAAAATTAGCATGTGTGTGACTTACCAAACCTCTGCTAGGGTTCTTAAGGTTCTGAGGAGGAAAGTAGGATACAGCATCATCACAGAAATATAATCCCAGTGATTTATACAGTTTTGCCAAATAAGGCCCAAGGGGAAGATACAAAAGGCTTAGAACTGCCTCCAGCTTCTCTTGAGACAGCCCGTTTGTCAAAACGCCTAGCTCATGGTCTTATGCCCACCTTTCACGTCATAACTGACATTTACTCCTGACGCTTTTTAATAACCAAACAGGATTTTACAAAAAGTTAATTAATGTCATTTAATTTGGTATTATGTGACTTAGAACTCTTTTTACATTCTGCATTTTGTTTGACATTTTGAAAATACTATGCCTAACTCTTTTGTGTGGGTAAAAAAAAACAAACACAACTTTTTTTAACATAGCTAGCATGTATTGAATACTATTTTTTTCCTTCTCAAGAATTGACGCAAACACCAAAATATTTTTCATTCGCGCTCAAAGAAATGAAGCATTCTGTTTGTTTGGAATCTTAATTACCATAGCCCCAAACTTATCTAATTAGAAGCTCCTTCATAATGAGGAAAATTATTTTCAAAATTAATGAATTTGCAAACAGGAACATTGCTGTCTTTCCAGAATGAATTACCCACATTCCTCAAATACATAGTTTAGTTAAACACTCTAATTAATATTAGTACTTAAAATATGTGGGATTGGTTTCACTGATAAATCAAACTTTCCTTTGTTTTTAGACAGTATAAAAAGACCACGATTCCCCGCCTTGTAGACATCAGGCTGCACACAGAAACTTAATTCCAGATTCTGAACAAAATGAAAGTTATTTCATCAAAATGCTTCATTTTAGTGATTTTAGCCACTTCAAGCTTGTTAACATCAAACGTCTTTTGTACAGATGAATTAATGATGTCTAATCTTCACAGCAAAGAAAATTATGACAAATATTCTGAGGTAAGTTTTTTAACTCCAACATGACTAATATTAACTATATATTTGTCCTAAATCTAATGCTTTTGTATTTTATAAAGAGCAAGGAATAAGTTCGTTTGTGCTTTGTTGTTTGTCCAACTGCAGCCTTCCATGACAGTGTGTTGATGTAACTTGTATTTTTTAACACAAGACCAAAGAGTCCAGCCTCTCTAATGACAATTTAGTACAGGATATGATACTTAGCAAGCATAAGGTACATTAATAATTTTCAATTGACTCAGAAATACACAGTTGTAATAAATATTTGCAGAAATAAGATCTGGATATGTTTCAGCTGAACATTTGAGGTGTCTTCAACTACAAACAACAACAACAAAAATATATAAGAATTATATGTTCTACTTAGTAATGCTGAGCCAGTAAGTTTACGGTAAATCTCTATCTAAGTAAAGTATTTGTCCTTAGATGGTGGAATCGCAAGTTATTTTTATTTTCTTCTTTATGCTTCTATATATTTTCCAAACTTGCTGAAATGAATATGTATTACTTTTTACAATAAAGAAACAATCATTTAAAAAACTTCATAGGGACAAATTTTCATGGTAAAGCTGAATCTAATTAAATATTTGCTGTATTTTAAATGGTTCCTTTAAAGTTGGTATATTAGTGGTGCAGTAGCCCACGACCAACCAGTCCTTTACTAAAAACGTAACTTGTGTACTAATAAAAATACAATCAGTTTCTTAGAGCAGAGCTCTGAATATGAGCAGATAGGAAAGAAATAAAACGGGCCCCCCTCTAAATCTACCCCCAAACCTGGCTAGCATCTCTGTTTTCATGTATCCGCCACTTTGACATTTAAAAAGAGGAGACACAAGGGACATGAAGAGGCAGTGAGAGGTTTCTCTAAAATCAAAATATAAAAATACATGAAATATTTCATAAACAACATGAATCAAAAACTGAAGGAGAATAACTGCAGTAAGATAAACTTTTGCCTCATTTCAATACTTTTTATGCTCCTGCTGCTCAAACACATTGCCGTATTCACTATATGTATTTTATTAATATTTTATGGTTGTCTTACAATAGTCCAGGGATAGAGAAACCAGATTGCTTTAAGAAACCTAATATGAACTATTTATTTAAAAATCCTGCATATGAAAACACAAACTTTATTGCTTTAACAGTTCTGCAAACTGAACTCTGGATTTAAGTTAATTTGGAGTTTCAACCTATTGCCTATAAGAATAACTTACTTTAATATTCATTTCTAATCACAGCCTGAAGGAGACCTTAAGGGGGAAAAGGAAAGAAGTCTCAATTTTGAAGAACTAAAAGATTGGGGTCCAAAAACTGTCAGTAAGATGAGTGCACCCACAGTCAACAAAATGCCACACTCCACAGCCAACTTGCCATTGAGATTTGGGAGGACCATGGAGGAAGAAAGAAGCACTGGGGTAATGGCCAACCTGCCTCTGAGATTTGGAAGAAATATAAAGGAAAGCATCTCCAGACATGTTCCTAATCTGCCCCAAAGGTTTGGGAGAACAACAGCCAAAAGTGTCGCCAAGACACTGAGTGATTTGCTCCAACAATCCATGCATTCACCATCTGCCAGGGAGTTACTTTACTCCGTGAACTGCCAGCCTCAAGAAATCCAGAATCCTGATCAAAAACACCCATGGTAAATACCTGAAAACCAGTTAAAATGCATGGGCTGTTATATATAGCTGGTCCAGAAACGTTAAAAAGGATTACCTCTTTTCAAAAGAAGTTTCTAAGAAAGTTAAGTTTCTTAGAAGGAAAAAAGCAAAGAGACAGGGAAATAAATACCTAAACTGAGAACTACAGAAGGCCAGATATAAATATGACCAGAGGTAGAAAGTACTGAGGTGGCTTCCCCTAAGTCCCACGTGGGCATCAATCTCATTACTCTATACCCGCACACTGAGTAGGACGATTCAATTACATGATTGGGAATTTAGGCCTATGACATATTGTCCAACATTTGACCTCTTTAATGTAAAAGGTCCCGCATGAGGGAGTTATCTGCAAGTACAAAGGAAGGCATCCCAATATACCAGATCTAGTATTTAGAAGGTTTTCTTCCTCACCTTTAAATCAAAATTTTTTTATTTTTTCTGGATCTCATTTTATAAGTGAATTCTATTATAATCATTGTTTGCATTAGTATTTATTAAGTTATCTAGTACAAATCAGAAAGCAAGAGGTTCATAAAATTAATAGGCAACTTACCTATTATTTTCTAATAGAGGATATATAAAAACAACAAAAACAACAAATTTCTATAAAGTGGAACATGACCCTTTCATTAAGGCCTGTAGAAAGGAAGACAGCAAGCTGTGACACCTTATAAGGGAGACCTTTTCAGAACGCTCCTGGTTTATTTTTTATGGTAAGAGAGGCTCTTATCCCTATCTGACATATGTTTAGAGTCCATTCCCCTTTACTCAAATTTCGGGTCCATAAATCTCATGCTTTTTGTCCACTATTTTTTTGTCCATTCCCCATTGCCCAGAAAAAAGAGGGAAAAAAGAAGAGTATTTCTACATGTGGAAATCTGAGAAAATTTTTTTAGTTAGACTTAGAAAGGTAGCTCTGTTTTGAATATTTAAGGACCGGTGGGAGGAGAGAAGATACTTTCAGGCAAAGACAGGAGTATGAATGAGATCTCCCAAGCATAGCTGGGGTTCAGTTTAGTGAGAGCAGCAGGCGTATGAAGAGGAGAGGAAAGAAAGCAAGGAGGTTGGGGTAAGAGCAGAGAGCGCACTCAGGTCTGAATAAAGGACTTTGGACATTATTCATCAAGGAAAGGAGAACCACTGACATTTCTGCTGAGGTCCTGAGATATTACACAGAGGTAGAATTTGGCAGCTCACCAGATATCGGCAGTGGGACAGTCATGAGGGAGAGGGATGAGTCAAGGGTAAGTTGGTAAATCTTGAGTACGTTTCCATTACGAATTCAGGTTCTCATCAACATCTCACTCATTTCAAGTGCAACACAATTCAACTCAAGTATAATTAAGCAATTAGGATCATGGTTAGTAGTTTTATACGTATTCATGCCATTGTTATGATGGATGAGAACATTTGTATTGCTTACATTTTAGGAGACTGGGATTCAAGAAAATAGATGATGCAGAACTGAAACAAGAAAAATAAGTCTGGAGCTTGTCCCTAAAGATGATTTAAGCTGTGGTCTGTAATCTACAAACAACTCTATAGTGAAGACACCAATGGATGAAAAGTCACTGTATTCTCCTGATGGGTTATCACTGACAAATTTCTTCGTCACTAGAGCTAGAATCTTAAAAGTTATTTTAAAAAAACAATTTAAAGAATATTGTAATGTAAAGATGAAATAATTTTTGTCTAAATAAAAAAATATGGCAGATAATTTAGAAGCCTCTGGTAATGAGGAAAGAGGGAGGGGGGCACGGGGGAAGGCTGAAGCCATCTCACCATCTTATGTAAAAATCATAGACACAGTCACACTGAAGTAAAAAATTAAACAGAAGAGTAGCCTGAAAAATATTTTTATGAAATTTAAATAATTTAAGAGAGTAACATGGTTGACAAATGAACAAGAATAACAAATCACTTACAAACATGTTTTTACACACCCATTTTTTCCATTGCATCAATTGTTAGTGATTCTATGATAGGTTGAAATTTTTCCAAAAAGAGAGATTTTTTTAAGGCAATTATTAGACACCTCTTTAAGTGTTTCCTTTATCTGGAAATTTGCCTTCTGGTGTGTCTCTTTTGTCATTTATACTTCAAGTTTTTGATTTTCAGAAAAAATCTGGTCATTCCTAAACTAACAATTTATAGACACAGTACACTGCAATACAAATGCACAGTTATTCAACTTTAATCTTAAGAACATGAAGTCCCTAATCAGATATAGCTGGTTTATTGAACAGTCTCAAGTCCATAGGGTGGAAATAAGAAATGGTGTTATTTTTCTCCTATCCTGCCCCCAGCTGTGCTGTGTTGAATCTCCTTTCCCTGCTGGGTAGCGATCCCTTAATGACAGACCCTGGACAGATTCTATAACCTCCTTGGTCACTTCCTGATATTAAAAAACTCAGTCAAGTCCACAAGAAACAGACTCTTAACTACAGAGAACAAACTGATGGTTACAGAAGGGAGGTGGGGGGAGGGTTAAATAGGTGATGGGGATTAAGGAGGGCACTTGTTGTGATGAGCACCAGGTGTTGTATGGAAGTATTGAATCACTATATTGTACACCTGAAACTAATATTACACTGTATGTTAACTAACTTGAGTTAAAAAAAGAAAACTCAAGTCCAGCTGAAGATGCTAACCTCATATCCAAAGCAAAGCTTCCCATTCCCCACTGCTGGCTGGGCCAGGGACTGGAAGGACCTGAAGTGGTGAAAGGGGCATCTCTCTGCACTTCCTCTCTTCCTCCCCTTCCTCATCTCAGAGGTAGGGTGGTAAGAGGCAAAATGATAGACTTCCAGAAAATAATTTCCTCTCCTATTTTCTCCAGGGTCTCCGAATGGGCAAAGGGAAGATGGGGTAAGGGATCAAGAGTAGCCTTTTTGTCTTCTCTATATAATATGACTGCTTCTACAAGTGAGTTCTTTAGGAAGCCCTATCCAGGTCGCTGACCTAAGAGACCTGGATGCTGCTTGATCTCCAACTACCATTACCTAATCTGTAGCTTCTTATTGCCAGAAAGAAATGCTAGGGCCAGTCACCTTCTCAGCATCCACTCGACCCTTAGAAAATGCAGTCATCCTTGTATACCAAGGGCTGGACTACACGCTGCCCCTCAGCTGCTCCATGCTCAGCCCATTTGTCTCCAACCCTCTTTTCCCTGTTTAGGAGGGACAGAGGCAGATCAGTAAGTCTACTGCCTAAGCGAACAGCCAGTCAGAAGTGAACTGCCAGTGCCCACTTCATGCCCCTGCTCTCAATGAGGGGCTTTCTAGAAACTTCTCTAGGTTGGCTTCGGGGTGAGGAGCCACTGCAGCAGGGCCTCCTCCAGGCCAGCCTCTCATACACAGCTGGGAGGGGCTGCTATGGCTCTACCACCTCTTTGTAAACCCTGAAGGGGTGTTAGGTCCTACCATCCACAGTTTTCATTATAATGCTAGGTATTTGGCACCTTTTACATCTAGGTTTTGTCCCTAGTCACCAGCTCTGAGCAACAGAGAAAGTATCATGCAACATTCTGATACACTAATAAAAAAATAAACAAAAGGCCATGTGATCCCCTTGATACTATGTGACATGGGGAAATTTCTTGTCATATAACATGGGTCCTTTACCTAAATCCTTCAAATATATGGAAAGCATCAGGTAAATAACCAGTTGCCAGCTGTCCCCTTACCTACTTGGCTCACTCTGTTTTAGCCCTTCACCACTTATCAGCTCTTTTGCCAGCTTCTGCAAGAAACCATTCACATAAGGGAGTTTGCAATTTTGCTAAGGATTTGTGAGATCTTCAGGAGGGGATCACAGAGTGTTTCGCTAAAAAAGTCTCAAATGGACAAGCCTGTTCTCCCGAGTATCTCTTGAACTGGATAACTAGTAGTTTTCCCTCCTTCCTCACTCCAGGGTAGCTTCATGGATGTGCAACCCACGCAGTCACACAGGGCCCTCGCTTGGTTAAATGCTCTGTTGTTGCCTTCTTGAAATTTATAATAAATTTGAACAAGGGGCCAGTATTTTCATTTTAAGCATTGGGCCCCTCAAATTACATAGTTTGGCCTGTTCCCCCAGACTTACCCCTTCTGGCTCTTCCCACATTTCTAGTATTCCATTTCTCCCCATGTTTATTACACAGAGCAGCTCCCATTTTCCACATGAAACCCAAGGGCCAGCCAGTCACACGGGCCTGGGAGGTCTGCTTACATCCTACAGTGCATATCACTATAACTGCACAACTTGTAAGATATGGTCAAATACAAATTTATTTTTGCATCCCACTACCTGCTTTAAAATGTAAGGGACAGGGAGGAAGGTACACAGCAATTTTCCCCTGGCCCTGGATGGACACTTAGATGCCATGAACTTCACCAATCTTGAGTGACGTCAGACCTTTGGTCTAAGTCAAAAACATGGGGTCTCAATTTCATTGCAATTAACATTTTGGTCTGTGTTCAGCCACCCATTCATTTGTTCTCCACTATTCCTACATAGGGCCTGAGTTTGGGGTCAGAACTGTACTCAGCTTCTGCCTCTCTTCTAGGCTCACCTGATTCCTCACTCTGGCTGCTTTGTTGGACTCTACTGAGATAGAAGACAGTTTGAGATCAAAGTCAAGGGGATAGGACAGTTCTTACTGGGGTGGATGGATTCACCTCTGAGACCCATTGCTGGGCCCTGTCCCTCCACCTTCTGTTTCCCATAATACCTTTCAACCCCCAAGCTGGCCTCAGCTCCCGCCTTAGGACACAACCACGTACTCCATGCATGCCCATTTTTCTGCTGAAGGGCCTTTTCAGTAGGATTCCAGATGGTTCTCACAAACCTCTCTTTACCAAAGTCTGGTCACACATGGTTTACCCCACATCCCCAACATGCCTCTGCTATCCTGCTGCCCCCGAAGCTTTAGCTTTTTGGCCTGAAGTTGGGCACCAGTTCTTTGTTTCTCTCAACCACATGGAACACACTTCTGCATCATACGGAAGCCCCTCCCTGGTGAAGATTAAGAAACGCAGTAATCTCTGACACCTAAGCATGGGAAGGGGGCATTTAGAGTAAGGGAACAAAGCTCTCCAAAGAAATCTCTTCATAAACCCAAATCCTACCCTTTCCTAGTCTCCACGTAGGTAAGGGGAGAGAGGACTAATGGAACCTCTTTCAAACACTTCCTTCAGAGCCTGTAAATGGTGATCTCACTTTGGAATTTTATGTCTGTTAGATTTTGGTGTTCGGTCAAAACTTCATTTTTTATATCCTTTGCACTAATGATGGATCTCTCCTTATAAGGAATGCTTACGGCTGCTAAAAATGATATTTTCTCTGAATCATTACACATATATGTACATTTTTTTGAAGAAGAGTTCAGTTCTTTGGTAAATTCTCAGTGGTGTCTCCATAAAGTTTAAGAATCACTTCAATAGAAGATTTTTATTTCTAGAATTACTTTAACATCGAATTCAGTTTATAAGTGAATATTGTTATCTGATTAGATTATTAAGTGCAGAGAATGTAATTGCAAAATAATCAGAATCACTCAAGTGGTTTAACCTGATCTTCCTCCAAATTCTGACTTTTTTATTTTACAGTAACATAAAATGGAAGTGACGTGGTAATCATGCCCTTCTCCTTAACGTGCTTTCCTGGGCATATCCCCAAAACATCCCATTCTATACCTCTCCTCCTCTCTTCCAACACTTCACGTCGTCTTTCCCAAGGATATTCCATTTGGATTGGTCCTGACCTAAACCTCAGTCAGCCTGTAAAGTGAGCAAAGTGTAGGGGCTTCGGGAAAGCTGGGATGGACAACATCAATGGTTTTCATGGAAAGCCACTTCCATGTGATCTCAGGTCCACATTTCATACATCACACTATGACAATGACCTTGCGAAATACAAAAAGGAAAAAAAATGTACAGACTCTGGGACCAATTTCTCAGTGAGAAAAATGAAAGGTCAGTGTTCACCTAAGTGTGACCAACAAAATGAAATAGGCATGAAAGTTGAGAGCACTGGCCTCCACTTACCTCACATGTGTTTTCTCTTTGTTTGTCCTGAAGCTCTTTCTGCAGACATTAGGTGACACTCTTCCTTTGGAACTTACCCTATTATTTAATGAACCAAACTACGCTTTATTCCTAGAAATGAACACTTTCATGTTTCTGTACCTCTCCCCAGCTTAGTAATAGTGACGATCCATTGTTATGATAACTACGTCTGGTTTAACATCTAATGCTGTCGTAACTATTTTTGTGGTGCTCACTTTATACGTGAGAAGTAAGCTCAGAAAGAACTTTTTTGAAGAAATGTGAGCTAAGAAGTGGGCAAAACTGAGCTCTAACTTCCACATTTGTGCTCTTCCTCCTCTGTCCACCATTCTGTCCACCACCCCGCAACCACCTCCCCTCCAGCCCTCAAACATTTGAAGCATTCAGGAAACATTTGTCAAATTAAGCTTTAAAAAAAGAAAACACATGGGGCGCCTGGGTGGCTCAGTCATTAAGCGTCTGCCTTCAGCTCAGGTCATGATCCGAAGGTCCTGGGATCGAGCCCCACATAGGCCTCCCTGCTCTGCGAAAAAGCCTGCTTCTCCCTCTCCCACTTCCCGTGCTGCTGTTCCCTCTCTCACTGTGTCTCTCTCTGTCAAGTAAATAAATAAAAATCTTAAAAAAAAAAAAAAAGAAAGAAAGAAAGAAAAAAAAAAACACAAGTTTTCTGGACCCCAGGAATAAGTCGTCAGTGTTTTATAGCACTATATACAGATTTTACAAAGAGGGAGGGAAGGAAGGAAGGAAGGAAGGAACAAAGACCACAGATGCCTGGACAGCTTTAACTTGGTTGTTCCTTAAAGTATCTACCATAAGAGCGGGTAAGGAGGGGCCTACTTTATCACTAATGAAAGACTTTATTATAAAGGATAAAAGATCACAGAATAAACCCTAAAGAAACATTAACTAGTCATTTTCTTCCCCTCCCCCACCCCCCATAGCAGACCAAGTGCTCTTGTTGATGGTGAAACTCAACTATCACTCTCTGCTTCAGTGGCAGAACCAAACTGGTCAAGAGAGTTGCTAACATACGTAGTCACTGGGCAGTGGAATAGGAGAAAAGTCATTATTAGTAGGTAGTTGGCCTGATAGGTCTTTCACTCCCTGAGCTCTATGCCACCTCACACAGATCTCATTCATAAACTGGAACAAAGCAGTAAAGGTATTAAAATAAATGAGGGGGAAGTTTGCCCCCGCTCACTGACACGGATCGCAGGAGAATCCGGGTATCACACTCTTTACCTTCTCCTTTATCATTTCACCAGCTCATAATATGTTTGTTTCATTTGGGGCCAAAGCTAGTGCTTCTCTGGAAATACCTGGAACAGTAAAGGTCTCTGTTAGCAGTCAGCTATGAGGAGACATTTATTTCAGAGAAGTAATGAAAATTGTCCTAAGAAATAAAGAACGGTCAAAAATCATCCATATGCTTGCTATTTTATAGCACTTTTCTTTGAACCTCAGGGCTCTAACACATTCTTCTTAAGAGCCTATTTTCATGTTTCATCTATTATGAAGTTTTCCTCTAATATTATAACACCAAAATAATATGTCTAATCCTATGCTTAGGAAATGGAAGGGATTATCACTCATTAGTCTCTTCCTATATATAGAAACTATGAAAGGAGTCAAACAGGAAAACCACTATTAGCATCAGGAGTGGAATTAAATTATAATGAGATTGATGTCAAATTAATACTCTTTTCATAGAGGTAGACAAGTATTATTTTAATCCTGAAAAACAATTCTCTCAAAATTTATTTCTTGCCAGATTTCTAGGAATTGGAATACTGTGGTTAATAAAACATAAAATTATTGTTTCTTTCTTAAAATATGCAACCATAGTAATTAGCTACAGAAATGCACCCACATAATTTTCTTTTTTTTTTAAGATTTTTATATATTTATTTGACAGAGATTACAAGTAGGCAGAGAGGCAGGCAGAGAGAGGGGGAAGCAGGCTCCCTGCTGAGGAGAGAGCCCGATGTGGGGCTCGATCCCAGGACCCTGAGATCATGACCTGAGCTGAAGGCAGAGGCTTTAACCCACTGAGCCACCCAGGCACCCCGCACCCACATAATTTTCAAACCGCTTTTAAAATATCATGAAATATCATGTAGCTTTTCCCATTTAATTTAAAGCACTGAAATAGAGGCGCCTGAGTGGCTCACTTGTTAAGCGTCTGCCTTCCCCTGGGGTCATGATCCCAGGGTTCCAATAGAGCCCCGCATGGAGCCCCGCATGGAGCCCCGCTTGGAGCCCCACATCGGGCTCCCTGCTCGGCTGAAAGCCTGCTTCTCCCTCTCCCGCTCCCTTTGCTAGTGTTCCTTCTCTCTCTGTGTCTTTCTCTGTCAAATAAATAAATAAAATCTTTTAAAATAAAACAAAAATAAATAAAGCACTGAAATAGAACAGATATTGCAAAATTACTTTTAACCACTAGAGGGCAGATAATGCTCCGCATTTGTGCTTAACCAAATTTTCTTTTTTTCTTTCTTTCTTTCTTTTCTTTTCTTTTCTTTTCTTTTCTTTTATTTATTTGAGAGGGAGAGAGTGAATGAGAGAGTCAGGGCACGAGAGCAGAGTGAGGGCAGAAGGAGAAGCAGAGCAGGCTCCCGCTGAGCAGTGAGCCCAATGTTGGGCTCAATCCTGGGACCCAGGGATCATGACTTGAGCAGAAGGCAGACATTTAACCAACTAAGCCACCCAGGGACCCCTGTACTTAACCAATTTTAAATTCTGACACCAAAAACAACAATAACTGCCACCACAAGAAGCCTTTAAGATCCTCTTGTTTTATACTGTACAGTATACTGTACACTTAAGGCTCAGTTAACAACTTAAAATTTTTAAACTAATGTACAATCACCTCAATTCAACATTTATTAGGAGGCAAAAGTATAAACATTTTTGCAGCCACAGTCTAGCTATGAGTTAAGGGTGACTCGCATGAGAATTAGTACATCTTTAAGGAAAAGCAGAGTACTTTATCTTTTTTAAGTTTTATTTATTTAAGTCATTTCTACACACACATGGGAGTCAAACTCAGGACCCTGAGATCTAGAATCACAAGCCTCTCCAACTGAACCAGCCAGAAAAACAGAGTACTTAAAAAAAAAAAAAAGCAGCACCCACTGAGAATTAGCAAGATTTAGCAAGATTCTATGTTAAAATATCTGTAATGAAATCCAAAGGTTGTATTTATTATAAAATTGAAATAGTCACTCAAGTCACAAAGCGATCAAATATTAAAATATTTGCATTAGACCCCCCCTTTTTTTAAAGATTTTACTTATTTATTTTTATAGAGAGAGAAANCGGGGCGGGGGGGGGGGCGGGTTCGATCCCACAACCCTCAGATCATGACCTGAGCTGAAATCAAGAGTCTGACGCTCAACTGACTGAGGCACTCAGGTGCCCCAGACCCTTAATTCCTATAAGTAACTTCTTTTACCACAAACAGACTGTGGATCTATTTCTGGCAAAGATGTCTTTAGTCTCCTCTTAATATATCTTTTTGATCTAATTAATTTTTATTTCCCTCCCAATTAAGCCATTTGCATTTCAGTAATTAAAGCATTACTCTGTTTGATTAGAAACCACAACCTCTTCACTTTTTCACTCTCATTAATTAAAATGCATCATGCTAAATTAAGCCATTTGGATTTCAGTCTGGATGGGTGACATTTTAACAGCCACCCCTTCAACCTTCTCTCTCTGTCAATCTTGGCCATGTCCTACATCATAGGACAGCGAGAGGACAACGGCCCTCTCCTGATAGGAGACTGGGGCAGGCATGGAGCCAGGGATTATCCATCACTGACGTCAGCGATTTCTCTGATGCATGAGCCTTTCACTTGCCAATCAAACTGGATAGGCTTTTACCTTGTAGGGTTATGCATGACCTTACTCAAAACACTAAATCATTTCTGAAGTCTCGTTTCTTACCCTAAGCAAACCTGTTCTCCCCACTTTTCAGGTCTATGAGCACTGTTCACTCTCATACTCACTGTTCACACAGAAAGTGGTAGAGAAAAGCTGAGGGGTAGGACATGGCGGAGGTGTCACATCTTTTAAACTAATAAAAGCAACCTGCTTCTAAAATCAAGGCTAGTCAGAGAAGAGAAAGGTTTCTGTATTACCTACTGGTGGAAGTTGCAAATTGGGAAGTTTAAAAGGAACTTCTAAGAATTATAGCTGCTCAGTAATTGATTTAACATAAGCTATAGAAATGTGTGTGAGCAAAGACTGGATGGTTATACATCAGGAATCTCAGAGACATCACTTCTGCATGGACTGTGAAGTTATACTAATTGACTTCCAAACTTTGAGTCTTCTTTTAAGATTAATTTTATGTTTAGAAAGAAATAGGTGTACAAAGTTTAAGAAGTCAAAAGAATTCTACAGGATTTGTACTATAGTGACTGTGTCCCAGTTTTCCAGGAATAGTTCTAATTTAGACTTATTATCCTAAGTGTAATTTTTTTAAAGATTTTTGTTTATTTATTTGACAGAGAGAGATCACAAGTAAGCAGAGAGGCATGCAGAGGGAGAGGGGGAAGCAGGCTCCCTGCTGAGCAGAGGGCCCGATGCGGGGCTCGATCCCAGGACCCTGAGATCATGACCTGAGCTGAAGGCAGACACTTAACCCACGGAGTCACCCAGGCACCCATATCCTAGTGTAATTTTAATAGTGCCACCCTTTCACCCATAAAAATGTTCTAACTGGATGAAAATTACTGTCTCAAGCCCAACCTCATCCATTCCCAATTTTTATTCCCCAGAAGCAACTACTTTCAATTTGTTTAGGATTTTTTTCTATATGGTGTCAGATTTCTAAACAAACAAAGAAGCATGATTACACTTGCATCATTTAAAAATCACCTTTGAATTCAAAGACAGGGATGAGGTGGGGAGGATCACTGACTTAAACAAATTGAAAGAGATTCCTGGAAGGCACATTGTTTGAAGATTTACTAATCTAAGAATAACTTTTCTTCCTTCCCACTGTTGGGATTTTATATCCACCCAAATTCTCAACCAAGTATAGGGGTAGGAAAAATAATGTCGGGCCATTTGTGCTCCAAAGCTCCCCAGAGGGTTGGTGAAGGTTTTTGTCAGGCTGGAGACAGAGACAGGCTTCTTCCTCTGCCCAGTCCTGCTTCCTTTCCTCCCTTCCACAGGTGTTGGTCTTTAACAAACATCTTGTACCCCAGAGTCCCCCTCAGCATCCGCTTCCAGCAAACCTCATCTACAGCAAACAGGCAATGGTTCAAAACTCAAAAGGTGCAAAAAGGGAATATGGTAAACCACCTCCCTCCCTCCAGTGAGTTCCAGTTAGGAGTTCCTCTTCCCGAGGTCAATCAATGTAATGTGGCCAGGTTCTTGTGGATATTTCTAGAAATCATCTAAGCAAATATAAGGAATTTTGTGTGTATACATATGTGTATATACACATATATAATTATTAGAAAATATATGTTTCTTTCATTTCCTAACAAATAGTAGCATACCCTACAACTGTTCTATGCTTTGATTTTTCTTCCCTTCAGATATATCTGAGGTTGTTTGAAGACAATAAATAAAAAGTATCATCACTTTTTAATGGCTGCAAGGTGTTGCATTGCATGGATGTAATATAACTTAGTTGATGGACATTGAGGTTATATCAAATCTTTTCCTGTTACATACAATGCTGTACTGCCAGAGCCCTGTGGGTATGCATGTGTGCAGGGGAAATTCCTAGAAAAGGAATTCCTAGGTCAAAATGCTATCCAGTCACAATTTTGATAGATGTTGGAAAATTCCATTTATATTATAAATTGCCTTCCAATATATTCCATTATATTGCCTTCCATTTATATTGTACCAATTTATATTCCCTCAAGAAATAAATAAGGGACTATTTCCCCATATACTTCCTTTATGTGTATCACAGAATTAATAGAGTCCAGTATAAAATATAAGTAAAATAGAAATTTTAAATGTTTGGATAAAAAATATAGAGATTCTAATATTTTTTTCCATGCCTTATTGGATCAACTTGTGCCATCCTGGTAATGCTTCACCCCACTTTGGAATCCAACAGATTACTAAACTGCAGTTATCTGAGATCAAGGATCAGACATTTTCAATTTGGCATCCCCTATGTTGAACACACAGTAGTTGTTCAATTAACATTTATAGACTAAATGAAGTAATGGAAAAAAGAATAAATCTGGTAAGCAATAAATATAAGCATATAAAATCTCATTTTAATATGCATATTTTACCATCAATATGTCTTAAAAGTTGTGTACAAGTATATATAAACAGTTCACTACTGAACAATACAGGGGTTAGGGGCACTAAATTCCCAAGCAGTCAAAAATCTGGTATAATTTTTTACTCCCCCCAAACCTTTAATACTATTAGCCTTACAAGTAACCTAAACAATCAATTAACAGGTACTTTGTTAATTTCTTTTTATTTTTTTTTTGGTTATTTTTATTATGTACTGTATTCTTAAAGTAAGCTACAGAAAATAAAGTATTAAGAAAATCATAAGAAAGTACTGTACTGTGAAACATCCACGTTTAAGTGGATCCACACAGTTCAAATCCGTGTCGTTCAAGAGTCAACTGTAGTATATATTGGTAAAGTGTGTATGTGTGTGACATATATGTATGACAAAAATGCTCTTTTACCAGTTCCATTTTATACACACACACATACACACACACAAACACATTTTCTTTATCTATTCATCAATGGACACTTACGTTGTTTCCATGTCTTGATTGTAAATACTGCTGTATAAACATAGGGATCTAGATAACTCTTTGAGATTGTGATTTCATTTCCTTTGAATATATATTCAAAAGTGGAAATGCTGGATCATATAGTCCTATTTTTAATTTTTTGAGGAACCTCCATACTGTTCTCCATAGTGGCTGTACCAGTTTACATTCCCATCAAAATGCATGAGGGTTCCCTTTTCTCCATTCTCACCAGCACATGTTATCTTGTCTCTTTAATTAATAGCCATTCTAACAGGTATGACATCATTTCTCACTCTGGTTTTGATTTGCATTTCCCTGATGATTAATGATCTTAACCACTTTTCCATGTGCCTGTTGTCCATTTGAACGTGTCCTTTGGAAAAAATGTCTATTCAGACCCCTTTGTCTATTTTAATCAGATTATTTGGGGGGGTTTGTTTCTTTTTTTGTTTTTGTTTTTGTTTTTTTGCTATTGAGTTGTATGAGTTCATTATATATGTAGGATATTAACCCCTTATCAGATATGTGGTTTGCAAATGTTTTCTACCATTCCACTGGTTGCCTTTTCGTTTTCTTGACCATTCCTTTTGTTGTGCAGAGCTTTTTAGTTCAATATAGTCCTACTTACTTATTTTTGCTTTTGTTGCTTGTGCTTTTGATGTCATATCCACAAAATTGTTGCCAAGACCAATGTCAGGGAGCTTTTTCCATGTTTTCTTTTAGGAGTTTTATGTTTTAGGTCTTAAGTCATTAATCTATTTCAAGTTCATTTTTGTGAGTAGTAAAAGGGTCCAGTTTCATTCTTTGTGAATATCCAGTTTTCCCGTCACCATTTATTGAAGAGACCATCTTTTCCCAATTGATTATTTTTGGCTCTTTTGTCAAATATTAGCTGACATATATGCATGGGTTTAATTCTGAGCTTTCAATTCTGTTCTGTTGGTCAATGTATCTGTTTTTATGCCTATACCATACTGTTTTGACCATACAGCTTTGTAATATGGTTAGAAATCAGAACATGTGATGCCTCTGGCTTTCCTCTTCTCAGAATCACTGTGGCTATTCAGGTTTTTTTGAGCTTCCATACAAATTTTAAGATTGCTTTTTCCATCCCTTTAAAAAACGCCACTGGAATTTTGATAGAAATTGCACTGACTATACACACGGCTTTGGTAGTATGGACATTTTAACAATATTAGTTCTGCTAATCCATGAATGTGTGATATCTTTCCATTTACTTATTTGTGTCTTCTTCAATTTTTCATCATTGTCTCATAATTTTCAGTATGGATCTTTCACCTGGTTGGTTGAATATATTCCTATGTTTTTTATTGTTTTTGATGCTATTGTAAATGTGGTTTTCTTAATTCTTTTTAGATAATTTGTTAGTGCATAGTAATGCAAATAATTTCATATGTTGATTTTGCTTCCTATAGCTTTGCTAAAGTCATTTATTCTAACAACTCTTCATTGAGTTTACATTTTCTACATATAACATCATGTCACCTACAAACAGAGATAATTTTACTTCTTCCTTTCTGGTTTGGATCCCTCTTACTTCTTTTTTGTACCTGGTTTTTCTGGCTAGGACTTCGAGTACTATGTTGAATAGAAGTGGTGAGAGTAGAAATCTTGTCTTTTTCCTGATCTTAGAGAAAATGTTTTCAACCTTCCACTACTATGTTAGCTCTGGGCTTGTCTTATGTGGTGCCTTTATTATACTGAGGTATACTTCTTCTAGATCTAAGTTGTTCAATTTTTATCATGGTTGAATGCTGAATTTTATCAAATGCATTTTCTGCATCTATTGAGAATATCATATGATTTTTATCCTTTATTCTATTAATGTAATATATCACATATGTTGATTAGTATCTGTTGAATCATTCTTCCATCCCAAGGATGAATCTCACTTGGTAAGATACTTTTAATGTGCTATGGAACTTAGTTTTGTAGTATTTTGTTGAGAATTTTTGTAACTATATCTACCAGGGATATTGGCCTATAATTTTCTTTCTTATAATGTCCTTATCAAGCTTTGGTGGCAGGGTAATGCTGGCCTTGTAAAATAAGTTTTAGAGTGTTACCCCTCTTATGCTTTTTTTTTTTTTCAAAGAGTTTGAGAAGGATTGGTATTACTTCTTCTGTAAATGCTTCATAGAATTCACCAATGAAACTATCTAGTCCTGGGCTTTTCTGTGTTATGAGGTTTTTGATTACTGATTCAATCTCCTTACTCATTATTGATCTGTTCAGATATTCCATTTCTTTCTGACTCAGTATTGCTACATTGCATGTTTCTAGGAATTTATCCTTTTCTTCTAGGTTGTCCACCTTGTTGGTGTATAATTATTCATTGTAGTTTCTTATGATCCTTTGCACTTCTGTAATATCAATTATAATGCCTCCTTTTTCATTTATAATTTTATTAACTTGGGTCCTCTCTTTTTTCTTGGCTAATCTAGCTAAAGGATTGTCAATTTTGTTCGTCTTTTAGAAAAACCAACTCTGAGTTTTGTTAATCTTTTGTATTGTTTTTCTATTCTCTATTTAGTTTATTTCCACTCTAATGTTTATTATTTCCAACCTCCTGATTACTTTGGGTCTAGTTTGCTCTTCTTCTAATTCCTTGAGGAACTAGTTATGTTGTTCATTTGAGGTTTTTCTTTTTTCTTGACATATGCATATATCACTATAAACTCTTATAACTGCTTTTGCTGCATAGCCTACACTTTGGTATGCAGTGTTTTCATTTTCACTCGCCTCAAGATATTTTTTATTTCTTTTTTATTTCTTTGACCCATTCATTGCTCAGAAGTGTTCTGTTTAATTTCCACTTATGAATTTTCCAATTTTCCTTCTATTATTTATTTCTAGTTTCATACTATTGTAGTCAGAAAAGATACCCAATGATTCAAATCTTTTTAAACACTTCTTTTGTGACCTAACATGTGATCCATTCGAGAAAATGTTCCATGTGCACTTAAGAAAAATGTGTTTTCTGCTGCTGTTGGATGAATGTTGTTCAGATCACTGTTTCCTTATTGATTCTCCATCTGGATGATCTATTCATCGTTGAGAGAGAGGTATGAAAGTTCCCAGCTATTATTGCATTGTTGTTTATTTCTCCTTTTAGTTGTTAGTATTTGCCTTATGTATTTAGGGGCTCTGATGTTGGTTGCATAAATATTTACAATTGTTATATCTTCTTGATGAATTGACACCTTTATCATTTTTATAATGATCTTGTCTCTTTTGATCATTTTAGCTTAAAGTCCATTTTGTCTAAGTAAAGCTATTCCTGCTGTCTTTTGATTATCATTTGCTTGAAATATCTCTTTCCAGCACTTCACTCTCTGTCCATGTGTGCCTTACAGTTAAGTGAGTCTCTTGTGAGAAGCCTATCATTGGTTCTTTTTTTATCCATTCATTCTATGTCTTTAGATTGAGGAATCTAATCCATTTATTTTAAAAGCAATTATTGAGAGGCAAGGACTTACTATTGCCATTTGGTTCATTTTTTTGTGACTGCTTTGTAGATTTTTTGTTCCTGCTTCCTCTCTTGCTGTCTTCTTTGTTACTTGATGACCTTTTGTGGTAGTATACTTTGATTCTTTTATCATAATCTTTTGTATATCTAATCCAGATTTTCTTTTGTGGTTGTAATGAGACATACACAAAACATCTCATAATACTCTATTTTAAGCTAATAGCAACTTAACTTTGGTAGCATACAGAAACCTTAGACTTTTATTTCTCCCCCACTCTCACATTTTAGGTTATTGATCATACAATGTACGTCTTTTTATATCATGCACCCAGTAACATATTATTGTAGTTATGCCTATTTTTAACACATTTGTTTTTGAACTTTTAAACAAGAGTTGTAAATAAATTATGCACTACCATCACACTATTAGAAAATCTGACTTTGACTATATGTTTACCGTTACCAGTGACTTTTACAAATCACTTGTTTTTATTATGTTAATTAGCATCCTTTTATTTCAGTTTGAAGAATGCCCTTTGGCATTTCTTGTAAGTTATGTCTAGTGGTGATAAACTCCCTCAGCTTTTCTTTCTTAGGGGAAGTCTTTCTTTCTCTTCCCTTTATAAAGTACAGCTTTGCCAGGTATAGTATTCTTGGTTGAAAGTCTTTTTTTCTTTCAATATTTTAAATCTATCATACCACTCTCTCCTAGACTGCAAAGTTTCTGTTCAGAATCTGCTTATAGTCTTACGGGGGCTCCCATGTGTGTGACAAGTCATTTTTCCTGCTTTCAAGGTTCTCTCTTTTTTCCAAATTTTGACAATTTAATTATAATATCTTAGTGTAGCCCTTTATGGGTTCAACCTATTTGGGGTTGTTTAGACCTCATGAATCTGGATGTCAATTTCTCTCCCCAAATTTGGGAAGTTTTCAGCCATCATAGCTTTAAAGAAACTTTCTGGGGGTGCCTGGGTGGCTCAGTCGGTTAAGCATCTGACTCTTGATTTCAGCTCAGGTCATGATCTCAGGGTTGTCAGATCAAGTCCTGCATTGGGCTCCACACTCAGGACACAGTCTGCTTGTCCTCTCCTTCTGCTCCTCCCTCCACTCACTCTCTCTTAAACAAAATCTTTAAAAAATAAAGAAATTTTCTGTCCCTTTCTCTCTCCATTCTCCTTCTGGGATTTCCATTTTACTGTTTCTCAGGATGGTATCTCATAAGTCCCATAGGCTTTCTTCACTCTTTTTCATTCTTTTTTCTTTTTACTCCTCTGACTGGATAATTTCAAATGCCCTACCTTTAGTTCAAGGATTCTTTCTTCTGCTTAGTCTGCTTAGTCAAATGTGCTGTTGAAGCTTTCTATTAATTTCTTCAGTTCAGTCATTGTATTCTAGTTCTAGGACTTCTGTTTGGGGTTTTTATGGTTTCTATTTCTTTGTTGAACTTCTCATTTTGTTCATGCATTGTTTTCCTAATTTTGCATAACTTTTTGTCTGTGTGTTCTTATAGGTCACTGAATTTCTTCAGAGGGTTATTCTGAATTCCTTACCAGATAGTTCATAGATCTCCATTTTTTTAGGGTCATTTATTGAACCTTTATTAGTTTCCTTTTGTCATGTTTCCCTGATTCTTCGTGTTCCTTGATTCCCTGCATTATTATCTATGCATCTGAATAGCAGTCTCTCCTTCTATACTTTACAGTTCGCTTCAGCAGAGAAAGACCTTCACTAGTCAGCTCAGCTGGACTGGATGGGTCAGCTGGCACAATCTGTGAGCAATCAAGGTCTCTAGCTGAGCGAGGCCACTGCTTATGCTCTGAGGCTGGCAGAGGGGAGGGTGCCACTGGCTGAGCTCCCAGGTAGACCTCCTGGTGAGCTACATGTCAAGCAGGGTTGTTGGTGGGCTCTCTCATGGCATGGGGATGTTGGCTGTGCTTCACAGTCAGATGTGCTTCACAGCCCCTAGCTGGGCTCTGCAATCATCTCTGGTCAGGCAAGGTCATAGGCAATGTTCTATGGTGGGTGATGCCAACTCCATAGTTGGGCAGGGCTATGGGCGGAGTTCTGCAATTGCTCCTGGTTAGATTAGATCTCAGACTGTGCTCCCAACTGGATGCTGCTGCTGACTGGCCTCTGAGTTCAGGTGGGACTGCAGGCAGAGCTTCAGGGTTGGACAGACATTAGGCTGGGTCCTATGAATAGGCAAGGCCACAGGCCCTGAAATCAGGCAAGACTACAGGCTATGCTTCATGATTAGGTAGGCTGCTGGCAATGCTCTCTGGTCAGGAGGGGCCTCCCGCTGTATCCTGCACTTTGGTGGAGGTAGATAGTGTACACTGAGGTCTGGCAGGGTCACTGGCTGGGTCCCCTGTTAGGCAATGCCATGGACAGTGTCCAGCAACTGGGTTGGGCTATAGGCTGGGCTCCACAGCTGGGCATTAATGTAGACTTGACTCCCAAAGGTCACTGTTCACACTCCCTGGTTATGTGGGGTGGGGTCAGAGCTATACTTAGTAGTTGGGGAAAACTGATGATTGGCTCCTGTCTGTGCATGGTTGTAGGATGGACTCTGTGGTTGCCTGGACTTCCTGATCAGGTGGGAATGGAAGCTATATTCAAGAATTAGGTGGGGATGGAAATCTGCTCCCCTGCCTGGGGTGAGGAGCCACAGAACAGGCTCAATAGCTGGTAAAGCCTGTTAGCTAGGGACCCAAATCAAACAGAGCTGCCAACTAAGTTCCCTGTCCAGACAGGGCCACTGGCTAGGATCTCTGCTCAGGCACCACTGCAAACAGGAATGTGGCTTGCCAAGTTCAGAGCTTTGGCTGCTATAAGCCCTACCCTCTTCTCCATCTGTATCTTATCCCCAGTGGTTGAGCCCCCCAGATTCTCCCAGCCATCTCTGTGAGGGAAGACCCAGGTAGGTTTCCTGGGAAGCATACCACAATGCTCAGAGGCTGGATGTCCACCTGGGGCTCTGTATTTTTCCCCATGGAAAAAGAGCCCTGGCGGGACTTCAGTGCATCCAGGCATGGAAGCCCAATACAATCAGAGTGCAGTCACTCCTCCTACTCTCCTAATGACGTTCTTCACAATCTCTGTGGACATGAACGTGCTTCAGCCTCATCCCTGGGTTCTGTGATTTTCACAATGTCTTGCCTATGGAGAGTTGCTAGTTGGTCTTCTTATATAGGGGGACTGAAGAATGGCTTATGTCACCGTATTGATTAGGTCACTTTTTCAGTTGTGTTTAAGTAAATAGTGTGGTGCTTTAGATCTCATTCTGTTTCTTTTTTATTCAACGGTTTTTCTTTCCTATGTGTGATACAGTATGTATAGTTAGGAAAACAGAAACCAAACTAGGCGTTTCAGCAGAGGCAATTTAATATAGAAAATTGATGACAGAGATGTACTGAAAGAACACAAGAATAAAAAAATACAAAACAAATAATAATGACAATAAGCTGGGGAAGCAGAGGATAAATCAGGGGTTATCAAATCCTAGAAGCTCATGAATCTTAGACTCTGACCTG
Source organism: Ailurus styani (assembly GCA_002007465.1). Taxonomy (NCBI): domain Eukaryota; kingdom Metazoa; phylum Chordata; class Mammalia; order Carnivora; family Ailuridae; genus Ailurus; species Ailurus styani. The sequence continues at coordinate 1,035,846 of LNAC01000369.1, read as the reverse complement.
TGAGGGAGGGTCTCAAACACAAAGCAAAATCCAGGACTAGAATAGCTGCTGGAAGCACGAAAGCTGAACAAAGATTCTGTACACTGAACAGTGCTGGGGACACACTGGAGTTCAGGTCTACGGAGAGCGAAGGGACTTTGGTGAACATTCTGGCCATCAGCTAAGGCCCTTTTATAAAGGGACAAAGAGTCAGGGGCAAAGCTGAAATAGACCCCTTAATAAATCCTGAAACCAAGTCTCATACATGCTGGTAATTTAACTGCTTGCCAGAACAAAATTCAATACTCTTTCAATACCAGTAACATAATCCAAAGGATGATTCTAAAGTTCCTTACTTGAAAAAGTGACAGAGGTAAAATCTGGACCTAAAGGAAACTTAATGGAATGACCAACATCAGAACCTGCCCATGAGTGTGAACTAAAATTGTATGATTATACTATAGGCCAAGTGTTTTTTAGGAATCAAAGATTTCCTAGGCACAAAAACATATAAAAGAGATTTTTTAAAGATTTTATTTTTATTTATTTATTTGACAAAGAGCGACACAGTGAGAGAGGGGAACATAAGCAGAGTTCCCTCTCAGAGTGGGAGAGTTCTAAGCAGGCTTTCCGTGGAGCAGGGAGCCCAATGCAGGGCTCGATGCCAGGACCCTGAGATCATGACCTGAGTGGAAGGCAGACGCTTAACGACTAAGCCACCCAGGTGCCCCTCAAAGAGATTTTAAATAGAATGTCCCACCACATTATAGTATTAATAAATAAACCAAGCTATAAAATAAAATAAAAACAAAAAAGGCTTTTCCTATTCTCAAGACTCAATAAGACCCAACTAGCTTAATCCAATGGCAAATATTCAACTCAACTCAACAGATTGACTCAGCACCTACCTAGGTGTTTCCAGAATTATTCGGCCCACTGGCATTGGTTTCAAGGAGGGATCACCCAAACAATTATTCTTTTCATAAGCATTTAAGCGCCTGTTAGATACTAAGTACTAAAGGTATGCATTGGGAACCCAAAATGAATCGAAAAACACTATTCCTGCTTTTCAGGAACTCCTATATTACAAGAGAGAGGCAGACATACAAACCAATAGGTACTGCAATATAAGTGTTGTAATACAGAGGCAAGTACTACAGGGGAAGACATGAGGGTGAATTTAACTTTCCACAGAGAAGAAAGGAATATCAGGATAGCAGAGAAGAGCATGGCTTTGATGTCCAGACAAACATGGATCATTTTTTATATATGTCAAATGAGAATAATATCTACTTTAGGGGGCTTCTGTGGGATTTAAAATTACATACACCTACACACACACACACACACACACACACACACACACACACAAATTCTATCATAGCACCTGGCACATAGTATGTGTTAAATAAATTTTCATTGCTAAGGTGTGCAAATTATCAATTTATTGGTTCTCTATTCCAAATTCACTCTTCTATGCCCTGCATTTTGTGACAATGGGCTTGGATCCTGCAAAAGCTTCTCCTTTGTCAGGTGGCAGAATTTTAAGCTTCATCAATAGATGGCACTGGAATGACCCTGTAAGCAAAGATAACAGTATAAGACACTTCTGTTTCAGGTAATGATCGCCTATTATTATTATTATTCATCACCAGAGCCCGGCACCCACAAAGAAGAGGCCCAGCTGTGCTATTAGACCACTCTCTCCACCAGCAGGTGTATCCAGTCCATACCCTCCAGCAGTAGCAGGCCACTTCTAAAAGACAATTCTGGCCAAATCACATCCTCCAACCAGACCACTTCTAGAAAACAGGGCCAACCTACACCTCTAGCAAGTTTTTTCTCCATCTGAAGGCTGTGTATAGCTATGACAGGCACGCTTTTTTTTTTTTTAGATTTTATTTATTTATTTGATAGAGAAAGATCACAAGTAGGCAGAGAGGCAGGCAGAGAGAGAGGGAAACAGGCTTCCTGCCGAGAAGAGAGCCCGATGCAGGGCTCGATCCCAGGACCCTGAGATCATGACATGAGCCGAAGGCAGAGGCTTTAACCCACTGAGCCATCCAGGCGCCCCGNCGATCCCAGGACCCTGAGATCATGACATGAGCCGAAGGCAGAGGCTTTAACCCACTGAGCCATCCAGGCGCCCCAGGCACACTGTCTTCCAAGAAGTTTAAATCTCCCCTTTTAGTAGTAGACCCAGCTTCTACTAGTTAATCCTTTATATTAAATTTGTCTGGCTCAGGTGCCTGGGTGACTCAGTTGGTTAACCTTTGACTCAGGTCATGATCCCAGAGTCTTGGGATCGAGTCCTGCATCAGGCTCCCAGCTCCATGGGGAGTCTGCTTCTCCCTCTGACCTCCTCTTCTCTCATGCTTTCACTCACTCTCTCTCTCTCTTAAATAAACAAATAAAATCTTTTAAAAAATGATTTTAAAAAAATTTTTTTTTAATTTGTCCTGCTCAAATAATAGGTATGGCTTCTCCTCCTTACTGAACCCTGACTCACAAATACGGTTTACCAAAAAGAATGAAACTTGATATGAGGAGATGGCAGGGGAAGAGGTATGGAGACCAGAAAAAGGCTAAGTCAAGAGAAATTGCAAAAAGCTCAATATAATCGAAGGGTGGGCTGCCTGTGGAAAAGAGTTGAGAAAGAATAGATTACGAAAAATTTTTTCATATTAAGAAGTTAGCCTTCATTCTGTGAGTAACAGGGACCTGTGGTGGATTTCAAGCAAGAAACATGTCAGATATGCATTTTACAAAAATTTCCCAGGTGGCAGTGTAGAGAATGACAGGATGAAGGTAAAACTTGAAGGGAGCAAAGTAGTAGAACACTGTGACTGATGTTTCCAGAGCTCACTAACATTTCCAGTTCCCTCTTTGTCTAGGTACACAGGAACATGACATATCTCAGGCCACACCCTGTAATTTCCTGTGGCCATTGAAATGTTCAGAAACTGATACAAATCACTTATGAGTTAGAAACAATTAAGAGCTGGTGCTTAATTATCTACACTCCCTTCTGCTGGTCCAAACGCTGAGGCCCCATATTGAGATGGCACAATGTTTTCTATCAAACTAGTCTCCTGAATGACAAGGCACAGAGGTCCCCTACAGTACTGGTTTAGGGAGCACAGGAGAAACAATCCACTGAGATTTCAGGCCACTTAGATTTGGGGGTTATATGTTACTGTGGCATGAACTAGACTAGGGTCCAGTCCTTTGGCTCTTCAATATCTACAGACACCTCTCCACCCATATTTTAACATCAGTGCAATAATAACATGGCAAGCTACCACCTAAAATGATGAAATTATTTTTCATACAAATAAATATCCTATCACTTACTCCCCAGAAGGTCCTAATAGTCACCTATCTACTTCTGGATGATGTTAATTTCCTCTCCTAGTTTAGTTACAATGCCATCAAAATATTCTGCGTCTTAAAATTAAATACTACAAATACCCTATTTAACATTAAAATATTAAAACACTCCAATATTTAAAAAGATAAGAAAGAAAACAAATTATGCAATATGTACAAACATTACATAACAAGTTCTTGGTTAACTATTACTGCATGATAAACCCTCCCAGGACTTGGTGGTTTTAAAGAACAACTGTTTTATTACCTTGTGATTCTGTAGGTTGACCAAGATCATGTGGGCAGTTCTTCTGCTGGTCTCACCTGGGACCTCTCATGTGGTTACAGTCAGATGACAGGTGGGATTGGAGTCATCTCTTCAGATAACAGTGACATCATGACAACAGGGTCTCTCTCCCTCTTCATGTAATCTTTCCACAGCGTCTCTCAAATAAGGTAGTCAGACTTCCTTCATGGTGGTCCAGAGCTCCCAAAAGCAAATGTTCCAAGATGGAGAAAGTGGAAGCAGCCAGTCCTCTTAAAGACCACTCTCCTAGAGTGTCTAGCTCTAGAATTGGTACAGCACCACTTCTAGTGCATTCAAGTGGTTAACATGAGTCACAGATCAGCCTGTACAAATGTAGGTGGGAAGTACACATGAGCATTAATAGCAGGAGCTGTGGTTCACTGGGGGCCATCTCTGGAGCCTAGCCCACCTAGACTAGGAAAAAAATACACAGCATGACTATAGTCCTCATTTCCATAATTCTTGAGGCTAGAAGTACAGGAATTTTGCCTCTCAATGATGCACCTACACATTGGATTATAACTGGTTCCTGGTTCCATATCCCCAGAGACTGCAGCCACTGGGACAATCCCTGATACATTCTAGGCAATTAGGGATTATTTACTAAATAAGGAGATTTTATAAATATCTGCATCTATGTCATTCAATGACTACATAGTTCCTTAGCTACTCAAGGCAAAAAATTCAATTTACTATTAATTGAAGTGTCATTAAACTCATTTGTAATCAGTTTAATTTTAAACCCAGCAAAATATGTACTTTCTGTCACCCTAGTAAGTAGGATATATACATTGGAATCAATGAGGTCTTAAGTTTTGCAATTTTTTTAAATGTATATTTTAAAGTCACTGCAAGAGACACCCCAACCCATCTTCTAGGCAAGGAATAAGACTCAAACTTTTTCCATTTAAAAAATATTCATGGGGCGCCTGTGTGGCTCAGTTGGTAAGCAACTGCCTTCAGCTCAAGTAGTGATCCCAGGGTCCTGGGATTGAGCCCCGTGACAGGCTCCTTACTCAGCAGGGAGCCTGCTTCCTCCTCTCCAGTTCCCCTCTGCTTGTGTTCCTTCTCTCTCTCTCTCTGTCATAAATAAATAAAATGTTTTAAAAAAAAAAAAAACACTGGGAGGGTGGGAATATTTTTAAATACTCCTATCTGTCAGTAAGTACCAGATATCTCAAAACCTTATTTGGTTCATTATCAAATACCACTTATTTAAAAGTCTCTATAACAGACTTAAAATAAAGGTTACAGAATATAACTAACAATTTACATTGTTACATACTTCCTATATATTATTCCCTTGAAGGTTAAAGGTCTAACCTTAGTGGTTTGGAATTTTTGTCAACCCCGACACAATATTCTATGCATACATTTTTTCAATCCCAAATTTTATTTTCCCTGATGGAAGAATTACTGGTGACTCGAAGAATATATTAAGGTAAATGAGGTGATGAAGGAGAGAGCCATCTGTCAGGCAAAGTAGGAAAGTGATCTGAGGCTACTGACTCCACTGGTGGCAGTGATACAGCTAAGAAGTCGGTTATTTTGGGCACCCCTCCGTAAGTGGCTACTTTGTGTTGCTGGGGTCACATATATATCACCTGATGGCTGAGGCAGTATGAGTTCAGCCAAAAAAGCCTAAAATAAGGAGCATGGTCAAGTAGACCCAGTCTTGACATCCTGAAGAACCTTTCAGATAGGGAAGGATTTCCAAAGAGAACACCTGTCTTATAAAGATCTGATGATGAATTTTTTTCTTGCCTATAAATTTTATGTGGAAATAGCAAAGTTAAAAATCAGTAATTATATTTCCCTATCCTTTACTCCCATTTGACAGAAAATAAAATTTCAAACCCAGTAGAACCTGTAGACTATCACCACATACCCTGGTCAATCAACCCACTGTTGCCCTAAATTCCCTGGTATCACAACCATTCGCATACACACAAACATTTGGCTAGTGAGGCAGCTTCAGGAAATATGCTTGATTAAATCTACTATGCTCAATTATTACCTCCCAGAAAGAATCAAGCCATAAGTAAATGGGACAAAGGTCAAGCATATGAAAAAGGTGGAATATGGAAATTACTGGAAGGCTGGGCACAGGAAAGAGGCTAAGCTGACAGGGAATTTAATGGGAAGGAATTTAAAGGGAAATCCTGAAAACCCTAGAGCAGCAAAAAAGACAAAATAAAATTTAAAAAAAGGTTAGGATGGACTTTCACAATAAGTTGTTTTTGTTTTTTTGGGGGGGGGGCGGGGGAATGTATGAAGGGGTGAAAGATCTAGGCAAACCACCCAATGCACAACTCTATCTCCAGCAGTGTTTACTCTTGCAAGCTTAGTGGAGTTGTGGGAGAGGTGCAGGGACTAAGAAGTTGACCAAGAATACAAAATGACTGCCTTGCCTACTCCAACGCACCTTTCTTCCCCTCACATCGGCTAACATTCACCTAGAAGGCACAGCATAAAATGAATACCCACTGGTCTGCTGATTAAAACGATAAAGGGGGGGGCAGAGAACTAGGACATTGTCACACCTCCCTTCTCAGAGGTGGTGATCACTCTTAACCCCCACATCCTTCTGTGCTCCCGCAGGCTCAGTTCTAGCCTCTCCCCAAACCTAAGCTTCCCACACCCCCATCCTTCCGGGGAGCTCAGTTCTCAGTCATCAGAGTTGCTCTGATGTACAGAAACGTACAGAAACGTGGCTCACATTTGTTCCTGGGGGGAAAGGGGCAAGTGCAGGGGCGCCGTTAACTGCGGTGACCGAAGTGGGGCTAGATCCTTGGGAACTGCATAGGGCATCAGTGCCGGTTCACCACGTCCGCACCCACCCAGGGGAGGAAGAGCTGAGGTTCTCACGGGGTGCAATCCCAGGAGCAGTGAGCGGCATGCGGAGCCCTGCGAAGCCGCCCTGCATGTGGCGGCACTCTTCCCCGTTCCAGCAAGGAAAAGTGGAGGGCGAATATGGGCGGGACGCTCTTGCTTCACCAGGGTGTCCTCTGGCCCTCTATCCTGGCCCTGTGCTCGTCCTCTGCCCGGTCCACACAAGGGAACGTTTCGGCCAGAGGAAAAGCCTGCAACACTTATAGCCCACGAAGTAAAACCTGAAGCCGCCACCAGAGGACGCCTGGGGACAGAGCCGGGTGAGGCGTTGGGGCGGGGCTGGGGCCTGGGGCTCCGGAAGACTTCCTTTGACCTCTACACTGAGCGTCTAGCCCTCCCTGCTCGCGCCCAGTCCCACTTCCGATTCCTATGGGTCACGGAGCTCCCGGGCTCGCTCCCTGCGAAACCTCTAAGAGGCGCCCGCTGCCCCGCAAGAATGCATTACCTAGTGCCACGGTCACGGTTGCCGTCACAGGCACCCTCAACCCCACCCCTGGCCTGTCCGCGGTCCCTCTCTCTCTCTCCCACCCGCACCTGCCCCAGCCTGCAAGCTCCCCGGGCCCGCAGGTGCGGACGACAGCGGGATTCCACGCCCCGCAGAGGCCCACCAGCTTTGGGGAGGGGAAAGGAAGACACGATCCAGGGCCGCTCCCAGGCTGATGTCCCAGGTGCGTCCGAACCCAGAGTCACACTGCTTGGCAGGACGCTGGTGGCCCGGGAGGCACGCGGTCCCACCCAGGACGCCCCCTTGGCTTCCCCGTCTAAGTCTGAGGGAGACGATGGGATTCTCACCCCTTTAGGATCCTGCTCGCGCTGTGCCCCTGCTTCTCTACCTCTCTGCAAAGGGCTTCTCTCTTTCCGGATCCCTGAAACCTTTAGAAGCACAGATGCTGATTCTGTTGGATGATTCTGCCTGCTTTTTGGAAATATTATGGGGTGGGGAGGGAGTAGAGGATCAGCTGCGCTTTCTTGAATAGTTATGGTAAATTTTGAGGCAGAAATACAATTTCAGTCCATGTCCATACAGTAGTGGACTTTTATGGATACAAACCAACATGTCCACATAGTGTTTAGATTGTACTTAGGAACATCTCCCACTTGTGGATTTGTTTCCATTGAAATTCATTTCCATAGAATTTAAGCTGCTATTAAATACTGATGTGATAATCTGGCCATCCACAGGGGGCCAACTGGTGAAGAAGGAAGTGATTTCTATGCAGTGTTGAGCTGAACAATTTAGCAGTATAAAGAACGTTCCCTGCCTTCCCTGAGGGAGGGTCATTAGGATAGTGACCAAGTCAAGCTGACTGCTAAACCGAGTGCACCCTCCTTTTCTCTTCCAGCGCATGCCATCATAGTCAAGAAACATGGAGGTAATTCATGGCAGGCCCTACTGTTGCAGAGAGCTTGAAGGAGCTGACATACTGTCCAATACCTTCTACTCTAATGAACTGCACACCCCGCTACAAACAACTGTTCGTCCAACTGCCTCAGAGGACAGGTAAAACGAAAACTAGAGAACATAAATAATTAGAAAGGGATTTAATACAGTATTTTTATAGATGATATATGTGAGAAAAAAACATTCAGTTAGGGGGCTCTTCTGTTTTCACATCATAGGAATGGCATAACATGACAACTGTGAAGTACCCACATCTGTTAGAAACTTGATCAAAAGTAAGTTGGTGTGTATTTTTACAAGGCAGACATCTACTTCATCCACTACATTCAGGAACTCCAGCATGATCACTTACTTCACTTGAAAATTAGTGTTTTAATCAAACTTTTTATTTTATAAGGAGTAGTACAGTGGTTCCCTAACATCCCCTGATACCATCTGTTCAAAAACACTCCCAAAATCTGTTATTCATGGCTGCTATCTAAATTTTTGCTTTACCGAATTTCCTGTAACACATTAATTACAAAGTAGTATTAAAATTGCACCTAAGGTATATTGAGTTATTACTGTGAGTGGACACTGAATCAAATGCTTTGAATGTAGCAGTTCTTTTAATCCTCACAACAACCCTGTAAGTACTATTATTATCCCCATTTTACATATGAAGTAATGGGTAAGACAAGTAATTTCCCAAGATCTTAGTGCCAGCTTTCTATATTTACTTGAATCGTTTTGAGGCAAAAAAAAAAAAAAAAAAAAAAACTCAAAACACTTGGACAGTGAAAAAGTAGCCTGTGTGGTTGTTTTGTTTGCTTTATTTTGTTTAAATTTCAGTTGGTCAAATCTTTCATTTAAGAATTCCTTCTTTAAGAAATCACACAGAAAGCCTCCCAGCCTCAGTTCACACTTCCAAAATGGAATGTCACTACCAAACAGGCAATCCATCCCAATTTTGAATGCTACTGAGTGTTAGATAATTTTCTTTCTACTGAGGACATTTTTTCCTCCTCCTAATTTCTGCCTGCTGATCCTAGTTCTTCTCTCCAGAGCCATGCAAAATAAGAATAATCTATCATCTCCATGACAGCAGCCCTTCAAGAGTTCGAAGATCCTTTGTTTCTGTAAGAATTCTCTTTGCCAGACTAAACACTGGTTCTCTACAGACTTTACTCTTTCTTCTATCGAGGCTTTTACCATCTTGATCAGATTTCCATGGATCTAGTCCAGTTTGTGAATATGCTCTTTATATGAAAAAAGAAAGCTTTTTTTTTCCTAATGATAAAACTAACACATGTTCCTTATAAATAATTTAGAAATCATGGACATCCATAAAGAAAACAAATTTTCCGTTTTCTACCAGAAAGAAAAGCTATGAAATTAAAGTACTTCCTTTATCCAGAATAATCACTGTTAACATCTCAATATGTGTCTTCTCCATTTTTTAAAGTAAAGATTATATTTAACATCGTTTTTATAAACTGTTACTTTCACTTAATGAAAAAGAATATTTTCGGGCGCCTGGGTGGCTCAGTGGGTTAAAGCCTCTGCTTTCGGCTCAGGTCATGATCTCAGGGTCCTGGGATCGAGGCCCGCATCAGGCTCCCTGCTCGGCGGGGAGCCTGCTTCCTCCTCTCTCTCTGCCTGCCTCTCTGCCTACTTGTGATCTGATCTCTCTGTGTCAAATAAATAAATAAAATCTTTAAAAAAAAAAAAAAGAAAAGAAAAAAGAAAAGGAATATTTTCATATTTGTGAGAAAGAGGGCTCAGTTCACTTCTACTCAGTCAGTCCTGGCCGCACGTGCTCTTCTGTTACCTGATTCCCAAAAGCAGCTGTCAGATTAGGATCAGATTAGGCAGGGCTTCTCTTGAGTCAAAGGGAACTCTTAGCAGATTGTGCATGATCTGAGGATAGGCAACTGTCCCTGGCTCAAAAGCAATGTAAAATTTTATATTTAGCCAGAAGAGATCAGAGTAGGAATTTAAGGCTATCCTATCTGAATGAACTCACTATCCCCTCAAAAGCACTTACATAAGGCTTCTTTCTGAAATGTTTATCTCTCCAACCTACCAACCTATGGTTGGCTAGTAATTGGTTCCAAACCTTTTTACCGGCATGAAATTTAAGAGAAGCATCTTTGAGAAAATGCTGCTTTTTATTAACTGATTATACGATTAAATATAACATATGTTCAGTTACCTATAAACTACAATAAGGTACTACTTGAAGCAAAAGGTAGGTACGAAACCATGTTCCTGATTCCTAATAACTAAAACTTGCTTTCCCTTTAATTCATGTTAATTTTTTCCTATCATAGTCCCCAAATTGGAAAGCCAGGATGATCATGCATTCTCACAATTCCTCCTTTTAACTTCCTCTTAAAAGAAGCTGGGCAGCTTACAGAAACAGAAGTTCTCTTTTTCTTATGAACTGCTCTGAAAAGTGGTCATCAGGGTAACACTGGTACCTCTACTCTGTCAATGTTGAGGCTTACTTCTTCAGAGCAAGGTCAGGATCTGTGGCTCCCAACTCAAGCCTCAAGGTGCCTCAAGAGCAAAACAAGACAAGAAGCTCCTAGCCTTCAGGGATTACCCTTCATAACGGTAAGGGTGAACATGAATCCCTGCAGATGTTAGCTCTCAACAGTTTACTTTTCCAAACTTGGATGTACTTAAGGGGATACCGTTTTTAAATATCATGTGTTCTGAACTCAGCCATTTTAACAATGAAAAATGACTCCTCACATCAGCATAATTTTTTCTTTTCTGACTAGGCAGTCTAGCTCCACTGTTTGCCCAGCACTGGTGTGCAGACAGGACACAATCAGAACCATGTGAGCAGCTTTCTAAAAATAGAGATTCCCAGGCTCGGTCTAGAGATATTCTGGTTCACAAAGTCTGAGGTAGGTCTAGGAAATCTTCATTTTTTAGAAGTTTTTCAGCTTACTTTGAGTACCACTGAAAACAGTAAGAAAACCAGGATTATGGTTCTGGCTTACCCTTTGGCTAAAGGGGAATTACTTTTTATCCTTCAGTTACTTTCTTCACTGGTGTATTTTAGAGCAATTACAGTAGTCACCATCATATATACTCTGACTTGATCTTTAAAAATATCAATAAACAAGTGGTATTCTTTTGTATTCCTTCCAGTGAAAATTCAAGAGTGGCTGGTACAGCTATTCAAAATCATGACAGATGTCTATCTCTGTTTTCCATTCAGTTGATATCTCCTTACCTCTAGCAAGTTCTGTAGCTTATTAAGCCAACAAACATCAATTAAGGAAGTGCCTTGAGACTCACCTAAGATTTCATCAAACGTTCCCATTTGGTTTCTGGATTCATTCCACTGCTTTAGGATTCTTGAATTTTTATTTATTTATTTATTTATTTTTAAGATTTTTATTTATTCATTTGACACAGAGAGAGAGATTACAAGTAGGCAGAGAGGCAGGCAGAGAGAGAGGAGAGAGGAGGAAGCAGGCTCCCCGCTGAGCAGAGAGCCCGATGCGGGCCTCGATCCCAGGACCCTGGGATCATGACCTGAGCCGAAGGCAGCAGCTTTAACCCACTGAGCCACCCAGGCGCCCTATTTATTTATTTTTTTAATGCAAGTCCTCTGCCAACTAAAAATGAGAATATGTTTGTTCTGAGCTTTCCTTTAATAGTTCCTTCCAATAATTGCTGGTTAAATTCAGCCCCTATGTAGAACATAATGCTCAAAACTCCACAGTAACTCCAAAGCAAGATGCTGGTTCATCCATAGGAAACCTACCTATCTCAAAAACAAGTAAACACTTAATTTTATGTGGCCACAAATTGCAATACTAACAACTTACTGTTTCTTTGCTGTGGAGACATGTATTATTTAAGCTTTCAAATTATTTAATCCTAAAACTTCAATATTTATTTTAATTGGTTCCTTTTATAAGATGCTGTTAGTATTCAAGCTAAGGGGAGATTGTGAGACACTAAAATAAAGGAGAACTAGGATTTATTTTTGCTTTCGCCTTTCATTTTAAATGGTTTCCTGCAACTTATTGTCTTTGGATGGATGCCCACCCAAATGATTAACATTTTCTACTGGCTCATCTTCCTAGGATAATATAATATATGGGGGTCAGATGTTGAGAAACTAACTCATCTAATTAAAATATAACTTTTTAAAACTCAGATATTAAAGCTTAGGTTGCCATTAATCAAATGTGTTTAAATGTTTTTCACTCGTCATGCCCTTCATATCATGTCTACTGATTAAACCCATAAAGCGGACAAAGGCCTGAGAGGTCTGTGAGCTCAGTACCGCTATGCCTTCTACAGCACCCTAAACCAGGATCTCCTTGACAAGCAAGTGCAGAAGCTGGCAAACTTCGGTAAAGGACCAGACAGTAAACTCAGTTGACCACTGAACAACACAGATTTGAACTACATGAGTTCACTTATATGCAGATTTTTTCCATAAATACAATACGGTAATATAAATTTATTTTCTTTTCCTTACGATTTTCTTAACATTTTCTTTTCTCTAGCTCACTCTAAGAATACAGTATATGACATATACAAAATACGTGTGCTCGCATGTGTGTACACTATTACAAAATAGTGTAATCAACTGTTTATGTTATCTGTAAGGTTTCTGGTCAATAATAGGCTGTGAATAGTTAAGTTCTGGGGGAGTCAAAAATTACATGCTGATGTTCAACTGCACGAGGTGTTGGCACCCCTAACTCCCACATCATTCAAGGGTCAACTGTATTTTAGGCTTTACGGTCTCTGTCAAACTACTCAACTCTGCTATTGGAGGGCAAAAAGCAGCTATAGATAATAGACAATACATAATGAATGACTGTGGCTGCATTCCAACAGAATTTTACTAACAAAAACAGGCAGCAGGTTGGATTTGGCCTGTAAGCCACAGTTTGCCAACCTGTATCTAGTAACTTCACAAGCTAAAGCATTCCATTTATAAGACAGTGCTAATTCTTCATTCCATTCAGCAGATATTTACAGGGGGGTTACATTAAGCCAAGGGCTATACTGGTACAAAGAAGTTCCACAGTCCATACCCCTCTCTCTGAACTCCTCTCCTGTGTTTCTAATTGGCTCCCCACTGCACAGGTGTTACAGTCCAAAGGGCTTATCAGGCCCACAGGCTATTGTTCTTGTTTTCCTCTCTTGCTTCGCCTCTTACCATAGCTCTTCTCTACTGTGCTTTAAATACCTGAATTCTATATCATCTCTACTGATTTGGCCCAAAATTCAACTCCATTTTCTCAGCCCTTAAGATCTAGATAAGTTCCACTCAAATCTTTATTTCATACGTTCTGGAAGTCCAAAGCCTTCCTCAGAACTTTCCACATTCCCAGGGGTAGGGGTGGTCATTAATGACTTTCTGACTTTGGTTTCCTTTGGTTCTACTTCTGCTGCTTCTGTTCAGTAACCCTTTGACCCAGATGTGAAACAGTCATTCTTCAGTTTCCTCCAAAGACTTCATCCACACAGAGCATTTGTAACCCTGATAAACTTCCCTGATCAGTTAGGGATCAAAAGGAAGAATCACATTACATACACCATATAACACATAACTTAAAGCCCCTTCTATATTCTCAAAAGTTCTTGAACCTAGCTGTCACTGGGGTTCCTCACTGGCTTTTCACCCAAGACCTCCTAATATCTTGCTGGTTTCTCCCTTCTTCATCTCTCTTTACTCTACTTTCCTCTCATGTTCCTCTCACAGAGTAAAAAACCAAATCCTTCCCTTTGCAGGACAGCTTAATCAGTCGTAGGTGGCTTGGTGTCTTACCAACACCCATACTTGCAGAATCTCAACCTCTAAACTGAGGGTTACTGGGGGGTGGGAGGGTAGGGATAAGGTGGCTGGGTTATGGACACTGGGGAGGGTTTGTGCTATGGTGAGTGCTGTGAAAGGTGTAAGCCTGATGATTCATAGACCTGTAGCCCTGGGGGAAAAAAAAAAGAATCTCAACCTCTACACCAAGTGGCCTAACAAAATATTTTATCAAACAAAATAGATCCTTTCCAAAGAAGGGTTCTGGAGCCAACACTGTCAGGAATTTTCAATTCCATAACCTTTCTGACCTCTAGGCCTTCTGATGTGTTATTCCCCCACATAAATGTCCTACTCATTCTTTAGAACTCATCTTAGATAGTGATTTCCCCATGAATCCTTCCTCCAGAAAGGAATCTTGGTCCTGCAAGGTGCCTGGTCGTATACTGCCTATCCTGGACCTCTCAAAACCAAGGCCAGATGGTGGGCAGATGCAAATTTGGCCAAAAGAAAACAAGAGAGGTGGTTTACTGCTAACTTATCTTTAATAATCTTTAATATGAGAGAGTAACCTTTTGCAGCTTATTGTGGAGATGGTCTCCTTTAGATTTCTCACTTGGCTGATTTCTGTACCCCTCACCCAGCAACCTCCTTAAAACAGAAATAAAATTTGTAAGACTTGGCACTGCCCTAAGGGCAAAAGTTGTTCCTTTGCTTGTTTACCTCTCTTGAGTCCTAGTTTCCTCCTGTGGAGCTCTAGTAACTCTTTCCGGTCTTGTTAACAACTAGTTCCTTTTAAAAAGATGTTTTTCTTTTTTAATTTTCAGCATTTTGGTTTTTGGTGTTTTGTTTTTTTTTTTTAAGTCTGTCTTCTCCAGGCAAATCAATAAGGTCAGATTGAAACAGAATTCAACTTCTCCAAGAAAAGTTAATTCAAAGTAATTGATTCCCTTTTTAAGATTTTCATGTCACTGTCTGCTCTCAAGAAAAACTACCTAGTCAATAAATACTTGTTAGGCATCATATATTTGCAAGACACTATTCTATATCCTGGGGATTCTATGGTGAGTGTGGCAGAGTCCTTGTCTACAGTGACTTGTCCTTTTTGCTGCGCTATCTGGAAACTCTGATGAATCAATGTTGTTTGTTCTCTACAATTTTATACTGTTCATCTCTTGGTGACAGATTACCAGTTTATTATAAAAGGATGTAACTCGAAACAGCTAGATGGAAGAGATGCATAAGGTAAGGTACATGGAAAGGCGCATGGTGCTTTCATGCTCTCTGAGTGCACTACTTTCCCCCACATTTCCATGTATTCACCAACCCAGAAGCTCCCTTTTCAGCACTTTTGGTTGCTTTTACTGGGAAGGATACTCCAAATAATCTAGACTGCCATTACTAGAAACTGGAAGTCATTAAATCCTTGCTAATTAAGAAGCATATTGTATTTTGCAAGGCCTTCTTCTAAAGAAAAAGCTTTCATTCCTGTGTCACAGGCTGCAGTCCAGGAAACAAACCATCTCTTTGGCTTCACTCATTCATTCATACATGCACTCATTCAACAGACTTCACTGAGTACTTCCTACAAAGCATGTTTACAACAGTGAACTAGTTAGACTCCCTGCCCTCCACTCTCTTGTTAAGAAAGAGCAGAAAAAGTCATCTGAATTACCAGTTTTCAAGATCAGGCTAAGGTCTACCAGACAATTTATGAAATTTCCACATCTCCAGTCCACTGAATGGTATGGTTATAAGGGATGAGATCTGATTCCTATGAAAGGTAACTGTTGAATGGGGCAATGCTTTTAAAACTTTAACACATAAAACAATCATCTAGAGGGCTTATTAAAACAGATTATGGGGCCCACCCCCAGAAATTCTGATTCTTAGTCCTGAGGGAGAGCCTGAGAATTTATATTTCTAGTAAGCTTTTAAGAGATGCTGATATTGGGGTGCCTGGGTAGCTCAGTCAGTTAAGCTCAGTCGGTTAAGCAGCAACTCTTGTGTGGAATTAAGGAAACAAAACAGAGGGTGCTTGGGTGGCGCAATTGGTTAAGCAACAGCCTTCAGCTCAAGTCATGATCCTGGAGTCCCAGGATGGAGTCCTGTATTGAGCTCCCTGCTCAGCAGGGAAAAAGGAAACAAAACAAATGAATTAGGGGAAGGGAAGGAAAAATAAGATGAAAGCAGAGAGGGAGACAAATTACAAGAGACTCTTAACGATAGCAAATAAACTGAGGGTTGCCAGAGGGAAGGAGGATGGAGGGATGGGGTAACTGGGTGGTGGGCGTTAAAGGGGGCACTTGACGGAATGAGCCCTGGGAGTTACATGCAACTGATGAATCACTAAATTCTACCTCGAAAACTAATAAGACACTATAATGTTAATTAAACTGAATTTAAATTTAAAAAAAAAAAAAACAATCTCTAGCCAAGACCATTCGATGGGGAAAGAGTATTCTTTTCAACAAATGGTGCTGGGACAACTGGATATCCACATGGAAAAGAATGAAGTTGTATCCTTATCTCACACCATGAATAGAAATTAACAACAAATCAACATGGATCAAAGAACTAAATGTGTAAGTGCTAAAACTATAAAAACTATTAAAAGAAAATATATGGGTAAATCTTCATGATCTTGGATTCAGCACTATATTCTTGACCCTAAAAGCACAAGAAACAAAAGAAAATAGATAAACTGGACTTCATCAAAATTAAAAACTTTGTGCTTCAACAGACACTATCAAGAAAATGAAAAGACAACATAGAAACAAAGTAGGAGAAAATATTTGCAAATCATGTATCTGAGAAGGGACTCATACAGTAGTTTTATACCTCAGTAATAAAAAGAGAGGCCAATTTAAAAATGGCAAAGGATCTGAATAACAGACATTTCTCCAAAGAACATATACAAATGGCCAATAACCTGTGAAAAGATGCTCAACATCATTAGTCATTAGGAAAATGCAAATCAAAACCACAAAGAGCTACTATTTCAAGGCACTAGGAGGGCTATATGAAAAAAGAGTGACAGAAAGTAGATTAGTGGCTGCTTTGGGCTCAGGTGGGGAAGGGCAAGTGGGGAATGATGGCTAAAAGGTACAAGGTTTCTTTTTGAGGTGATGAAAATGTTCTAAAATTACTGTGATGGTGGCTGCACATATTTATGAATATACTAAAAACCATTTAATTGTACACTTTAAAGAGATGAATTATATGGCATGTAAACTGCATCTCAATAAAGATGTTTAAAAGAAATTAGCACATGGACAACTGTAAAAATAAATAGTAATAGTAATAAACTGTAGACCCTCAAGAATTTAACCTTGTTCCTTCAACAATCTGATGATGTCTTTCATTTCTGTGTATTAACTTCCTTGTCTAGACTATTAAATACTTTGATGGCAGAAAGTAGGCTTTTAGTGGTAAAGATACCACTTTAAACAATTTAGTGTTGTCCTGAAGGTACTGAGTCTGCTGTGGATTCAGTGTGGTTATAATGCTACAGTGTAGTGATTCTCAATATTTTTCAAAGATGAGGATCTCTTTGTTTTCCTGTTCACTGTCAAGAGTTTTTATCTCCCACACGTGTGTCATGATTCATTGATTGAAACTGAAAAAAGAAACATAATGACCAGAAGCTTTTATCAATTTGATAATGCTTTACAATGAAGTTTCATTTAAGTATGCAATGCCCATGTGTATTTGAAAATTGGTAGTGTGGTATTCATAAGATGTTTATTTATTTGGTCTACAGATCATTCTTAGTGAGCTTGTGATTTTGATGACCCTTGAAATAATGCTGACTCCTCCCCCTGTGTCCTACTGCCCCATTATTTAGGCATATCATTATTACTTTCACCTCTTAGGGCTCTCATGAGGATTACATGAAATACCAATATATAGTGCTGGCATTATGATACAGTACTTGGCATTTAAGTGATCTCCATCTTGGTTTCCCTTTCCTGTGCTACCATCAGTCAGTTTTGAACATGGGGACGTTCTGGGGTCTTCTGGGTAGTTTGGTTCCAATGGGACAGAGTTTAGGGTAGTGAATGGCGGGGGGCAGGAAGACTGTGTCTCTGAGAGGGCAGGTGAGAAGGCATGAGAGATCACCTAGAGCAACAGTGTCTCTCATAATTTATCCAGCACAGAGAATTCCGTTTTTAAAAATGCAATCCAAAAATAATTTTGGAGCTATAGGAACTTTAGTTGTTTGTCTTAATCTGTTCAGGCTGCTATAACACAATAGCATAGACTGGGTGGCTTCTTACAAACAGCATTTCCTTCTCACAGTTTTGGAGGCTTCAAGACCAGGATCGTGATGCCAGCATGGTCACATTCTGGGGAAAGCCTTCCTCCTGGTACTTTCTTACTGTATCCTCACCTGGTGGACAGGGCTAGCAAGCTCTCTGGGGTCTCTTTTATAAGGGCATTCGTCCCATTCATGAGGGCTCTACTCTTTCAACCTAGGCACTGAGTAAAGGCCCTGCTATACCATCACATTGGGCACTAGGATTTCAACATACGAACTTTGGGGACAAAAACATTCTGACCATAGCATTCCATGTTGAAATGACTTCAGAAGTCTCTCTTTTTTCACAGGTATCAGGAATTAAGGGAGTCGCTCCAACAATGTAGACTTCGATGGGGTGCTGATAGGGAATATGGTGGGATACTGCCCATTTCACTCCCTGAGGAACACCGGCCAAAATGTGAACCTCCTCATGTCATAGGCAAAGGACATCGGCATTATGGATTTAGTGGAGAAACCTGGCCGAGGTAAGTAAACTCTCTGCCCTTCACACAGAGGTCTTTATTTTTCATTTTTCTTTATTTCTACTGTGAGTTAAATCTACCTCCAAACTTACTTCTTTTACTATTTATGAAAAGACACAGGTGGAAAAACTAATTATGTAATTTCTAATTGTGAAATCAGTAAAAAAAAAAAGTGTATGGTTATGGATGTCTTTGCTATCCTTAGAGATGTTTAAGTATTGTGGTCAGAAATTTTGATTAATTCCCTTGCTAATCACATTTTATCTAAAACTAAATGGGAATATTCCTGAGAGATATTAAATTAAAAATGTTTTTGCTTGAGCAAATAGCTGCCCTAATTTGTACAGATGTTGTTGATTTGGGGAACTTTTGATTTCTAATTTGTTCATCAGTCTGTACTCATCAGAATCTACTGGGGACCGTTTTCAAGTATTAAAATATTTCAATAATCATTTATAACTTTTATAGTCACTCTTTCAGCAATTTTATTCAAAACACATTAAAACCGAAGAGAAAGCAAAAAAATCTGAGCAAATTAAATGTCACATTAACTATTAATTTACTCAAAACACAATCAAACCTTCACACAGAGCTTACCTACTCCTTTATCTAACAATCCTGCTTACCTAGTTTATAACAATTAGCTAAAGCCATTTAAAAAAATAAATTAGAAAAGATAAGCCGCAAGCAGAGAAACAGCCACATTAATGACATGTGGCAGCCAACAACCTTAACGAAGCCTCAGTGAAACAATAAAAAGCAGGCAAATGAAAAGTCCTGTTGGTCCAATTGGAAAGATGTAAATATCGACACATTCTAGATAGCAAGGACCTCAAGGTCATTCATGCATCAACACATTTTTAAGTTCCCACTCGCATGGAACTTACTTTATAATACAATGCAGATTCATAATATCTTTTCAAAGAGACTACTGTTATCCTGGTTTTACAATACGCAGAGACCTGGAAGATTAGTACCTATCCCTGGATCAGACAACTATGAAGTTGTGGAAAGGGACTGGAGTCCACGTCTCTTTGAGGCCAAAACCCAAGCAAATTCTTTCATCTGCCCATTTCACTCACCATTTACTCCAGCTACTCATTTACTCAGTAATTTGAATATAGCAAGCATTGATCTAGATACTAGAGCTATCACTCCTTAGGGCGTTGACATGTGTTGTCCTCAAAAATCTGTTTTAAAAAAATGCACAACATTCTAAAAGGATCAGAATTGTACTCACAGAATCCCAGAGTGCAAAAAGAGAACCAAAGATGAGTTTCTTAAGGGAAATACAGTTTGAAATGAGAGGTTTGTGTTTGCTGCCTCACTGAATGCAACCCCGGGTGGACCACTGGGAGATGAAGTACTTGTTACAATTAGAATGTCCACCATCCCCGACTCAGAAATGCAGGTTCTTGTGTTCTGTTCTCTTCACATCCTTTTAGGTCAAATGTTACCACTTTGGCATATTTATCTCTTAAAAATATATTTAGGACACAGTCTTATTTTCTGATATAATGCACATCCCTTGACAAACAACTACAGAATAGTTTTTACTTGTTTCTTAATAGGGAATAACTTGTGTCACAGTATTTTTCTTTCTCCCAAAAAAAGGGCCTGTGATACAAAATAACAGTATTCTCCAGCTCTCTGAGGGGTCAGGCCTCACGTGGTCCACATAAAAGCTTGAGCTACCAATCACACCTACCACCTTCCCTGCAGGAGATTCAGAGGGGGTGCTGTGGTGCCACGCAGGCGTCACTCATCGGAAACAGGATCGCCCCTTTGCCTCTTTAGCCCTCCTGTCATCTGACTCGGTAAATTCAAAGTACCTACTGCTTAGGAAAATATCTAGTGAGATGTCCTACGGTAGGTCACCTGAGGTTAAGAAAGTGAAAGAACACAGCTTACTAATGGAATTATAATCACATATGTTTATATATGCATGTTCCAATGCAACATCCCCCTTCCAACATCACTCTTCCTCCCAGCACTTCATGACATAACATATCTAAGTAAAACTCTCTTAAAGGAACTTTTAACAGTATCTACTTAACCATGGGGCAAATTTCAGAAATTCCAAGCAAAGCTGTCATCACCTGTATGTCAGCTGTATGTCAATTCAGCATACATTCACTTAGAAGAATGACGTTACAAAGTAATAAAAATTTAAAACTTCGTTTTCACTTCCATAAACACTTCTCTTTTTTTAAGATTGTATTTATTTATTGAGAAAGTGCCCGTGTATGTGTGAAAACAGAGACAGGCAGAAGGACAGAGAGAGAGAGAATCTCAGGCCAACTCTGCACTGAGCATGGCGCCCATGTGGGGCTCGATCTTACAACCCTGAGATCATGACCTGAGCTAAAATCAAAAGTCAGACGCTTAACAGACTGAGCCACCCAGTCACCCCCATAAACACTTCTTTTTATAAGTTTAGTAAACCAGCAACGTTTTTACTTTAAGAAAAAGGAAATGGATCTTCCTCTAACATACTGGCAAATGTTAAAGAGCTGTTAAATAGATATACAGTGCTCTGTGAACTAAAGAATACTCTGAAATTCCTGCTAACTGTAACTAGCATTCTAGAATAATGAGAAGTAGTAGGGGTAGTGGCAGTGGTGGTGGTGGTAGTGGTGCTTGAAGATTAATGTTTATGAAGCAAAATCACAGAATATCCTTCTCCTGTTACCTAAAAAGTGAAATAAATAGGAAATTTACCAGGAGCCCCCTAAACAATACAAAGAGAACACCTTATGCCATTAATTTTAATGTGCCAAGGAAAGAAAATTCTATGTAGTTTATTCCAGTTCTAACTAAATGTTTCTCAAGAGGGCATTTGGAGTGGGACAATTCTTTGTCCCATTCACTGTAAGATATTTAACATCTCTGGCCCTTAACCTAATACCAGTCTGATTCATTGTGACAACCAAAATAATACCAGTCACACATATTTCCAGACTCTCCCTGGAAGTGCTGGAGGTACACAGGGAAGCCACATTATTGGTTGAGAGGCATTATACCTAACCCCATCCCTACATTCCAAAAGCATATGGAGACAAGGTGAGTCAATAAAATCCTGATAATTCTCCAATTTGAAGAGAAGATTGAAAGACTGAGTAGGTAATCCTATTAGAATAGAAAAAAGCCTCAAGAATAGAATCCTCTACTTTAAAACAGCAAGATCTCAAGAGAGAGGAAGTTGTGCAGAATGTGTACTCTTCCAGAATACTGTCATGACTTGAGGGAATAAACAGAAGCCCAAGGGTATGGCTACTTCCCTAACCAAAAGGAATGAGCCTTACAGAAAGGACATTTAACAGGATCTTAGACTGTAGTACCCAAGATTCTTGTATTCTGTCTGACACAATCTCAGCCCTTACTCTCTGCCACCTCCATCCCATCAGGCTAAAGAAGGCAATAATATTCAGTCGTCACGCTTGTACCACAGACAGAAAGGTAAACTGATTTCAGATGACACAATCAGGAATTCGCTCACACTGTTTCATAGCAAATAGCCAGGTTTAGACAGAGCTGTTCAATTAAACACATGTAATATGAGAATATATGGTAAGGCAATTTTGTAAACCAGGAAGAGAAAAGAAAAGATAGGACATATATGTTATATGTGTAATACATATATTACATATTTTTTAATATATAAAACAAATGAAGAAACTGGTCTGAGAAAAAGCCCAACCCAGGAAACAAAAGTAGATTCTCTAAAGGACAAAATAAGTATGTGAATCTAATTAAAAAAACAAGATGATTAAAGGATAGAACATTATAAAGGAGGAGATCATAGGGCTAAGGGGGAAAAATGAGAAAAACAACTACACTAAAGCATTCACAAATCTAGTACAAAAAGCAGCAGCAAGAAACAGAATAGATGTGACTGAAAATTGGTAAGACGGAGGGGAAAGATAAGGATATCAAAACAATAAAAATAAAAAGATATGCTATCTTATTAAGAACAAGCATAATTACTTATCATAAGGAAAACTGATGTTCCAAATGTAGATCATCTAAGTAAAACGACAAATAATAAGTAAATCTAACAGAAATAAGTACTCAGAGATACACAAGAAAATTCCCTTCAAATTAAGAACTGAATCTGAAAATTTTGTCAAAAGAACATACCATACAATGGGAAAAAAAACTGAAGTGAAACTACTGACATTGAGATACAACCTGGTTATATTATTTTATTCAGAAAGAAGCCTGTGTTCTCAGGCTACTCACATTCAAATCAAAGTCTAGTGCAGATACAGATGACTGGCAGAACTTAGGGTACACATTTGCCCCTGGTTGCTCAAGAGGCTGGAAAGTAGATTTTCTGGATTCTTCTGGGCAAATGGGATATTCAAAATGAGGAAAACTAACAAAACATAGAGAGGGTGTTATAAAGATGTTAGCCATCTGTGCCAGCCAGTGGACTGCCATGCTAAAAAATAGCAGCAACAAAAATATACTTTTCTATTCAACATGGAGTCCATGGACCAGCAGCCTCAAGGAAACGGTGAATGCAAAATTTTGGACGGCACCCCAGATTGACTGAGACAGAATCCGCATTTTAAGAAAATCCCTCAGGTAATTCTAACATGTAACAAAGTTTGAGAACTGCTACCAGAGTAAGAAAATGTAAGACTTTTTCATACAAATAAAAATGGACTCACCTCCCCAAAAGGGGAAATTCAGAGTCTTACCCGTTCCAGCATCCAGCTCCAAGTCCAAGAGCTCTGGGTAATGTTCTCCTCTCTAGTTCAGTCATAATCTTGTCCTGATAGTCCACAGCTACACAGTTAATGAAGTAAACCATCGCCAACACCCTATATAAAGTAATAAGGAAATAAGGGAAAAGGGTGAATGAAAAAAATAAAACTAGTTAATACATATAAATGTTATATGTTATAATATTTCCATAATTATATAATTATATATTATAGTATATAAAAAGATACTATATAAAATTATCTATATATTAATATAATTATATACCTACCTCCAAGTTCCCTTGCCCTCAGCCAGCACCTGAGCTAGTAGGAGTTTATTACCTGATGGACTGACTGCCCCACAGTTTTCTTCCTGAGAGATCTAGCAATTAGTGATTCTGCCTATGTGGGCTGTTCCAGTATTCCATTACCTTTATGCCACTAGAAGCAATACCAGGAGGTGTCCAAAAGATTCTTTAGATTCTAGAGACACTCCGTTTCCCCATCACTGCATAACAGCAATCCTCTCACTCCTGATATTCAGGATCAGTCATCCCAAACAACTTGGTATAATCCCTTCTTGCCTGTTTCCCCCAATCATAAGGAGCCCCAATTATCACATCATCAGTTCAGCTTCCAATTCAATGGGACCATTGTGTTTCCTGATGAAGCATTTCTCCCTTGACCTCAAAACAAGCAAAACTCCAGGTGGCTGGGAAGGAAGTAAAATTTTTCTCAAGTGTAATAGTAAGTATAACAGTGGGAGGTACCACTCCCACTTCCACCCTTCATTTTTTAGACCATCCATTCTGGACAGAGAAATCATTTATTGGTCACTGGTTCAGAGCATGTGCCACACTCTTGAGGGCAAGCTTCAGCTACAAATGAGTCTTCATTAGGCTCATCTACATTCTGTAAATTTGATAAGACCAGTGTATCCTTTAAATTCAATCAGTGCTTTATTTCTTTGGTGGTAAACTGAGTTCCTTAGTCAAAAGTAGTATTTTGAAGATGGCGCGCAGTGAAGAAGGTATTCAGTAAGTATACTGTTGAAGTAATTGGCAGAAGTATAGTGAGAAGGAAAGGCAAATCCATCTTTATAAGCATATACTCATGTGGGGATAAGTCATCTGTTTCCTGATGGAAGGGGTCCAATGTAATCAACCTCCCCCCCAGGGAGCTGACTAGCATGCCCAAGGAGATTTTTCTCTATGAAATACTTAGGGTTAGTAACTTCTGCTGGCAAACTCAAATGTGGCCAGGTCAGTTTGATGAGAAGTTCATGTTGCTGAATCTACCTCTAACTTCTGTCCTGCCTCCATGGTAACTTAGTGTATAAAGCCACAGAGCAAGCACTGGGGTGACTGGAGAAAGCCTGACTGATACTCGCAAAGTTGGTCACTTTATCTATCTAATTATGAAGCACATCCTCTACTGTAGTGCTCTCTTGGTTAGCATTCTTGTGTGGTTAAAAATAACCCTTACACTCTAGGACCATACTTAGAGGCTGAGAAAGCAAGTTTTTTAGAACCTATCTTGGGTAGATGAGATTAAAAAATGGGTATTTAAAAGATACTGGGAGCCACAAGTGACAGCTGAGCACTATAATACATACTAAAACATTACGGGCACCAAGAGTGAAGGCTGATGTAAACTATGAACTCTGGGTGGTAACGATGTAGGTTCATCAGCTGTAACAAATGTACCACTCCAGTGGGACATGTTAATCATGAGGGAGGCTTAGTATGTGTGAGGATGAAGGGTATATGGGAAATCTCTCTACCTTCTCTCAACTTTGCTATGAACATAAAACTGCTCTAAAAAATTAAGTCTTTCTAAAAAAAAAATCAAAGACAAGGTCCAGTTTCCTTGGACCACTGCCCCACCAAACCCAGTTTCCTTCCTAGAGGGAACCACTGTTACCACTTTGGTATGTCTCCTTTCACACCTTTTGTTACACAATTACATAATCATATAGGTACCCATTGAAAATACATGTATTATATTGTTTATGTGTGGAATCACTGGATATATAGTAGAAGGCAAATTGGTTCTTTTTTTCTCTCTACAATCTAGATACTGTAAACACAGATCTATTTAATTCTTTTTAATTTCTCTTTGTGTTCCACAATATAGATGCATCACAGACTAGCCATTTTCATATTGTTTCCTCTCTTTTTTTTTGGCATTAACTATATGTAATGAATATTCTTCTTGTACAGGCCTCCTTGAGCTCATGCACAAATGTTTCTCTAAGGAAAATCCCTAGTGAAAGCTATGGGTCAAATATATGAATATTTTCAATTTTAGAAATATAGCCCAAATGCTTTATATTCTCATGGTAGTATGTAAAAAAATCTATGTCCCCATACTCTTGGATAACTGTTATATTATCAAACTATAATTTTTGCGCATCTAATAAGCGTAAAGGTTACCTTGGTTATCAGAGTGCATTACTGTGGTTGAGTACTTATGTTTATGTTTTCTTATGTATGGTCATTTACATTCCATTTTCTGTTCTTATTCTCTGCCCATTTTTATTGTCCTTTAGTTATAGATTCTTATTATGTTCTAGATATTAATCCTTTACATATCTTTTTGCAAAAATTTCTTCCAAACTTTGAGTTTTATTCCATCCTGTCTTCAAAAGTTTTTCTGCTGATGTTATCAAATTTCCTTTTGGATTTTGAGTTTAAAAGAAAAATCTAAATTAAAATGTTTTCCCCATATGGAGAGCGTGGGTGGCTCAGTCAGTTAAGCACTGGACTCTTGATTTCAGCTCAGGTCATGATCTCAGAGTTGTGAGACAGAGCCTGGATTGGGCTCTGCCCAGGGCATGAGGCCTGCTTAACATTCTTTCTCTCCCTCTCCCTCTCCCCTCCCCATCTCTCCCTTAAAAAAAAAAAAAGTTTTCTCCACCACAAAGAAAAAAAACATATTCTTGTATATTTTAATATTTGTATTTTTCCCAATTCTTTAGGTTTTTAATCCATCTAAAATTATCTTTACGTACAGTATAAAATAAAAATCTACTCTTTTCAAATGGCTAGTGAATTTCTCCTGCATTATTTATTGAAAAGTAAATCCTTCCCCACTGACTTAAAATGCCACCTTTTCATATACTGAATTTCCATATATACATGGTTATTTTAATCTATGTCTTTTATATCTGATCATCACTGCTTTAATTTGAAAAGATGTTCAATTTAATCTTTTCTTTTCAGAAAACTTCCTATTGAACAATTCTATTATTTGACGCAGAATAAAAGAAGTGACATCTATGGAAATGATTCTTTGTAAGTTTGGGGTTTCTTTTCCTTATATTGGGCCAAATAACTTTTTAAAGTGAAAATGAGTTATATGAGAAAAAAAGCGCCCCAAAATGGGAAATTTTAGAAAAAGTGTTCTTTTAACAGAAGTCACTAATAATAGAAACCAAGACCAAAGAAACAGAAATAAAACGAATAATCCAAAACCCACTAAGAGTTTGTGGCATTAAACAAGAAAAAATACAAAATATGGAATAGTAATGTTTGAAAGAATTCACACAAGTCATCTGGGTCCATTTCTCTGCCTGTGACCTATTAATCTAGTAAGAATCTGTTAAATTTCTTAAAAGGTTCATAGGATATGCCTCAGCACCCTCAAAAAAAGTTTTCATCGGGATCTTATGAGGTTAGAGGTTAATTATGACAATCTACAAGTAATTTGTAATCAAATTACTCCCTAGGTGTCCTTTTTGGATAAGGGATACTTTTTAATTTATCCTTTCCTTAGTAAAGGAATTATTTTCCAACATATTAAATTATTTTTTTCCTCTTTGAAATAGTTTGGTATATATATTACAAAAGCATACTTTTTAATCTTCAGATAAAAATAAAACACTGACAACACTGAAGTAACAATGAAAATACCACTTCTTTACCTTTAACTATTAGAACTGTTGGGAATGTTTATAGGAAGGAAGTTAATATAGAGTTCAGCCACAAGAGGGAGCCAAAAAGACATGAATTTTGTGGTTGCTAGGCTCTGTTTATCCCTTTGTGATCAGTAAACTTTGAAAAGTAAATGTAGAGTGCAGCAGTAAAATAATGGACTGGTTCAAGTCAAGGAACTAGTGTCTCTGAGCATTTTTAATTTTTATTCAACCTTTCAAACTTTTAATTTTTTGAAAAGCTTTCCTTTAATTTTTTTTTTCCATTTTGAATCAAATGCATTTTAGGTATGTATTCATCAATAGCATAGCTAAATTTGTCACTTGAGAAAAATTTTAGATGCTGATTTAATGCTTCATAGCCACCCTAGTAACTCAATACCCCTTGGATTCTTCATATTTATTGTCCCCCACCAACCCCAACTCAACCACAAATATAACTTGGAAGACATGTTTAGGTTGTTTTGTTTTGTTTTGTTTTAGTTCCAAGCCTACAAACCTGGAGTCCAAATAAAGAAAGAGATAAATCTCTTAAAATTAATGTGAGTTATGTGTTTATAATATACTGTAAACTCAAAAAATTATATAGCTTATGTACCACTTTCTAAATAAACATACAAAAACTGAATAGTATACTCCATTTTATGGATCTTGCTATCAACAGATAACACTGTATTCACTTTTCATGCCTAAAATAATTCAGAAATATCTGCATTGGCTGAAACTAAGTGTTGAGTCCAATAAAAGCAGGTAATAGTACTTCTCTAGTGTGGACTTTGCTCCTGGGCTTCAGTATTATTTCTTGGCAGGCAGGGCTCAGAGTAATTAGGAAATACACAACTTTGCAATGAACTGATTCAGAAAAGACATGCCTCCAGGAACTTGTTCAGTTTTGTTCTAGCCCTTCTGTCAACTGGGCAATATTTACTATCATGAGAGATCAGCAATCCTGGGCAAAGGGACAAAGCACACACAGTACTTACATATCTTGTCCCACCAGGCCACACTCAGGTCACTTCAGGTCATGTAATTGCACCACGTGCATGGTGTCAGGCTGCCTCCGAGCACTTTGGCTATTGCCTGATTATGATGGTGAATGCCAGTAAGAACCAGAACCGTATTATCATTAGAAGTAGTAAGTCCTGCACCGGCACTGCAAATGGAAAAGTAAAAAGGAAAAGTAAAATGGGTGATGAATGGGACTGAAGTTAGATGGATCAACAGAACTGAGATAGGAGGATATCATATCTCTCTGGTCAATATTCAGTGTTCCAGAAAGTCAATCAAGAACATTATCTTAAAGACACTGTAGTTTGAAAGTGGGATACATCATTATTCTTAAGCAAATTTCTAAAAGGAATGTATACTTTAAAAAGTCCTTAATACTAAAAATTAGGATTTATTTCCTGTTTTTATTCTAGGATGCCCAAACCACCTAATTCAACAGTAGGGTAAGTACATACTTATATTTTCTTTACCTGCTACAATCAAGAAAAAATATTGGCAATCCATATGTCTCAGACAGTGTGAGAATAAATATGCCTTTTCATGAAAGATTTTTTTTTAACAAGTGGGAGAAGGGGCTGGTATTATATACCCTGCTAACATTTTTTTAATAAATTTTTTAACTTAGTACAGTTTGAATTTACAGAATTATTTGAAAAATAATACAGAGTTCCTATATACTTCACACCCAGCTTCCCTATTAACAACATCCTATATTATTATGGTATATTTGTCACAATTCATGAGCCAATATTGATGCATTGCTATTAACTAAAATCTATACTTTACTCAGATATTTTTAACGAACAAAAATAACCTTTATAATAGATACAAGATATTGAATGAAATCTTTTATTATACATAAACTTAAGACACACAGAGTCCATAGCTTGAAGGTCTTAGAGTAAAATATGTTTTGTTAAATCATTACCAGAAATAACTCAATACTATTAACTAGGAAATATTTTCTAGAATCTGAGGGGGGGAAATTTCTGCCTTAATCCCAAATGATCATAATTCATCAGGGCCCCTCCCTGCCTTCCGAACTTCTACCTTCTATCCCATCTTCACAAAGCCAAAATCTTGGCTACAGACAAAACCAGAAGGACCCAATAACTATGTATAGATATTTTGCAAATTGACTTTCTATCAGAGGAACCAATCCCCAGGAAAAAAAAAAATGGCTTATGAAATTTTTGTGGTTCTTTTTTTTTTTTTGTAATTTAACATGATCTTGGGCTTTAGAATTTCTTTTCTAAATTAAGAAGTCAATCTCTACTTTCTGGTCATGTCTTTGTGATGAGAACAAGATACAATGAAAACCAGTGTAATGGCCTGTGTCAGGAAGTCCTTACCAGCATCAGATTAGTAGAAAATGGGGCTACCCTGCTCTGGCCTCTGGAGGCACACTGGCCTTTATTTAGCTTGTTGAATGATCCTCTGATAAAGATTAGAGATAAAGCAGTTAGCACAAAGCCTAGCACATAAATGCTTTGCTGTTGTTATAGTTATTGTTGGGATTAACAATATTTCAAGGCAATGTCCTCTGAGTATAATTCCTATTCATACAGTAGTTACAATGTCTCAGGACCTTCCACATTACCCACTGAGATATTTTTGTACAAATGTGACCATTTTGTGAAACAGTCATACCACATTTCCTTAAACTTCATCAAGTCTGTGGGAAATGGTATTGGAAGTTTAAAAATTAATCCCTCAATGATTCCCCATTCCCACTAATTCTTCCATCTTTGCTCAAACTGACACGTACTGGGAAAAAATCCAAGAGAATCAGGATGAATCTTCTTCCCAGATAATTAGCACATATTGAGACCATCATTACACTCTATTGACTCAGCCATTCTTTCCAGGATGTTTTGTGACTAAATGTCTTTGACTGTTGGACAGTATTTGAACCCCAGCCTTTCTCATTTCATTCTCACCGTCCCCAGGGTCTCGATCTTTCTTGCCCCGGCCCCCTGCTTTCTGACCACTCCATCTGCAGTCGCCCAAGGCTCTGAATGTCTAAGAACTTCCCCTATAACATGGGCTTTCTACTAGACCTCAGTAAACTCCATCCTTTTCCTGACTTAGACTGGACACTCTCTCCATAAGCAAAAATGTGTTCATCCCTGTTTTATTCACACAAATAGTCTGCTCAAACTATAAATGATCACTTATTTTCAAGACAATTTGTAAGGGGGAAGTGAATTCGAGAGGGATAGTTAACTATAGAATCCACCAAATTAGATAATGGAAATATTTAGAATAAATGGAAATCATTATGTCTTCTACAAAATGAAGTACAGCCAGTATTGCTTCACTCAAAGCAGTTACTAGGCTAGCATTTTTATGACTTCAAGGGACATCAGTCAGTTAGAATTGAGGAATGAAAGTCTTGAGTCTATGTTCTCATGTCATCACAGAGTTGACGACCTTGTGCCTTGTACCAAGCCATGTAGTAGATGATGTGGTGCTTTTTAAGCAAAGTAAATAAATCAGAAAAGTGCTTAGTGATTCACAATAAAATGATGCTACACCCAAGGCAAAAATGTGTTTACCTGCGAAGAATTTGTGATAAGGGCAAGAAAACCAAATCACTTTACACAAAAACAGAAAGAACTAGCTGGCCTCATAAATGACTTGTGCTTGGAGTCAACTTTTTCTCTTACAAATCAACCTTAACTTCTGTGGTATCTAGGAGAGACCAGGAACTTGTTAAGAATCTTAACACTGCTAGGTATTTCAGAGCCCACTGAGATGCCAAGGCTGCTGAATTCAGTACAGATTTGCATCAGTGAGCCAAGTAAGCAGTAGGGGCCCAGATCTGGACCAGCTCTCACAATTTTTTTAAACCTCTGCTAGTTCTTTTAAGAACTCTGCTAGCTTTACAAATCATAGGAAAATTATATCCCTGTTTTTTAACTTTTTTTTTTCCATCAGTATACTAGCAATTTTTGGCTTTTTGATTTCTAAACTGTGTAGATAAACAGGCAGTATATTTTGTTGATTTACTGCTTAAAAGAAACAGATGGCCTACACTGAAAGTTCAATGCAAGACAGTTAGAAATCAGGGCGCCTGGGTGGCTCAGTGGGTTAAAGCCCCAGCCTTCAGCTCAGGTCATGATCTCAGGGTCCTGGGATTGAGCCCCACATCAGGCTCCCTGCTCAGTAGGGAGCCTGCTTCCTCCTCTCTGCCTGCCTCTCTGCCTACTTGTAATCTCTCTCTATCAAATAAATAAATAAAATCTTTAAAAAAAAAAGACAGAAATCACTTTGTATATTTTATATACTTTGTATGCCCAAAATGATCCCATAAAATAAAGTATTGGGATCCTCTTAAAACAAGAGGCAGGAATTGAAAGCAACTAGATACTCCTCCTATAACATTCTAAAAACTACAAATTTCATGTATCTTCTGCAATAGTTGTGAGAGTTATTTACCGATAAAGAATTCAGTATGATTTACTTTAAAAATTAATCTGGCAAAATTAAGAAAAATCTCGTGTTTAATGGAATATACTCCACCAGAAAGCTAACTTCATGAGTCTAGGGACTTTAGCTCACTGTCATATCCTCGTGGATTAGAACGGCACCTGCCACAAAGAAGGATCCCAATAAATACTTGATTAATTTTTTTCAATTGCACTTCTTTCTATTCTGTTTTGTTTGCTCAACTAAATCTCAGAGAAATCTGTTCCTCATATCCGGTTGAACACCCATACCACACACACATCTCCCGTGGTGCCATGTTCCCGACGTTTACATCACCTAAGGATCTCTACACAGGCATTAAAGCCCGAAGCCAACAGCCATTTCCTCCCACTGTGCCAACGAAGGCTTATGATACAACAATTTTGAAAACAAGAGGTAAAATGTAATCTGATATCAGAACAGTATTGAGTCTTCTCATATTTGAATTGTATTCAATAATAAAACTAAATAAAGTAGGGAAAGACTCAAGTCACAAAAGTGTGACCTACCAGTAGATTATGAAAGTTGTTCTTAATTGTGGCTGGACTTTAGAATCATCTGGGACCCTACCACAGACCAAGTACATCAGATTCTCTGCAGGTGCTCATAACTTTTCTTCTTTATACAGAGCCTTCCATGGTAGAATCAGAAACCAAACATTGTAGAATTGTTTTTATTCTACCTGTATTTTCTATTTTCATTTCCTTCCTGCTCTCTCTTATGGTTTAGCTTTTAAATATTTCACCCTAGTTCAGGTGATCAGTACAAGGATGATATTTGGTTCAGATCGTCAGGGTCTAAACATGGGTATAGCAGTTGCGATGAAATTGAAAGACTGTCACTAAAATAAAACTCGGAAGGTAATGGGAACAGTTTGTTTAAGTCCTCTTAACACCTTGGGGCATCTTCTTTAGAACCTTGGGGTCTTTCCAGATGTATATTAGGATGGTAAGCCCATACACTAGTCATCAAGACTCCTCCACACTAGACACCTTAAAACAGAGGGAAAAAACCTATGGAGAAAGATTGAAGATACTAGAGAAAAGGTAGCTGAAGAAGACAGAAAAGGTGCATGGTCGGCAGAGCAAAACATTTGTTGAATAAATTTAGGCTGTGAGGAAGGGAAGACCCAAGACCTGTCCTATGATGCAGTTCCTCTGTACATAAATATTGAGGTCCAAATGTTTGCCATCATCAATATCAGCTTCAGTACCTTATTAGGAGATAATAACATTTTGAGAAACACAATAGTGGAGTGTTTAAGAACTATGGAGTCAGACTGTATGGGTAGAATTCTAGCTTAGCCACTTACCATAGATCATAGCAAAGTCCCTCTTAGAGAACTTTAAAAAGATGAGTATATTTTATGACCTTATAAATGATCTTTCCAAAAACTACTATTGCTTTAGGTTTTCTACTCTTTTTTTTACACTTCCTTTAACTCTTCTTTAATAGAAATCAATAGCATATGGGTTAAGAGTGCAGGCCCTAGTACCACATTGCCTGAGTTTTGAATTATTCCACTTACTAGCTGTGTGATCTTGGGCAAGCTGCTTATATTCTTTGTGCCTCAGTTTTGTTTGTGAAAGTGTAAATAATAGTACCTTCCTTGTAGTAATGTGATGATAGATATAAAACAGTACAGTACTGGTACATGGTAAATGTTCACTAAATGCCAACCTTCCCTCTTATTACCTTTGAGGATGGATGTTCAGAGCATTCTTTAATGTGGAACTTATTACAGGACCAGTGGAGGCCATGCTGTGTTTGATAAAGCTTATCAAACTACCAGTAATACCTTAGAAGCTAGTCTTTAAAATGTTCTCTTTCAATACCTTTTTGGTAAGCAAGTACTAATTCTATGTCTTGATATTTAGTCAGGGAAAGCCTAAATCAGGTGGTATAGAAATGTATTTGCTAAGCCTTCAGGGACCAGAAAGAGGATTCAGGAAATTTTAAATTTAAAAGTTACAACTTACCTAGGAATCCCTTTCATCAATGAGAGAGGTGCAGTACAAGGCTCTCTCATGCTGCTGGCCATACCTCAGGTTAAAGACAGTCTCACTGTGTGTGGCCCATGTGCTGCTCATTAAGGGGAGCAAGAATTCAGCTAAAACGTGCACCTGCATTGTTCTCTACCCCTATCATTCTCATTTCTATCTATTGTACCCCAAAACCCCATTCATAGAAAACTTCTTGCATATTCAGGATAACAGTGCTCTTCCTAAAAATTTCAGGTAATCCTTACAGATACGAACTGCTTGATCTTCCGATGGATTCAAAGAAGAAAGCCTTGACTTGGCCAGGCCAGGGTGTATATTATGATGTAAGTATCTTTTAAAATGTGTGTTTAAAACAAAGTAAAAAATGTTTTTACTGTATACATTTATAAAAACACAAAAGATGTATTCTTTTATTTTCTATCTGGTTAAAACTTGAGATTTTGACCATGACACACGTTTTTTTGTTTTCTTAACTGATTTCATATACTTTGGGCAGTTACATAACATTTCCATGATTACAAAAAAATGTTCCCCACTGAAAGAAGGTGGAGGGCTGCGTTTCACTAATTGTGTGTCCCCCAACTCTATTCTTATAATTCACAGTATATTAAGTAACTCCAAATATACAAAGGAAATTTTTTCAGAAAGATTTATAGTTTATTGTCCCAATAATTATATTTGTGTAGAATCAAAAATAAAACAATGTCCACTGTGCACTGAGCAACTGCTATACACTAAGCACTTTAGATACAGTATATCACTTAGCCCTTCCAGTAACTCCAAAAGGTTAGTATCCTCATTCCCATTTTTGAGGCTCAGAGAGTTTGTGGCTGCTTGTAATCATAGAAGTCAAGCTGGTCAGACTCCAGTCTCTGCTCCTAACCTCTGTACCAGGACTCCACATAGACAGAAAGAAAAAATTTTAAATCACGAAGAGAAGATCTACACATTTGAAAATTATAACACCTGACATTCATTGACCAATTAGTTTGTGAGAGGCAGTGCCAAGCATTTTCCATATATCATCCTCTTGCATCTAAGAATCTATGAGGTAGGCAAGAAATAATATGCAAGGCTAGAAACATTTGAATTTTATTTGGGATGACCACTGTGGCAGGCCAGAGCATGGTCCCTGCAGTGTCACATGATCATCTCCAGAAGCAATTTCATGTTTGTTCTTTGTAAAGTTATACATCAAGAAAAATCTTTAAAGAATCATCTACCTTACTGGACCTCTTTCATACTTTCATGCAAAATGTGTATCAAAGCAACCCAGAAATACAAGAAGTTATTCTCGAGACCATTCCATCATCACACATTATAGCCCAAGTCTCCAGCTCTGTGGCTCAGTTTCTTCTTTCAATCTCCCTCCCTTCATTCTGCTCAGGAAAACGCTGCTGTCCCCATATCTCGCCCCTTTGCAACAATCTTGACTAGCTCCACTTTACCTGAGTGTAAATCCCCAGGCTTTAACTGAGCTCCAAAGGCTCTTCAGAGTCTGGTCTTCCCTACTTCCTACAGCCTGGCTCAGCTCCTGATCCTTGAACAGGTGGATGGCCATATCCCACTCCTGGAGTGCTCTCCTTTCACAGCCTCTTGGCCTACCTCAAACTTGCTCATTCCTCAAGGCTCAGCTCAATGCTCACTGTTTCCGCTGCATAGCAAAAAGTGAACCAAATCAGGAGACTTGTGTTCTAGTTATTCCTTTTTCTGCCATTTGTTCTCTTGGTGATATGAGAAATACTGTTTCTCTTCTCTGAGCGTTCACTAATAAAATGTACCTATAAGATTTCAGTAAAATCGGGGCATCTGGGTGGCTCAGTGGGTTAAGCCTCTGCTTTCAGCTCAGGTCATGATCCCAAGGTCCTGAGATCGAGCCCCGCATCGGGCTCCGTGCTTAGCAGAGAGCCTGCTTCCCCTTCTCTCTGCCTGCCTCTCTGCCTACTTGTGATCTCTCCCTCTGTCAAATAAATAAATAAAATCTTAAAAAAAAAAAAGATTTCAGTAAAATCTGTCCTATAAACTTCACAGAATATGACAATATAAATGATATAAAAGCACTTTAAAAAAGAAAGTGCTATAATTTATAAGCATTATTACTCCAATAGAAGTGATTTCCCCTCTTCTGACTTTCTATAACACTTATTATAACCAATAACTTTTCACATGTATTTTATATCTCATCAACTAAATTACAAGCTCTTTAAAAATGGAATATTTTATAATATGTATATTTCCCACAGTACTTCGTATGTAAATATTTTTGACTGATTTATCTGACTCCTCTTCCAATGATTTGTGTGACTCCTTTCCATCAATTCTAATCTCTTCAACTTCTCAATTATTCTTCTGGTTTATCCCTAATTATAATCAAGTTTTGCATTTTTCTGGACAAAAAAATAAAATAAAATTGATACTGAACTTGATGGGAGTACCTCATGACTCATTTTCCCCCCTTTAGGATAATACCTAGACTTGTCCTCCCCTGCCTTTCATCACTTCACTGGAGGAGGTGGTCAACTTTATCTGCAATGTTCTATTTTTGTTAAAGGAGAATATTTTTATAGTATGTACCTTTCCTATTGCTAGAACAGTGGTTCTCAACCTTGGCTGCACATTAGAATCACCTGGGGTGCTTTTAGAAATCTCAATTCTCAGGCTGTACTCCACCCACATCATAATTGATAACATAATTATAATCATCATTCTCTGAGGGTGGGAGGAGGGTGAAGGACGTGAATAACTTAAGTAGTTCCAAAAATGTATCTCCTGGCTATAGAACAGAAAACCCCAGAAGTCATATTTTAGTAGTTTCTATCCAAGCCAGTAAGACAACATGTGTAACATTTGGTAAAGAGTATAAATTTTAAAGTGGCACAGCTCCTGGCTCTAAAATTTATCAATTGTATGGCCCTGAATAATATATTTAACCCTCTAATACCTCAGTTTCCTCATAAATAAAACAGCAGTTATAATGCACTCTGCCTCATAGGGTTGTCTTGAGAATGAAATGCATGTAAGAGCATTCAGCACTATTAGTAGACAGAAAGCTTAGGGTTAAATGTTAGCTTCTGCTCCATGCTCAGCTCAGAGCCCAACACAGGGGCTCAAGCTCAGGACCCTGAGATCATGACCTGAGCTGAAATCAAGAGTTAGACACTTAACCATCTGAGCCACCCAGTTGCCCTCTGTAATGATCTTTTGAGTAAGATGAGATATAATAACCACAGAGGTCAAGGGCCATAAACCTCTATAACCTTTGACTATTTAAAATATTTTAACAAACTGCTTTCAAAGCCTAATTGAGCCTACTATCCAATTTTCCTTAACTGTAAATATTTGGAAAGACCTTGGCTTCCCTTGGAAAGAGCATCCACTCCTATCACCCTTACAGAGGAATGTAGTTTCCTTCTTGAACCACCTGCCAGTTTCCTAATCTGAAGTGTCCCTCCCCCTCCTAGAGATACATTCCTCATACCTAGAACAGTTCTGTCTCTCCACAAGAATACCCATAACCCACACTCATCCTCAAATAACCACAGTGGATTTGACAAGGACACAGGTATCTCCTTTAGAAACGTGTCGTCAAATAACTGGCTGCCCACAGTTCACCTTTCCGTCACCACCAGCACCCTGGGCCCCACCCTCCCACCTGCTCATCTCCAGCAATAACTGACGTATCCAGAATGGGAAATAAACTGGTAGGCTCTCTCTTCTCTACCCTGCAGGCTTCCCCATTTATGGTCTCGCCCTCCACTCTTCCTCCTCCAACTCAGTCACCCTTTCCTCCATTGTGCATCTTCTTCTCCATCAATGCTCTCTTCCCAAGTCCTAGCTAGATACCAAAGGAAAGTATTTCTACCAGTCTCTCATCTCTTATTTACACACACACTCTCTCTCTTTCATGCTCTCTATTCATTTCTTATGTAAATGAAAAAATTCCTAATCACAACTTCTTAATGTAAAAATGATGCTGACACAAAAGAATTAAGTGAAACATGATTCACTAAGGAACGAGCACACCCAGCACTAAGCTCTCCAAAGCACAAAGTAGTCTCCAAAATAAACCTGTTCTTGTTCCCCCTATTAAACCTGATTAAGTGCCATCATTCAAGACTAAGAAGAGAAAACAATATCTAATTTCTTGGTTTTTTTAATGTGTTACAATAGTATTAATTTCTGTAATTTTGTGGCAACTTATGGAGTTTGGGTGCTACCACAGGCCCTTAGAAGCTTGCACATAGTTGTGTGCGCAAAAGGTATACAATAAACATTTTCTAAGCAACTTATGAGTTACATAGATTTTTATGGGCTACCGGGGAATGTAGCTACAATTTATATGGCACTACACCACTGAAAATGTATTCCAAATTTAAAACAACTAATATCGCTCCTTTGTAGACTAGAGTATCTGCCTAGATACTAATATCTCAGGAACCGGAATTCATTCCTGCTTTTGTACTTATCTTGCATATCAGACACAAACGTCACCCTGGGAATAGTACATTGATCAATGATTTCCTATTGAGTGGATGGATGATCACCAGCAGCCCCTCTCTCACTATCCTCTTAGAATACCATTACCTTAACATACTCAAAATTGGCCAGCTCTCCACTCTCAAATATTCCTTTTTTTTAAAGATTTTATTTATTTATTTGTCAGAGAGAGAGAGAGTACAAGCAGGGGTAGCAGCAGACAGAAGGAAAGCAAGCTCCCCACTGAGCAAGGAGCCGGATATGGGACTCAAACCCAGAACTGAGCCAAAGGCAGACTAACTTAACTGACTGACTGACTTAGCCATCCACGTGTCCCTATTCCTGACTCTTTAAACTCTTCCTAAGACACCACAGGTTACAGTAAAATCTCACATTCCCTTCTTTCTTCTTATTCTTATTTGACACACACAGAGAGAGAGAGAGCACAGCAGGGGGAGCAGCAAGCAGAGAAAGAAAGAGAAGCATAACCCCCCCCCACCAATTGAGCAGGAAGCCCGACGCGGGGTTCCATCCCAGGATCCTGGGATCATGACCTGAGCTGAAGGCAGACACTTAATGATTGAGCCACCCAGGTGCCCCATTCTTTGTTCTCTTTATCATGATTTGCAAAGCCAACTTAGAAATAAGGACTTTTTTCAAATGGCTTTGAACGTAGTACTGGGGGCTTCCTGGGGTCTCTTCCTCAGGTTCATCGTCCCAGGGGTTGACACTGCTTCCAAGCTAGTAAATACCTCTAGTTCAAAGGGGATGGCTGTTTTCTGGAAGCAGAGGTAATAAGCATAATGGAGCTTGAACTTGAGGGCCAGGGTACCCTTATATCCAAGACACTTCATAATTTGTGATGGAATTGGAGACAGGAAGAAAACGGTAAGGGATGTTGAGGCCAAGGGCCAGCAACTAGCTCTTTCTGAACTACCACGTCCCAGAACAAAATTAGGATAGTCTAAGAAGTCTAAATTTGCACTTGGTTATCCAAGTTGTCATGAAGTTATTTTATCAAGGTAGAAGAATGGAACACATTTTATTTCTTTAACAGCTTATTTGCTTAATTTGTAAATAAAACTAGTTAGACTAATGGAATGTGGGCTCTCTCTATACTCTAGCCCTAAGACCTGCAAATGTTAAGGGTGGGCCTGTCAGGACAAGTGCATAGTGTTCAAGAAAGTTAATTCCATACTTTCCACCCACCATCCATACCTCTGATATTACTGTTCCTTGGGCCTCCCCATCTCTGCATGTCCTTAAAGGTCTATTTCTGTAATATGACATAACATGGCCTCTTGTCTCCTCCCTTCTCTGCTCCCAGCCCTACTTCCCTGTTCAGCTGGAATCAATCTCTTCCTCCTCTAAATTTCAAATAATTCTTACTTGTCTTAAACGAATAATTCTCTCTTAACCTCTTTTATAACAAAGAGTTACTTTCCATCTTCTAGTCATTATGTTCATGCCTTATCTCCCCTCTAGTCAATATTCCTGGATGACTTGCTTCTGATCCATCGTTGTTCCCTGCCACTACCTTGCACATAGAGGTACTCAGTAAATATTTATTGAGTGTCATCAATCTGAGAAAAAGTGAATTTCTAAATAGCCAAAAAGACTGCGATGAAACTCACTCATTCATTTACTTTAATATATACCTCTTTTTGAAAATACAAAATAAACTTCAGGGCGCCTGGGTGGCTCAGTGGGTTAAAGCCTCTGCTTTCAACTCAGGTCATGATCTCAGCGTCCTGGGATCGAGGCCCACATCGGGCTCTCTGCTCAGCGGGGAGCCTGCTTCCTCCTCTCCCTGTCTCTCTGGCCTGCCTGTCTCCCTACTTGTGATCTCTCTCTCTGTGTCAAATAAATAAATAAGATCTTAAAAAAATAAATAAATAAACTTCATAGTAAACAGTTACGTCAACAGAATAAAAAATTTTATTTGAATTTGAGTGACTTAAACTTCATCAGAAATCAATAAAATTGGGGCACTGGATGGCTCAGTTGGTTAAGCTTCAGACTCTTGATTCAGGCTCAGGTCATGATCTCAGGATCTTGACGGAGCAGTGTTGGGCTCTACCCTGGGTGTGGAGTCTGCTTAAGATTCTCTCTCTCCCTTTCCTCATCCCCTCCTCCCTCCTCTTAAAAAAAAAATCCATTAATATATCAAATGGTACCATTTGAGGGAAGGAAAGAGAAGTGGGAGGCACACAACTTTGGCTGTACTTACCCAAAGGAGTACCTCAGAGCCCTTTATGTCTCTAATAAAATGTTACTGGAGGTAGAGTATTCTCAGGGACATTTCCCCAATGTGCATTATCAGACACAGTCCCTGCTAAAGCAAAAAACTTTAGAAAAGACCTCACCATTCCTTTGATAAAATATGTGTTTAACTCTAAATATGGTTAAGTTGCAGAATGTTAATAATTTATGAAGAAAAAAATAGTATCTGACTTCGGCTTGGAATTTCCTTTACCCTCCTTCCTGCTAACACAGTGAATCAGCCCTTATTCTACTGGATAACATTAATGACAGTAAACTTTTATGTTCATGTTCTAGTTTCCTAAATGCGTTGAGAAAAACAAGCCCGTATTCTACCCAAAACCTCCTAAAACCTTCGCTCCTAATACTTCTTTAAATTCGTGGGACCCTATTAGCTCTCTAAGAGAAGCCAACATACAAAGAAATCTTGAGAGGTCCCATTGGATCACTTCGTACACTCATGATTTTACAGGTATGAGTTTACTTAATCCAAGTAAAAAGAACAAAATTAGAATATGTGACAACTGCTGTTACAAGCTTGCACCTTCTAGTGTTTTTCCCTGTTTCTTAATCTAAGTACTAACAGAAGTTAGAGTGGGTGGTAAGCTTCTCTTAGTGAGAAACTGGGAGGTAAAATTCATTTTCAATTTATTCATTCTAATTATATGAGAAAGGGAAATGGGTAAGTTTTTCCATAAAAGGTCATTTAAGTGTCATTCTTCATTGACTCTAACAAAGTAATAAGATGTGATGTTTCCATTAAGGTCTGGGACCCATGAACCCCCTTGAACTGGATGATTACCATGAAAAGGAGGTAGCAGAGTTAACTGGACAGATAGGATTTGACCCAGAGCCTGTAAGTAATTGCAGTCAACTCTCACTTATTTAGGGAAGTATCCAAGTATTAGGCTCCTTCTTGCTTTGCCCACTTTTTCTTTGCTTCATGAGTAGTGGAGACCAAGTTAGCAAAGGGAAAACTTAACTCATCTTAGAAGTTAATTCTGAATTGAGTTGAACCTGTTCGAATACCCTTATCCACTATTTCAAAAACAGGCAAGGTTTCTTTTCTTATTCACAGTGCTGGTGTTTTATGGCTTTTTTAAACAGATTTTCTACTATACTACTCTTCTAAAATTTACAAAGGAGTCGGTTTACAATGCTTACCCTTTAATGTGATTCTTAATAAATTCTATGAATTTTTATATATTTGTGTATCTTGTACAGTATCACTGCATCTTCCTAATATCCACAATAATTGAGAGTTTGCTGAATTACAACTGAAAACCAAGAAATTTTCTGCAAATATTAATATAGATTTCT
The DNA here is from genome assembly GCA_002007465.1 of Ailurus styani. Lineage (NCBI taxonomy): Eukaryota > Metazoa > Chordata > Mammalia > Carnivora > Ailuridae > Ailurus > Ailurus styani. The sequence goes on along the minus strand of LNAC01000369.1, from coordinate 994,147 downwards.
TCATCAGTTATGTGAAATGACCTGAAAGAAATGATCAAGCCCTAAGTGACAGAAATTATCATCTGTTGGCTTACGTGTATACATGAAATATAATGATGCAATAGTATACATATATGTTATTTTATTTAGGGCCTAGATTTTATCCTATACAACTACAAAGTTTTTAAAACAAAATTAGTATTTTCAAAGATATAAACTGTAGGAAGACCCATAAAAGGTGACTGTATGATATTTCAGTATGAACTCTTTTTAGACTGAACTCATTTATTTTACATTAGCTTCAGTTATTTCCCAAGGTGATAAAATCATAACACCTGAAGTAGTTCCACAGACTGCTTTATCATTCACTGAAGGGTTTTTTCTTTATGTTTCACTTGCAGCAAATATTGTCTAATACTAGAAAACACTATAGATATACTGACATTGTCAGCATGTTTAGCAGCTGTTCAGATTTCCACAGATTTGACCCTGTAGGGAAGCAACTTTATCATGTTTACAAAAAAATACATGTACATGTTATATAAATACATGTTCTATAAAGGATGCTTGTCAAGTATATTAGATCCAAAATTATTCTGTAAGTAAATCATCAACTAAAGTTTTATTAATAACAAGATAAAATATGCCAAAAATAGTTTAAAAGTTAAGTTTCAGTGAATCTTGCTGGTTTCTAAAAGACAAATAATGGACTCTGGGAAAGCATGTTGTAGTGGTAATAAGTCTTGAACTACTTTGTTGTAGTAGAATGAAATAAAGATACTAAAAACTGCTTCTTGCATAAAAGGATACTGTAGAATAGTATATGATACACCCTAGACTTTTTCTGTATGACAAATTTAACACGGTATTTCAAAGAGCGGGGGTTTCTTTTTTTCTTCATAGTATCTACTCAAACCTGATTGGCTAAAAGGTTATAACAGATCTGTTAATAGATGGAAATTCCTCCAACTCCAAGCAAATTAGGATCCAAGAAGACACTCCTAAGTCCATTTTGTTTTCTAAATCCAAAATACACTTACAATCTTCTCACCATTCTCACTTGTATTATCTTTGCTATCAATTCCATCCTCACCATCCATACATTCTTTTTTAGTTTTTCTTCAATATACTGTCATTAAAATTTTCAAACATATGGAAAGTTGAAATAATTTTGCAGTTAACATCGATATACCCACCACCTAGATTCTAGATTCTACCATTAGCATTTTACTATACTTCTTTTATCACATAATCTATCCATCTTTCCATCCCTCCAACCATCCATCAATACATTTTATTATGTTTTACACATTTCAGAGTAAATTGCAGACAACAGGATACTTCAGCCTTAAATATTCAGCATGCATACCATTAAATGGAGCTCAATTTGTTGCAGTTTTTCTTTTAAGGCAAATACAAATTCAATGAAACTGCACAAATTTTAAGTAGACATTCGATGAGTTTTGATAAATGCACACACTTCTGTAACCCAACCACCTACAGATATATTAAACATTACCATCATTCCAGAAAGTTCCCATATGCCCTTTCCTCATCAGCTCCTCCCTCTTCCTCCTGTCTCCCCACCACACACATATCTATGAATAACCTTTTAAATACCTGCACTACTTTTACAGTTACCAGACATGATTCACAATATATGTAAAATATCTCAAAAAGCACAGATATGACAAGCTTCCCACAGACCAGTGTTTCTCTAAGGACAGCACATCACTGGCCTCAGGATCACCCAACATGCTTGTTTAAAAAAGCAGATTCCTGAGCCCCAGAACCTCTGAATCACAATCTCAGAGAATCAAGCTTAGGAATCTCATTTTTCCCCAGCTCCAAAGCTGATTCTGATTCAACAAAGGTTTAAGAACCCTTGGGTTGGCCAAATAAGGAAGGCTTTCACTGAGATTTAACTAAATGCACATAACTGTTAACATCATCTGCTGGGGATGGCAGAAGTCTTGCTCCTGAGATTCTTTCGGTATCTCTGAAAGTTTGATTGCAAAGAGTTCCTACATAGAAGAGTTCTTCTATAGCCAAGTAAAAATATTTATCCCCCTTCCATATTAATAGAAGAGAAAAACGTGTTTATTACGTACAAATGTCAATGTCTATAAATAAATAAAAAACATTGCACTCAGTGAAAATGGGTATGAATTTGACCTGCCACTTGTAGTAATAAACTTACAATGCCAGATTTATTAACTGATTTTCTCCTTTTTATCTCATCACTACAGCAAGAAAAATTCCATCCTGTCTTAAAACCTCCCAGGCCCTTGGAAGGACGAATTGCTCGACTGATTCAGAACCGACGTCCTTTGGAGGCTACTGTCCAGCAAAGACCACCTTCCTGTCCAGATTGTACCCCTAGGGTTTTATGTACTTTTCATACCTTTGTACCCAGTTCTACAGAAATGATGGCACTTCGCAATAACACACTGGCAGGAGCCACCCATAAAAAACAGGAAATTGAAGACAAGATTAAGCAAGAACAACACTTGCTATCTACCTATGCATCTCCACCTAGTTACCCAACAAAAGATCTGACTAACATTTGTGACATAAAAACATTACCAAAAATCACAGATACTAAAAAGATAGAAGATTTGTACTGGAGACAGCTGGCATTAAAACCACAACATATGCCTTGTTGTAACCCAAACCATTACATTCCATATGAGCGGTTTAAATCTGTCATACGTGACCAGTGTAGTATGTGTCAAAACTCTGTCAGCCTTAATAAGCCTAGCATTTTAGAAAGTAAACCAGACCTGGAAGCTTTTGATTTAGAACATTTTTTAAGTAAGCAAGAAGAACAGTTGCCCTTGAACGTAGAAAACAACGAGGAAACAAGACCTATTCTGGGTTGGATTCCTAGAGCTGGAGTGGTCAAGCCTCATGCTGACCTGCTGGAGCTTAAGAACTCTTTTTCAAAAACTGGTGCACAAAAACGTTTCCATAGATCGATTCTAGAAGACCATAAAGACCTCAGGGATAAGGAGCATTCAGGGATGAAACACCAATTCTATGGCCATAATTCCTATTATTTCTACAATTGAGATACTCATCCTTTCCTTCAAAACCCAGCTTCTTGCAAGGAAAAGTAAAAATATAACAGAACTTCTTCCATGTTGTTGGATTCTGTTTTCTAGAAAAGCCATAATGATCTTGCTAATGAAGTTTATGTTTTCAGGAACTTAAGTTAGGATCTGGTCAGAGGAACCCAGAAAAGGGGATGTTCTTACTTCTTGAAAAGTTTAACAACTTCAATAAAATATCAGAATCAGAAAAATTTATAGTCTTTAACGTCATTTTCAAATTATACTCTAAGGAAATTATCCAAAATCTGAAAAACAATGTATATGACAAAGTTTATATCATTGTTTTATTAAAATGAGTATTTGAAATTTATATGCCCAGTAATTGACAGATGTCTATACAACTATAGTACCTTAATAAAATATGTGAACACTGTCCCTTTCTGTAAATGTTTGTACAAAATAACACCAAATACAAAAGACAAAACTCAAATGCCCACTTGAGAGACAGCTCTATAAATACATTAACTTAATAAATATATGGGCCCTGTTTTTTTTTTAATGTAAACATGTGGACAAAATAAGTTGGTAGAAAAAAATGAAACCGAAAATTCTTGGCATGCACTCATTCAAAGTTGGATGTTTCTTTTCCTTTAGCCTTCTCATAGAGAAACATAACCATTTCTTTTATGCAGGGAAAAAAATGATTTTATTACGAAGATCTAACAATGGCTTTAATTAGTAACTGGTGAGTTCTAATTGTGGCAAGAAAGGATGGTGTCTTCGTTTGTTTGAGCTGCTAAAACAAAATACCATAAACTAGGTGGCTTACCAACAACACTTACTTCTCACAGTTCTAGAGGGTGGGAAGTCCAAGGTCATAGCACTAGCAGATCTGGTCTCTGCTTCCTCACTGCCGGCCATCTTCTCACTGTAACTTCACATAGTGGAAGGGGCAAGGGATTTCTCCAGGGCCTCTTTTATAAGGGCACTACACCTATTCATGAGGGAGCCACCTTCATGAAATAATCACCTCCCAAAGGTCCTACCTCCTAATAAACTTTAGGGGTTAGGATTTCAACATCTGAATTTTAGGGGGACATAAACATGTACATCATAGCAGATGGCTTGATAGCAATTACTCTAAAGCCAAATATATTTGGAAGGGGTCTACCAAGAGTTTGGCTAACCCTCAAATGCCAAGTCAACTTGTTTAATGTGCCAACAGGCATATTTTCGATATAGTTTATCAAGAAAGTTCATAAGGAATTTCTAAGGAGTGTTTTGTTGAGATATCTTTTAATTTTTATGTTTCCTGACCATGTCATTTAATTACACCTCCTTTAAAACTATTCTGGACTAAAATTATGGGATTTTTTCCAATCTCAATTTTAGAGCACTTGTTATGTTAGGTATTATGGAATGCAAAAAGTTACATGATAAAATAATATTGGAGAAAACTGAGGGCAACAAAGCCAATCACATTACTTAATCACAAAAGTCTCCACAGACTTTAATATGAAACATATCTGGAAATGTGATGTTGGGGGGGGCGGTTATAGACATTTCTCAAATTAACTTGATCCTTTTATCACAGAGGTTATCATCAGACTACAATTCTGAAGAACTCTGGAAGATGCAGCCTGCAGTATAGGAATTGGGGTTTTAATTGCACATTTTCCCCTGGATTGCAGGAACACAGAACTGCATTAGGACTATAGGCATTCACTCCACCTACCTCTGTGCAGGAGTGACACAGTCTTCTCTCTTCACACATCGGTCTTAGTCACCCTCCTTGATACTCCTAAGAGGATGTCAGACCTACTCCTAACTCTCTGGTTGTTAAGGCCTTACTAGGTGACAATGAATACCTCCCCTCCAAGTATGCTCATCATAAGCTTAATTTTGATAAATATTTGTGGCGCCTTCCAGATTAAGATATATTGAATCCATGCATCTAATCTCACTTACTCTAAAAAGCACATTAAAACTATGGTAAATTATTTGGTTTTTTACTGTATTTTTTTGTTTGTTTTATCCTACACAAAAAAGTATAAACCAGCCAGGTCAGTAAGGAAATAGAGCGAAGACATTAGGAACATTCTGGAAAGGAGATAAATGAAAGATAGATCCTAAGTAGCTGAAGACAGCCTGATTTACACAGCAGACTCCTCAAAAGGTTTAGGAAATCAGTACCTAGGGCTCCTGGGTCTGGGAGTAAAGGCAGGGGGTGGGGCTGGAGTGAGAGGTTGCTAATTAAAGACGACCAAAGGAAAGCAAAGACATGGCTGGCTCCCTAGATAAACCCTCTCCCTGCCCTGCCCCACTCCACAGTGCTAGGCAACTGCCTTCCCTCACCCTGGCAGAAGTCCAGAGGATAATTTTCTGCAGAAAGGTAAAACAGTATTTCTGGCATTGGAGAATACCAGGAATAGCTGAGAACTAGATGCTGTTCTGAAACCAGGAATAAATACTTGGATCAGTCAGGTCCCAGCAGGAAACAGACCCCCAAAGGATTCCAGTGAGAGGAGTTTAATAAAGGAACAATTTACAAAGATGTGGGCAGGATTAAGGGAACCTCCAATAGTGGGGCAGCCAGGAACCAGCAACAGCAAGAAGCCTTACCACTCCCAACCCTTTAGGAGAGGTGAGGGTCCAGTGGGTTTATCCAGTGATAAACCCAACCAGAAGCCAGAAAGCAAGGAGATGCAGTTGACGTAGTCCTTAAATACCAATGCACTAAGCCAAACAAAGGCAGAAAATGGATGTAGACAGGCAAGAAGAAAATAACCAGCACAGTGATCTTGTAAACACCACCTCCTCAGTGCTGACAGGTACAGATTCCTTCCACACTAGGCTACCAGAAAACTGATATACATCAACTCTCCAGGAGAGAGAGAATTCACAGCTGAGGTTGAACAAGGCTACACACTGCCCTTATTCTCTTATCTTAGTTCTCATATTAAAAGTGTCCTTTTCACGGTCTACTTCATGCCACATTTTCCACATTTTTATATTTTTTGTTGGTAATTTTGCTGTTTAAGACGCTCCCCAAGCACAGTGCTAAAATGCTGTCTAATATCCCTAAGTAACAGAAGTCTTTGATGTGCCTTACAGAGAAAATGTTTGTTAGATGTGCTTCATTCAGACATGAGTTCTTACACTTGACACCAAAAACGTGATACATAAAAGAAAAAATTGATGAAGGGGACTTCACCAAAACTTAAAAATTTTGCTGTGTGAAAGAGCCTGTTAAGAGAATGAAAAGCTAAGCTACAGATTGGGAGAAAATATTCTGTACACCACATATCTAACAAAGGACAAACATCCAGAATATAAGATTAAGCAAGGACAAAGCTTTCTATCTACCTATGCATGCCCACCTTGTTACCCAACAAAAGATCTAACATTTATGACATAAAAACATTTCCAAAAATCACAGATACTAAAAAGATAGAAGATTTGTACTGGAGACAGCTGACATTAAAACCCCAGCATATAATCTCACTGAAACCCGAACCATTACATTCCCTACAAGCAGTTTAAATCTGTCATACATGACCAGGGTACTATGTTTTTTTCTGATTTATATGCTGTAGTTGTTATGTATATACATTTTTTAAATATTAATGTACATTTTTTATTATATTAAAATGGTCTGACAATAAAAAGGCTGCTTATGGAATATTGTTATGTTAAACTTTACTTATAGGATGTTAAATATTTAGAATTAAGGTTTCCCCAGAAAAAGATTAATGGAAACATCAATTGTTTTTCAGACTTGATAGTTGCTGTTTCAAAATGTAGTTTATACAAACACTAAATTTAAAAAAAAAAACTTTAGAACATAATGAATGCTTTTATTTTGGTATACATTTATACCTCAGCGTTTAGTGGTCCTGAACAAAAAAGTAGAAAAACGCAGCAATTTGCCAAGTCAAGCCCACCAATTTCAGAGATCTGCTGTGCAAACTGAGTTCTCTCTTAATCACTGCTGAGGACCATGAGAAACAACAGCACTGAAACCAAAATATGCACCAAATTCAAGGTTCTCTTTGTTCCAGTTGTCAGATTCCAAACTACACCCAAATGGATTGCAAGATGACCAAATGAGAACCCTGTTTAAAACTTCTTCAAGGGACGCCTGGGTGGCTCAGTTGGTTAAGCGACTGCCTTCGGCTCAGGTCATAATCCTGGAGTCCCAGCATCAAGTCCTGCTTCGGGCTCCCTGCTCAGCGGGGAGTCTGCTTCTCCTCTGACTCTCTCCCCTCTCATGCTCCCTCTCTGTCCCATTCTCTCTCTCTCAAATAAATAAATAAATAAAATCTTTAAAAAATAATAAAGATAAAATTTCTTCAAGTTTTAAAATCAAAAGCAATTACAGGAAAAGAAAACAACTCATTCAGAGGGATTATGCGTGCTTAGAAGTGTCTTCCATGGCCTTTCTCCAAGTTTAACCACCAAAAATTTTGAAAGCTGGCAGGTCTGAGTACCCCTAGTGACTGTTCTTTTCATTTTTATCAAAACCTGAGCTAAAAAACTGCCATCAGCTGTTGATGACAGCAGAGGGTGACAGGACTGAGAACCCAATATTCATTCCTGGGCCAGTGGAGAGTAAATGTGGTTCCAAAATTAAATGAAGGAAGTCAGAAACTCTTTCTAACCTTACCTGATGGCTTCTGGCCAAAGCAAGGAAGTATCATGACAAGTGCTGGATGGTGACGGTACAAAAAGGAACATGAGGAGGAAAGAAAAAGCAGTACCCCTTGATTAAAGTGGGGAAGAAGATATGGTGAAAGCCCTGAATTCCTCACCACAGGCCAATTTCAGAAGGGAGCAAAGGGGTTACAATCTATGCTTTGGCCAAGAGTGGTGGTGGGAAGTGAAGAAAGAACAATGGCTAGGAAGGAGGAGGGCATCATTTAAGACTTAAGAAACCAGGGGTGCAGATGGAGTACCTCTGCTCACCCAGCAGCAGTCTCACAGGTTGTGACCTGAAACCTTCTCACCTATGCTAGCAAGCCACTCCAGCTGGAGGGCTGTTGCAAGGAGGGAGGAAGGAAGGGAAGGAGGAGGGAGGGAAAGGGGGGACAGAGAGAAAAGATTGGGGGTGGGGGGAGAAGGCAGAGACTCCAGGCCATGTAATCAGCAGCAAGGTGATTGTGTGGTTGAGTTAGATGGGTTAGTTGAGTTAGATGCGCCCCACTGGTTATGGAAATCAACTTAAATATATTTGCTTGATCCCACAAGTTCAACTATGTGGACAGTGATACTTGTCACTTGACAGGATGATTTGTTATAGCACAACTTATATATTTTAAATGGAAAAAATTAGTACCACTTAAAGTATCTTAAGATAAATTGCCTTTGAATGGGAGCTTCCTTTCCAGTATTTTGAGGTTTATAAGACGTATCTAGAAAATTTACTACTCTGGAAAATGAAGACTGCTTAAATCAAAGTCGGGGGGGAGGGAGGAGGTCCTGTGGTTTTTCTTTTTGATTAATTGCTGTAACACTGTCCTTCAGGTGGCTGAAAGTTTCATGTTCTCTTTAGCCTCATTAAGTGCCAGAGCTTTTGCAGGACAACTTAAATGCCTTATAAAACCTGCCACTTTGCTAGCACTGATATGGCTCTTGGTTGCACCACTCCATCAGAATTATTAACTCCATTCATATTAATTTCTGTTACAAATCTTGCAAAACGGGGGTCTTCTGGTTATTTAGGTCCACATTCTATTTTTAGGCTATATGTGCAGTGTTCACAAATTGTTCTTGGAGGCCCAATTATCATCCCTGCCCATCTTGTGTCGTGATATCATCTTCTAGACCCCAGCTAACTGTGCCATCTCTTACTCCTTTCTGACATCCTTCCAGTTCTTCCAATGGTCTAACATTGCAAGGGACTTTTACTCCCAAGTCCATGGTAGCTGCCATCTTGCATGGCTCTGTGTATACTTCAGCTACAAAAGACATTATCATTATTGAAACAACGTCTGTTTAGATTCAATGACATATTTACCTATTTTGTTGCTCTTGATTTTTTCCTTCGTCTTTGATCTCTTAATCTGTAATAATTCTCCTTTTGTATAAAGAACACCCTTTAGAATTTCCTTCATTGTGGATATGCTGGTGACAAATGCAGTTTTTGTTTGAAATGTCTTTCTTTCTTTCTTAAGAACTATTTTGTCAGATAAAGAATTTAATTTGACAGTTATTTTCTTCTAGTACATTGAGACTATCCATATAGTCCTCTGGTTCCACTGTTGATATAGAGAACTCAGTGGTCAGTCTAAGAGTTCTTTAAATGTCAGTATTTTTCTCAATTTGCTTTTACATTATTATTGTCTTTGCCTTTGTTTTTTTTTACCGAATTAGGAATCATTTGGTTTCTTAAACCTATGGACTGGTATTTTTCACTCAAATACTACTTCTACCCCATTCTCTCTTCTCTCCTTCTGGGACTCCACTTAAAAGTACATTATATATTGTCTCAGTAACCTCTTCATTTTGATTATTTTTCAGTTCTAGAATCTCTGATTCTTGCTCAAATCCATTATGTTATTTTAAACATACACACTTTCCAGTTCCCTTCTAAAATGTTCAAGCCTGGCTTTTATGTCTAGAACATAATAAATATTTTATAGCTTATCGGATAACTTTAAAATCTGGAACCCCTATGACCTCATTCTTGATTCTGCCAGTTCTCACTCATATTGTGGGTCTAACTATCTTTCTTCCTTTGCTGAACACTTTAAAAACTTTATTTGTAGAAATAATTATCTTATTCCAGAGCAAATTTTCATTTGGTTCTACCACGTGCCTAAAGGCAACAGAATTCCTATTCCAAGTTCAAAATCTGAGGTTTCCCTTGGCCAACCACTAAAGAAAGCAGACTGCAGACTTTGTAAGATCAGTGTTTCTTCTAGTTCACCTCACTTCCAGGATATAGCTTTTTGAATTGCTGACCTAAAGCAAGGTACCAGGTTCTACAACCTCTGCAAGCCCTGAACTGATATTATAGAAACACATATATTTATTTCTAAAGAAACATATATCTAAAGACAAATAGTGTGGCCAATGATCCCTGCAATGATCCACCCTTGTGAAGGTTCCTTCTACATTGTACCAGGATCAGTGACCAATAACAGAAGTGATGGTATGTCACTTCTAAGATTATAAAAGGTTATAAAAGACTGGCATCTGTCTTAGCTTCTGTCTTAGGGAAGCAAGCTTCCATGTGGTAAGCAGTCCCATCCACAGGCCTCCAGCCAAGAGCCAATAAGGAACTGAGACCTGACAACCATGTGAGTAAGCTCAGCCTTGGATTCTCCAGTCCTGTTTGACACCTCAGATAGCTAGCTGTATCTCTATTCAGGCGCCTGGGTGGCTCAGTGGGTTAAAGCCTCTGCCTTCAGCTCAGGTCATGATCTCAGGGACCTGGGATCAAGCCCCACATCAGGCTCCCTGCTCAGTAGGGAGCCTTCTTCCTCCTCTCTGTCTGCCTGCCTCTCAGCCTACTTGTGATCTCTCTCTCTCTCTGTCAAATAAATAAATAAAATCTTTAAAAAAAACAAAAACAAAAACAAAAAAAACTGTATCTCTGTTCAAGAGTTTGACTGCAAACACAGCCAGAACCAAAACCCAGCTAAGCTGCTTCCATAGAAGCTGTAAGATAATAAATGTTTGCTTATCATACTATATGCAGTTTAATTCAGTGATCATAATTTTCATTTCTACAAGTTAGCTTTGGCTCTTTTTAAAATCTGCCTGGTTGGGGCGCCTGGGTGGCTCAGTCGGTTAAGGGTCTGCCTTCTCCTGGGATGGAGCCCCATGTCAAGCTCTCTGGTCAGGGGAGCCTGCTTCTCCCTCTCCCAACCGCTCCCCCTGCTTGTACTTGTTCTGTCAAATAAAATCTTAAAAAAAAAAAAATCTGCCTGGTTGTTTTTGATAGTCCCTTGTTCAATGTAAATGCTTCTGTTTTCTGCTTTGTCTAAATGTTTTAAGTGTCATTTCATATTATACACTCAAAAGGTAAATAAAAATTAATTTCTCTGTTTATAAAGGAAAATGACATCATTTCTCTTTTTTCCCCCTTCTAAGAGTGTCTCCTGTGAAAAATCAACTTGGCCAAAGTCCTCACTCTAGCCTTTAAGAACGTAAAAGGTCTAGGTTTGATCCCTTTTGGTATGTAAACACCTAGGAAGAGAGAGCTTCACCTTAGGAGCTTAAAGTGAGTAAAACTACTTGTTTTTCAGGGAAATAACTTTTATTATTCTTTTGGATGACGATAACTAATTAAACAAATGGCCACCCCAATTCTTGAGTGAACTTAGGGTTAAAGACTGTGAAAAAAGCAAAAACTCAACCAAGAAGGATCTGGCTGCAAACTGTGATGACAAGTCCTCCTACAGAAAACTGGTTACCATTAATCCAAATAACAAGCAATAATTGTGCTGCCAAAAGGGAAATAGGCTACTATTGATCTTAGAGCTTCGTGTTTGTCACATGCTAGCTAAAAACAGCATGGTATAAAAGCATTATAATTAATGTAGCTGTATAAATTGTGAGATTTTATTCTGATTGGGTAGTTTCTTGTGGACTACCTAGATACAACCACTTTATTGTGCTTACTCAATAATGAACAAGTTTATTTTCGTAACATAGGGAAGTGAGGGGACATCTCTTTCTTGGTAAGATTTTTTTTTTAAAGATTTTATTTATTTATTTGACACAGAGAGAGAGAGAGATCACAAGTAGGCAGAGAGGCAGGCAGAGAGAGAGGAGGAAGCAGGCTCCCTGCTGAGCAGAGAGCCTGATGCGGGTCTCGATCCCAGGACCCTGAGATCATGACCTGAGCTGAAAGCAGAGGCTTTAACCCACTGAGCCACCCAGGCGCCCTCTTGGTAAGATTTTTACTTCTGTAATGATACCTAATAATTCCAACTCCTACAGACCTTCGTGGGTGTAATTTTGCTCTTTGTTGTTGTTCATAATGATCTCATGCTTGGCATTTCTTAAGTGTGGGAACCCTGAGAGCCTGGGTTTGCAGACTTACGTTTGCTTCTGACAGACACCAGAACACACTTCTCATCCACAACTACTGTGTTAATTTTTCAGCTAGAGATTTCCCAGACCATGTGGGTAGAGTAAAATCAAACCCTAAAACTGCATGAGGGCCAACCTGTTGTTATGAATTCTCAGGCAATACTTGTTCCTTCCACTCAGTACCTAATGATGTGGGAAACAAAAATTACTACATTTCCTTACTACCTATAGCCTATTGACAAGTCCTTGAAACAAGCAGAGGGACAGTGCTCTAGGGACTCAACTGCCTCGATACTAATACTTTGCTAAGGGCAAAATACAATCCTAGCTCCACCACCCCATCCCCATCCTGTAGGTCTAATTAACATATAAAAATTGCTTTAGAAATTTCCTTTATCTCTGGGCGCCTGGGTGGCTCAGTTGTTAAGCATCTGCCTTAGTCAGGTCAAGGTCCCAGGGTGTTGGGATCAAGCCCCATATCACATCATCAGGCTCCCTGCTCTTCGGGAAGCCTGCTTCTCCCTCTCCCACTCCCCCACCTGTGTTCTCTCACTGTGTCTCTCTCTGTCAAATAAATAAATTAAAAATCTTGAAGGAAGGAAGGATGGAAGGGAGGGAGGGAGGCAGACAGGGAGAGATGGGGGGGAGAAAGAAAAGAAAGAAAGAGAAAGAAAGAAAAGAAAAGAAAAGAAAAGAAAAGAAAAGAAAAGAAAAAAGAAAAGAAAAGAGAAAGAAAAATTTTCTTTATCTCTAAACCCCCCCAAGGTACGTATTGGCAAGCACCCCCGCCCCACGCATATGGCCCACTGATATACATCTGAAGGGTCTCATAACTAAGGTTTTATTAACAGTAATAAATTACCTTTTCCCAACAAAAGCTAGACCCCCTCAAGGTCCTGGAAACCTTGCTTCCATATTCCTTAAGAGACGTATACCATTCCTAACCCCCTCCCAACCTGAACGTATATAACAGGCCATTCTTCATGACCCTAGTACAACTCTTTCTGCCCACAGGTCCTGTCCCCATGCTTTAATAAGATCACCTTTTTGCACCAAAGACGTCTCAAGAACCCTTTGTTGGCCATCGTATTCGAACCCTAACATTCTTTCTTACATCATCTAAGGCCAAGCCAAACAAGACTAACCTGGTTCTTCCCTTTGCTGGTGAACAGACTGTAGTTTATCCTTTGGATTCAAGTGTTTTGGCATTATGCAGGGGTCTCAGCCAAGCCTACCTCCTCACCCCTTCACTCTCACCTTTTATGAGCTTTACTTTCATTCTGCTAAGCTGCTATTAGAGCCTAAAGTTCTTTTACTTCAGCAAAAGTCCCAGGGTGGCCCTAAACTCAGCTTAAGCTTACCATGTTCATTTTCAGTTCTTGTTCCCCACCTCACCCCTGCCTCCAATATGATTTCTCTTACTTTCCTGTGACTTTGTTAAATGTTTTGATCTGGGGGAAGGGTATCTTATTAGGTCTTTTTCATCAGCAGGGTCTTGAAATATATGGCATCCCATATGTTGGTGGAAGGAAATATCTAAGAATTTGTTTTTAATAGCTATACCCCTTACCAGCCACTATCAACCCTATGGGATAAGATGGAGGTAGACAGAACAGATGCGACACAGAATAAAAAACAGAATATTATCATTCTCAACTAATTCTCTCAGGTATCTTGAATAAACTGTAAATACTATGTATCTCTTCCAAACTTGAATACATAGATATTATAAAACACAACTTATGGTATCTGCTTTAGTAAAGGAATGTGCCAAGTATTTACTTTTGCTGTTTTCTTTTTCCTCATCTTCCCATTACTTTCAATAACAAGATTCTTTTCCACAATGTCCTTAATTCAAGTATTAAGAACGTCTGTTTTCTATTCTCCCTTTCGTGGGAATAAATTTTAAATGATGTCAATCAATTACTTGGCCAAGGGATTTAATGCTACACCTCTATGATCCGCAGTATCAGCACAATGCTGATACTCCCCATGAGTCAACTCCTCTATGAACAAAGGCTAGTAACTTCTGATATAATGAACACAACAGATTTTGATAGAACTATACCTATTTAAGGACCACATATTTCTTGGAGGGAAATGGGTGAGAATATCAGTACTTGGCTTCCAAAGTATGAACTAAATTTTCAAGGTGTTGCTAAGCTTGGTCTTTTAAAAACTTGGTGAGTCAAATAAGCCTACTTCAGCAGTACACCTAAATGCTTACTATCTTGGTCGCTTCCAAAAGCCACAGAAGGTCTTGAATAAGTGTGATTCCTGCTGTTTTACAGTATGCTTTTATAGCAGTAGTGTGTGCAATTAGAGAGGAGGGAACTGGAAGGACACAGACAATAAAAATAATCCAGTTATATAGAGAGAGGGGTGGTCTGGAGCAGATATCATAGTACCAGTGATGTGGAAGGGAAGCAATTTAATATCTATTGCTTAAATTGGGGGCAGGAGAAAGATGCGAGAATGTAAGCTCCACCAAAGAAAAATGATTTATTCCAGGTACATAATACGCATTCAATAAACATTTGACTGAATGAATAAGGCAGTGCTAGAATATAAGGAGGAAAAATTCATTCACAACTTGGGGGCTGAATCAGAGCAAGTGAGTCAAGAAGAAACTTGCCAGTGGAACTGAGCATGTCTGGAAGGGGAGCTAGTTCTGGAGGAAAAGTAAAACTGGAAGCTGTGGTATCAAACCTGCATTTCTCAAACGACACCAACCGCATTCTCTTACTTGAATATGTCATTCAACCTAGGCTGGATGAGACGCAAAGCCTCTCTAGATTTCCAGTAATTCTCTAGCCACGTAAAAATGTTTCTTCCTAATGTTGCCTATACATCCTCCTTGTTCCGCACAGAAACGCGAGGAAAGACGGGTGTCGGCACAAAAGAAGCCGGCGGGTGTGGGGCCAGAGCTACCGTCGTTTCTGCCGCAGCTGCAGCACCTTCCCCATTCCCCAGTCTTGGGGCGCCCATCACGAGGAGACTGGAAACACGACTTCAAGTATCAGAATGAAGGCGAAACAAGAACACGTAGGGAGCTCGGGTCCAACTCTTAAAATTCCTGGTTCCAGGCTACCCCTTCTGGGCGCGGCTGGCGCCAGCTGTGCAAACATGAGACACTGGGTAAAGGTCGCCAGCTGAAGGCACGGTGGCCCGGAGACCTCTACGTGCGCCAGAGTTGGGGCGTTCCCCTCCGTGAGGCAAAACGCCCCCCTCAAGCGCATTACGTCAACGAGCATAAGAGCAGTTACCTTGGCAGGATAACGCCCTCCATCCACCACACGACTCCGCTCCACCCTCCCCTCGGGCACACGCATGCGCACAAGGGCCGAAGGGTGACGTCAGCCCTTCCCGGCACCACCTCGTTGTCGTACATCCCATGGCCTGTCGTAACTACCGGCAAGAGAGCAGAAGGACACCCGCGCGGCACACCCTACCCTGCTAGCCGGCATAGCGCGGGTCGTTGACGTAGGCCCTGGAGACTGAAGCCAATGGGGCGTGGTGACGTCACCACGTACCCGGGGGCGCAGCCGCTCGTCTCGCCGCGAGGGGACGGAGAGAGTTCGGTTGCACCAACACCGGTACTTAGGTGCAGACCGGCGTGCCCTTGGGTTTAGAGAGCGGG
This sequence comes from Ailurus styani, assembly GCA_002007465.1. Taxonomy (NCBI): domain Eukaryota; kingdom Metazoa; phylum Chordata; class Mammalia; order Carnivora; family Ailuridae; genus Ailurus; species Ailurus styani. The sequence goes on along the minus strand of LNAC01000369.1, from coordinate 978,433 downwards.
ACGTCCGGCTTGCGAGCGGGCACCTTCGTTTCGCGCGCTACGAAAGAGCGGTGAGCGCGCGGCGCGGAGGCCGCCGCGGGCGGGAAGCCGAGCACGGGGGCGCGCGACTGTGTTGAAGGGTGCGCGGGCAGGCCGAGGCCGAGCGCCTGGGGTCTGCGGGTGGGGCCCACGCGAGGCCGGGAGGCCGGGGAGTGATGGCGACCCCCGGCTGTGGCCAGCCAGAAGCCGATGGGCTACGGCTTAAGATGGGTCGGAACCCTAATTAAGTGGGGGAATGGACTCGGTCAGGGTCCTGAAAGCCCGGAGGAGAATTGGATACAAAACGTCTGACACCCAAGCCCTCGTAGTCGGGGCTGAGGGGTTGTGGAAGTGACAAGACTAACCGAGATGAGGGCGGGAGTGTGAGGGATGGCGTGTAGCGCCTCACATTCTTCTTCATAGGGAGCAAAAACTGCTGCTTCTCCGAAAAGGGGTCGTTTTTCTTCCGAGTCACCTGTCGCTTTTCCCTTCAATCTGCCTAGGCATCTAGGGAAGGTAGGTTTCATCGGTCTCCTTGAAACCGGCCTGATTGGGTGACCTCGTGGTTGCCTCCTGAGATGCCAGTGCTGGAGGATGGGGGTCCCCGGGAGACCTCGCAGCCCGCTGCTGCCCTCCCACCCACACAGCAAGGCAGTTTATAGTGACCTGAGCAGGCTGAATCAAGCACGACTTATATTTTTTAAATGTATTCTAACTTAACGAAGTGTTTCAATTTGTAGTATGAATAAATAATTAGGCTTTCTTAAAGGTTGAAATTTTTGTAGTTTTGGCTTAATGTAATCATGGTTTTCAACTTACTCAGATTTGTGACTTTATGTGACCTTGACCTCAAACTTTTGAAGCCGTTTTGAACTAGGTTCCCACTTTGCTTACTTGGGGTCTAATTCCGTCATAAACACACATGGATGTGTATTTAAGGAAGTTGTCTTTCCAACTAGTGGTTTTGGTACTAGTCTGTTACAACTGTATTGAGTAAAACAAGATTCACCCTGGTACTTATATCCTAGATTTGCGGTGGATAGTAATTAAGTCACTAGTGTGACCACTGATTGCTTTCTATTGGATTTCTACATGGAGGAAAAAAGGTAATAAATTGAGTGTTTCGTTTTTAGATTTTAAAATGGGTGATGTTGAGAAGGGCAAGAAGATTTTTGTTCAGAAGTGTGCCCAGTGCCATACCGTGGAAAAGGGAGGCAAGCACAAGACTGGGCCAAATCTCCATGGTTTATTTGGCCGAAAGACAGGTCAGGCCCCTGGATTTTCTTACACAGATGCCAACAAGAATAAAGGTAAGGGGCTGGGGGCAGGGGGCAGTTTGTAAATAACAGAAACACAAATTGCATGAACATAACCAATGGCAAGTCCTTTATCAGGAGTGTGAAATACTTAACAATACATCCCTCCTTGTTTAGGCATCACCTGGGGAGAGGAAACACTGATGGAGTATTTGGAGAATCCCAAGAAGTACATCCCGGGGACAAAAATGATCTTCGCTGGCATTAAGAAGACAGGGGAAAGAGCAGACTTGATAGCTTATCTCAAAAAAGCTACTAAGGAGTAATAGTTGGCCATTGCCTTATTTATTTGAAAAACAAAAATGTCTCATGACTTTTTTTTATGTGTTCAATTGATCTCTTACACCAGAATTCACATCATGAATGGCTGATAAAATATTTCTTTTGAACAGTCCTGATTTAAATAAGATTGGCTTGTGGTTAAATGAATATGATCAGCTTTTTGAACTTTGATAGTAATTCTGGTTCAGCAAGTGCTGTCAGTATTCCCCTTGTAAAAATATGATTGGAATTGATTAGTAATGTTTAGCTTTTCACAGAGGTGGTAAATGCCATCTCTAAACTTATAAGAGATTGGTTTTATATTTAGATTTATATAACTGGTTATGTTAATATATTTAAACACCGAGGAAATCCCTTCGTTGTCTCAGAACCAGCAAGACTCAGCTGTGTTTCAAGTTGTGTTCACTAGCCTGTTAAAGGCAAGGGTTGAAGATAAGCTGGCAGTGTCCACTTTATCTTTTTTCTTAACTATGCCAACTTAATTAGAATTTCCTGCATCTAAAATGTTGCCTTTTGCTTAATGAAAGGCATTTTAGTGTGGTTTATGTATAATATTAAATAAAGAGTATTTAACACTTCTCATTTTATAGATGATCTAAGGTCAGATGTTTTTAAAATTCAGTGAGACAAGATATAGCAGCAGACATGGCTTGTGAATTATCTACTAAGTCAGACTAAGTTATATTTCAGGATTGTCTTCTAAACAGCTATTCAGAGATACAGCTGCGGAAATAGCATATGTGTATGATTGGTAATGGTGCTTTTGCCAACTTGTTAGAAGGGTTAAAATAGAGGAGATATATCATCAGCACAAATTTGTAAATTATGTGATAAGGCTTAAGATAATTAAAAACAAAATCACAGATCATTTTTCTAATGTGCTTGATTTAATGACTGATGCCAAAATTTTAAGTAAAACAGTTCCAAGTACTTGTGGGTCAGTGTTATTAGTACTCGATTGTGTTTTCTTAGTCCTCTAGGACACCTACAACACTTCACTAATTCATCTTTATAGAGTTTCCTCAGCCAGAATGAGCACTGGAGTGTTGTGCCAAATGTGGATAGAATAATGTGCTTCTAGTCATAGTTTCGGGGTATATAACTGTATAATTTGTGTACCAAGTTATTTTGTATATGGTCCATACCATAAGATTTAGAGTAGGCCCTAGAAGTTTTATGGAGATGGTGAAATTCTCAGTGAAGGAAATGTGGTGGTGATGAAGGCCATCTCTGGGACAAAGAGACTGGGAAGAGGCTTTGTCAATTGTTTCAAAGGTGATGGGGGTGACAGATAGCCTATTAAGGCCTGACAAAGCAATTTGTAACTTGTGAATCTTATTTTCAATCATCAGAGAAATGTAAGCAAAGTCAGGAGACATGCAGAAACACTTTGGGAAAGCAAAAGAAAGCCTGCTATAATTCAGAGGAAAATGCTTTGTAGCAGAGAAAACTTGGTAACCACAGAAGTTAGTGGTATTCAGAGACAGTGCAGAAATTTAGCTTATAAGAATTCTAGATCATTATGGGAAGACATGGAGGCCCAGGAGTTGATTTACTTCTGTGCCTCCTGCATCAACTAAAGCCTGGGTTGGCAGAGATCATTACTAAGTACCTGCTGTGTTCTAGGCCAGTTGTACTCTTTAAGTGCCCCTAGGGATTTATATATAACAGTAGGTGATCCTATAGTTAATTCAAAAGTGAGATTCCCAGCTGTGAGGTACATATGTTCTCTTAGAAATAAAGAAGACAGGGATTCCTGGGTGGCTCAGTTGGTTAAGCATGTGCCTTCAGCTCAAGTCATGATCTCAAAGTCCTGGGATTCAGTCCCTGCTCCATTGGGAGCCTGCTTCTCCCATCTCCCTTTGTCCCTCCCCTTGCTCATGTGTGCCCCTGTGCACACGCTTTCTGACAAAAATCTTTAAAAAGAAAAAAAAAGTGGATAAAAAAAGCACTGTCTAACCCATGTCTTCATTCCTATTCCATTATAGGTGGCTTGGTGCTATCACAAGTGAGTAAAGTTTTTAAGGAGTGTCTCTTCCAGTTACCACCTACACTCTGGATTTTGCCTAGAAGAGTACTGTCTGATAGAATTTTCTGTGATGATGGATTGTACTTGGGCTGTCCATTACAGTAGCCACTAATCACATTTGGCGATTAAGCCCTTGAATTATTGCTAAATTTACATAGCCATAAATGGCTACATTATAAGATTGCTGTTGAGCATTGACATCTGTGAAAACACTTAACTGGTGAGCACTGGAATACTTTTTATATCCAAGTCAAATTCCTGGAAAGTCACAGTGAAAAATTACCTCTTCTAAGGTTAGCAGTGATCGAATTGTCATAATCTAGTGTTCTTTTGTATTCTCAGTTAGCTCTGATGATCTCTAAGACTTTTGATACCCTTGACTGCTCTTATTTTAATCTACCTCGGTCTAAGTAGCTTCATAATGTGGATTAAAACACAGGCATCATAGAATCTTTACACGTAGCTATAATCTGTTGCTAACCCAAATACATTTTTTCACATGACATTTTGGCCAAATTCTAGCCCTGTAACTCAGATTGCTTTATAAAGTTCATTTCTCAGCTTATCTTCATTGCTTCTTAAGGTGTATGGAACAAGTAACATTCCTATTTTATATCTAAGCAGGCTCAGAGAGGTTGTTGCTGTCAAAGGTCACACAGGCATTACCTTGTAGTAGTATCGCATGAACTAACCTTGCGTTTTTACACTATCTTCTAAAATTCCATAGCCATATAAACCAGGTCATCTATTAGCCTCTTTACAGAACTCACACTTCCTTTCCTTACTGAAGACTGCCTTCTCCGGGGGTTCCTAGGTGGCTCAAATCCACTGAACTGATGCCCTCGGCTTAGGTCATGATCCCAGAGTCCTGGGATTGAGTCCCACATCGGGCTCCTTGCTCAGGAGGGAGTCTGCCTCTCCTGACCCTCTGCCCTCTTGTGCTTAGTCTCTTACTCCTTCTCTCTCTCAAAATCCTAAAAGAAAAAAAAAAAAGATTGCATTCTCCAGGCCTCTAAACCTGTGCAGCCCTCACAGGTGGAGCCTGCTTGTCCTTTTCACACTCCACAGCAGAGGCCATTGTGGTTTTGGCATCTTTCAGATACTACTCTTCCTATCACAGGCAGAACTACCTGTGTGAGATTCATGACATCTTTGTAGACCCTTTGCTGTTTTCTGTACTTACACTACGTTTAACTGAGTATTTACGTATTCTGTTCCTACTCTTTTAAAAAAAAATTATACTGGTAATAACTACATAAAAGTGAATGAATGACCTGTCCTTAGTGCCACTATAACCTCAAAAACTTTAACTGATTTTAATTCAGTGCTGGTTCTTCCTGGTTGCAATTTAAACTTGTCATTGCTCCAGAATGACTCCACTTCTGAAATTTGAAATCCTATTATACAACGTCATACTACTCCATGTCCCTCATAATCTCTATTCTGTTTCCTTGAACTCAAAATCCCAGTCCCTGATCATTCCCTTGTGGCTTTCCTTCCTTAGCCAAATTCTCAGTGTATCTTTTCAGTCACTGTGTTGCCTGCACCCTCTACCTTTGTCACCTGTGTTGCTCTTTGTGCTATCTGCTTTGTCCACTTCATACCCAATCTGAGCATTACTAGAGAAAATTACATCTGCCAATTGGCAGCACTGTTGTAAACCTCTGATTCAACTGAACCAGCAGACACCCAGCACAAGTGTCTTTATATAACCATTCTCTCCCAGCCTTCCTCATGGTTAATTTATAGAATAATGCTCCTCGAGCTTATCTCTCCCATCTCCCCTGTACTCATAGTAGATGGATGACCTTGCCTCCCATTTCAGAAAGGAATTCTTTACTTCCTGATTACAAGGAAGGGTTTTGTTGCCTCCCACCCCTCACCTTCAACAATGTTCTTAATTCAGATATGGTTTAGAATGTTCAGGACACCAACAAGAGGTCTACATATTACGCTTACTCCAGCATGGTCAATGTAACACCCAATTCCCAACCCTCTGTTTTCTGCCTCCTTGCCCATAGAAGTTTGAAGAGCTAAATGCTTTCATTTCGGTGTGGGAGCTTCACTTTGGGACCCATGCTCCAACAGAACAAATACACTAAGTTCTGGAAATTAGCTTTTCTTACTCAGTTTAGTGAAATTGTAGCTCGGCATGGATAATACATGTGGACCAAGAGATAAAAAAAAATCTTTACAGTTTGGGTAGGATATGGGAAATCTATAGGTTTTCTAAGTCACCCACCCTGAGTTGGAACATATATTGTCAGATGAAACTTTACATTTGGTGAGTGTTGGAGGAAGACAGCCCAAGGATCTGAACCCTCTGCTGACGCTACTTAATGGAATCCTGGACAGTAACACTTCTGTGCCTTAAGTTAACTCCTCTGTAAACTGACATTAATTACAACAGCCCTGAGGGGGGTTGTAAGGGTTAAACAAGAATGTGCTTAGCGCGTTGCCTGGCACTCGACACACTCAAATGATAGCTAATTTTTAATTGGGTGGGCAGTACAATTTGTGAAATTGATAGCTGCACAGATGGCACGGAAGGGAGACCAGGAGGACTCCTATCTGAAGTGGTATAATGGAAGAGAAGTGACTGGAATTAAAGAGTTATATCCACTCCATAATTCTAGTAGGTCACTCACCGGGTGATACCTCATTCCCTATTAGTGATCAGTAAGAAGAATCAATGAAGTGCAACATCCATCAATTCCATTTACCTTGAGTTTTTTGGAGGGAGGTCTGAGATGTGGTCAAAGGGTTAAATGGGCACCTGATTTTCATACACTGTGCCTATTTTTTCCAGCAACCTAACAAAGGCAAAGTTATTAATACCCTACTTACTGGGATTATGCCAGTCTGCCAACTTCTGAATCTTTTTTTTTTTTTTTTTAAAGATTTTATTTATTTATTTGACAGAGAGATTACAAGTAGGCAGAGAGGCAGGCAGAGAGAGAGAGGAGGAAGCAGGCTCCCTGCCAAGCAGAGAGCCCGATGCGGGCCTCGATCCCAGGACCCTGAGATCATGACCTGAGCCGAAGGCAGCGGCTTTAACCCACTGAGCCACCCAGGCGCCCCCAACTTCTGAATCTTTAAAGGTAAATAAGAAGAGACAAATCAAGATGGGACCATGTGCATTAAAGGCAGCTTAGAGGGCTGCCTGGGTGGCTGTTGGTTAAGTATCTGACTCTTGGTTTCAGCTCATGATCTCTCAGTCCTGGGATTGAGCCCCACATCAGGCACTGCTCAGCACAGTCTCTCTCACTCCCCCTTCTGCTAACTCTCAAATAAATAATAATAATGAAAATAATAATAAAGGCAGCTTAGAGGGCAATGTTTAGGAGGCTGACTCCAGTCCTCCACTGCTCCACTTCCCAGAAGGATTTACCTGGAGGCTTAATCCAGGTTACAGTAGGGTACCACCTGCAAGGCCCTTGCCTGTGAAGAACTAACTACTGCTTGTTTCTTATCTTGGCACAGAGGTTACAACTTGTCATGAGCAATATTCAGTAGTTGTGTTTTTAAAGAATGTTGATTCTAGAAACCAGTGCCTTGTATAAGCCTTGGATGGGTCGTGTGATGTAACAAAATATCACTATCCTAGCCAAACAAGCACTTAACCCAGGTTAGAGACAGTGGGAAGAGATCTGTGAGAAAGAGTTTTAATTTGTGAGTCTCCTGAATCAGAATAGGTTAAGATACTTGGTTTCTTGGTATGTACATAATATTAGGGGGGAAAGGGATTTTAAAGAACCAATGTTTAGTGGAAAAACAGGATGGGCCTGCTCATTTTGCCTCTTCCCAACGTGGTATTTCTCAAGGTGAAGTATTGTAAACCAACGTAAGGTAAAGACTCCAGTGCTCTTCTATAGCATAGCAAAACAAAAGGTAAACTGCATATGCCAAATTCTTTTTGTAGATATCCTACCTTAAAATTCTGATAGCTTGCTTTCTATTCTCCATCCTGAAGTTGATGAAGCAGTTCACAACCAAGGTCTCTATTGGAAGATACAAGAGAATTCAGGCAAGGTGTGTGATTTCCTAAGAAACCCTCTTAGCTGGAGAAGTTGTCCCCTTTATCTGTGCTGGTTCTCCAGCAGAATATCTTGAAAGTAGACAGCTAATGACTTCACCCTTGGCCCTTCTACATGCAGGTGCAATTTCTGAATCCAACTACTTTTTGACAGGGAACTGCCCTCCAGAACACAGCTCCAAACTCCCCGCCCTTGGTTTGTTTCCTCTTTCACTGACCATTCCTTCTTAACCACATTCGTAGTTTTTTGGGTTTTAGTGTGTGTGTGTTGTCCATTCTCAAAGAGACTGCTCTTTGCCTACTTGATACCCATTCTCCCCTTCATTTTTAGTAACAGAAACTTGATTTTCTTTTTTTCTTCTTTTTTTTTTCCTCTTAGGGTGGTAATATACTTATAAAAGACTACACTCTCCAACTTTCCTAGGTGTGGTCAGTGGGTCAAGTGGAAGTCAGTTGGGTGGGACTTAACAAGAAATCTCTAGAGAGAGCTGACTCAGCTGGGAGGATTGCCCTTTTACCCCTTCCCTTCTTCCTGCCTAGAAACTGGATAAGATGGCAAAACTCTGGCAGCCATTTTTTACTATTTTGCATCATTGACGATGGAAGCCATACACCTTAGAATGGCAGAGCAGAAAGATAGGAGGAACTAGCACATTGGTGATGGGGTCGAAGTGCCATATTAACCCAGACTTCTTAAACAGTTTAAACTTCCTTCTTACTTAATTACATTGCTGTTATATACAGCTGATTCTAATCCTAACCAATGCCCACCCCTTATAATATCAGTGCTCTCCACAGTTACGTCTTTTGATATTTTTCTTTACATTACCCCTTTGGCATATCTACACACATGCCAGTAACTTCATATCTATAACTACAGTACAAATCCCTCTTGAGCACAACAGCCATATGCTCAACTGCCTTTTAGACATCTTTATTTGGATTACCCCCCTAGGTATTGTGGTAGGCTGAAAAAGGGCTACCCAAATATGTCCATGCCCTAATCCCTGGAATCTATGAATGCTACCTCATATGGCAAAAGGGACTTTACAAATGTGATCAAGTTAAGGATCTTGAGATGGAGAATTTATCCTGAATTATTCAGATGATGAGTCAGAGAAGAAGGCAGTGTGACAATGGAAGCAGAGATTGGAGTGATGTAGCCACAAACCAAGAAATGCTGGCAGCCTCCAGAAGCTGGAAGAGACAAGAAATGGATTCCCCTTTTGAATCTCCAGAAGAAACCAGTCCTTCCAACACTTCGATTTTAGCCCACTGAGACCCATTTTGGAATTCTGACCTCCAGAACTGTAAGATATAAAGTTTATGGTAATTTGTTACAATGGCAAAAGGAAACTGATAAAGGCACCTCAAACCTAACATATCCCAAAATAAATTAACTTTCCCCCAAAACCTGATCCTTTTATATTTCCGATCTTGACTATTATAGCATCCAAAATATGAAATATATGAAGTTAGTCATATATCCTAGATTTGCCCCACTCTCTCATCCTTTGCTCATCACTTTGTATTTTCATTTCTATGTATGAACTGTCACAAATCAGTTCCTAATTTGTCTGCATTATCTTCCATCTGTGTTATTATAGTAGCACAATGGTTCTCAACTGGGGGTAATGCCTCCTTGGGCAGGGGAGGGGGACATTTGGCAAATGTCTGGAGACATCTTTGGTTATGATCATTGTGCAGGGATGCTGTCAAATGGCACCTAGTGGGTAGAGGCCAAGGATGCTACTGAACGTCCTACAGTTCTCTGAACAGTCCCCACAACAAAGAATTCTCTGGCCTAAAATGTTAATATGGCCAGGTTGAGAAAGCTTGCCAGAGTCTTAAAACTAGTTTCCCTGCCTCCTATATTAAACCATTCCAGTCATAATCATTATAATTTCCAGTTCCCTGGTGAAATCTACAGGCATATCTTATTTTATTGCACTTTCAGTTACTATATTTTCTTTTCACAAACTGAAGGTTTGTGGCGATCTTGCATTAAGCAAGCCTATTGGCACAATTTTTCCAACAGCATTTGTTCACTTTGTGTCTCTGTATCACACTTTGGTAATTCTTGCAGTATTTCAAGTTTTACCGTATTATTATATTTGTTATGGTGATCTGTGATCAGTGATCATGGATGTTAACTATTATAATTGTTTTGCGGTACCAGAAACTACACCCATTTAAGATGGAGAACTTAATTGAGAAGTATGTATATTCTGACTGCTCCACTGGTTGTTTCCCCATCTCTTTCCTTCTCCTTGGGCCCCTTTTCCCCCAAGACAGCAGTACTGAGGTTAGGCCAATTATTAAGCCTAGAACGGACTCTAAATGTTCAAGTGAAAGGAAGGGTCAGTCTCTCACTTTAAATCAAAAGCTAGCAATGACTGAGCTTAGAGAGGAAGGTATGTCCTAAAAGCTGAGATAGGCCAAAAGCTAGGCCTCTTGTGCCAAATAGTCAAGTGGTGAATGCAAAGGAAAAGATGAGGGCTTGCTTCTTATGGATGAGCAAAGAAAGTAGGTGCTTGAGACGGAATCTTATCTTCTTCTGGTGAAGATGCTGTGAAGATCATTGAAATGACAACAAAGAATTTAGAACATAACTTAGTTGATAAAGCAGTGGGAGGGTTTGAGAGGATTGACTCCAATTCTGAAAGTTCTGAAGTGGGTAAAATGCCATCCAACAGCATCACATGCTACAAGGAAATCATTCATGATAGGAAGAGTCTGTTGATGCAGCAAACTTCACTGTTGTCTTATTTGAAGAAATTGTCATAGCCATCTGACCTTCAGCAACCACTAGCCCATCAGGCAGTAGCCATCAACACAGGCAAGACCTTCCACCAGCAAAAGGATGACAACTCACTGAAAGCATTTTTTAGCAATAAAGTTATTTTTTTAAAGATTTCATTTGTAAGCAATCTCTACACCCAACGTGGGGCTCAAACCCACACCCTGAGTTCAAGAATCACACACTCTGCCTACTGAGCCAGCCAGGTGCCCCAGCAATAAAGCATTTTTAATTAAAGTGTGTACATATTTTTAAGATATAAGGTTATTTCACGCCTAATAGACGATGCTATAATGTAAACAACTTTTATATGCACTGGGAAACCAAAAAATTCATTTGCTTTACTGTAAATATTACTTTATTACAATCTTCACTGTATATCTTTAAGATATGGCTCTTAATTGTAAGACTTAGAGTCCTTGACCAATAGTGTCAATATCTGAATCACTTATAGATCTATTGTCTTTCAGTTTTCAGTCATTTTGACCTTTGTCTTGACATGCCAAGTAACTGTGTGTGTGTGTGTGTGTGTGTGTGTGTGTGTGTGTGTGTGTGTGTGTAAGAAGTTTATTAAGTGAAGATACAGATAAAACTCTCAAGAGTGAGAGGGGTCCCAACAGGGTTAGGACAGGGTTGCCAATCAGGGCCTTTAGGGTTGGTCTTTTATAGAAAGCTGACCAGGGAACTTAAGTCCTTTTCACATCGCTATTGATAACACCTTGTTGGCTTACTTCCTTTTTAGGGGATGGTTATTCTTTGTTGGTCACAGGTGTTTATGGTCCCCCACCTCACACACCTAGGGACATGCCAAGTAATTTTTAACTGAAGGCTGACATGGAGTATTAAAAATTACAGTGGCTCTGGATGATATCTTCCTCCAGAAGAAGTTCACCCTTTCTTTGCAGGGTAGTTAGAACAGAGGCTAATTATCTCAATCCGTTTAGAGACTGATCTGGCTCAAGGCTGGGCTGAAATTCTGGAAAAGCTTTTTCTATGTCTGATTCAACCCTGCTGTTAAAGTGTACTGTAGCCTTTTCAGGTTCCAGCAGACCGCTTCTCAGCCTTTTGGCTAAGATCAAGTGTGGGGAGTTGACTGGGTTCATCCCAAGATGAGTCTTGAACTCTCTACCCTTGTCTGCTCGGCCCTGCTAGACTGACACAAACTCTGTTGTGCTCTTTGGAGCCTGTCTGCTTGGCTTCTTAACTTTGGTCAGCTTAAAAATTTGGCAAATATCTTAAGGGCAGGATGTTGGGTATATATTTTCCCCTTCTTAGAGACATTCAGCGTTCCATTTTCTACCTTTCGTTTCTTCATCCCCGAGAAGTTTCTCCACCTTTTAGTAGAGGCCCTCTGGCCAAGTCCTTCCCCTGGAGTCTTAGGCTTTTTGACCCACACCCAGAATGAGTAATTGCCCAGAAAGAAAATGCAGCTACACATCATGGGTTCACTTCTCTCTCCAATCCTCCCTTCTCTAAGATTTTATCTTTTCAAGACATGATTGCTTCTCCATCATCTTCGAACAGTAGCTGCTTGGTGGTAGCTATTTGGTGGTAGCTCCACATGTGTGAGAGAGGTGAGCAGCAGGCCATCTGAACTGCTCTCCTTTGGCTCTATCCTGGGACCTGCCCCTGTAAAGAACTTGCCTGGCATCTGAGCCCTGCTTCAATGTCCGAGGGCTGACCTTCTCTCTCTTTCCTCACAATCTCCCAGTGTCTTACTCAGGTTTAGTTCCTGACCCCACACCAGCGTTACTCTGCATCCCAGGCCAGAGTGAATACCACTAAGACTTTCTTTGTTGTTTTGTTTTGTTTTTCCTGAAAAGTAGGAAAGCTGCTTTCTAAATCCTCCTCTCTCCCTGTTGATAATTCTGAAGTGCTTTGTCAGCTCCAAATCAGACATGAAAGAAGGCTCATTTTGACAATCGTAGACATATTTCCTTCTGTTTTTCCAATTATTCCTGAAATAAGTCTTAATAGCCCTTTCATAGGTTGCGTTCTTGTCTATAAATTATAAATGAGTCAGTTTGTGACTATGCTGGTAAGCAGGGTCAAAGATCTTTATTAAAAACAGAAATGGTGGGGCACCTGGTGGCTCAGTGGGTTAAAGCCTCTGCCTTCAGCTCAGGTCATGATCTCAGGGTCCTGGGATCGAGGCTCGCATCGGGCTTCCTGCTCACCAAGGAGCCTGCTTCCTCCTCTCTCTCTGCCTGCCTCTCTGCCTACTTGTGATCTCTCTCTCTGTTGAATAAATAAATAATCTTAAAAAAAAACCAAACAAACAGAAATGGTAGCTGTTTTATAGTTCTGAGATTTTGTGTTCCAGTTGCAGGGGTATTAGGTGTTTCCTATGCTATGTTTCTATATTAACACAACAATATCCTATGCAGGGTAGGGTTGGGGGATTACTGAATACACTTTATTAGGAAATGAAGCTGAGAAATGTTACATTGCTCATTAGTAAGTGTAGAACTAAGATTCAAAGTCAAGTCTGAGTCCAAAGTCCTTACTCTTTCTAACACAGTTTTGCCCCCTGGCCCCTAATTCTCAGTGTCGGATGCCACAAACCAATTTCTAACCTCAACCCAGTGTAGTCATCATGACTACCCCCAGTGAGGCTATGGATGATACAGAACAGTCCACCACCCTGACTGAAGAGTTAAAAGGCAGTGACACACAGAACATTTGCAGTCACTGATAACAAAATTTAGGACTATCACACCTAAGTACCAGTTAGTGGCTGAGAACACACAAAGAAGATTGAGGTTTTTAAGTACCTTGTTATCTCTAAACAAAAGAACCCAGATTCTTGGTACGGCCATTAGTGAGTTGCCTCTCCCCATCCCTACTGCATGCTGGGCACCCCCTTCACATTGGCCATTTCCCAATGGAGTCTCTGAGGCCCTGGAGCAGTGGGTCTGTGTTCTACTTATCTTTGTATCTCTAGCACTTAATGTTCCATGAATTAATATGCATGAGCTTCGCAACTACAATTTAAGTTCAATGATGGCAAAGACTGTCTTCTTTAATTTCAGTCCCCACACTGTTGTCAATTACTCTTCTTTGATTGCATGAACCAGAGATCTCACACTATCTCAAGTAGTGGGGGTTTACTGGGAAAAACTCACTGCAAGGATGGAGGCTGGTATTGCACAGGCTTCTTAGAATAGAACCATTCACAGTCTAAGGCAGCTCTAGCGGCCAGATTCACATGTTTGCTCCTCCAGCAGCAACTGTTTGATCTGAAGATGCTAACCTAACATGCTGCCTTTAATATGACTCCTGTTTTAGATTGGTTCTCTTTTATGTCTTGTCTACACCTGTTATCGACTAGCTGACTCTTTCCCATTCAACTACCTGAAGGAGAAAATCCAATTAGCTTATTAATTATTCCTGATAAGTAGAGCTTTTTAAACCAAGCCACTTCATAGGTTTCCAGATGCCCACCTCTGTCCTAACTGGTGGTCTTCTTTAACCCAGAAATAACCTAGCCAGAGCCTACTTCAGTTAGCTTGAGATTCTCAAGGAGGAAGTAGCTGGTGGGCATGGCAGGCCCTGTGACTGGCATGTCTGTTAGAGGCCTCACGTGGAGTTCAAAATAAATGTTTATTTAAGTTATCTGAAGGGAGAGCTAGAAGAATTTCATAACTGTGTATAATTTAATCCTGTTTAGTGTATCCTGGATATTTGATTGGGCCTTAACATTGAGCTAGGGTACAAATGTCCTTTTCTTTGATTTGTAGCTGTCATTGCCATCTTGAGATTCTGGAAGAGTTTGTGAATCTGTCCCTTTCTTCACAGTCAGTTCCATGCCTTTGACTAAAAAGCCGGCTCATTTCTGAGGTTAAACGTTTTCCCATTGGATCCTAGAGCTGTGACACTTTATTTTTAAATAACCATTTACCAGCGCAATATGTCCTTTTCTCTCTCTGAATCATTCAGTACAAAAATAAGCAATTTCATATTGTCCTGATTTGGCCTTTGAGTATTATGTATGCCTTATGTCTGGTTTTTTTAATTCAGCATTAATTTTTTGTATACATTTTGTATATTGTTAATATGCAACATACATTATTTGATGTAGTCTTCCTAACAACCTTGTGAGGTAGATATTATTACTATTTTAAAGATTAGAAAATTAGAGTTCAGGAAGTTTAAATAATTTGTCTAAGTTTACACAGCTGGTGAATATTGCGATGGAGGTTTAAAGCCCATGGCTATCAGTCAAGTCACTTCACCCACCTATGTTTAGTCATTTTCCAGACTCTTTCAGAACACTGGACATTATTTGGAGGTCACAGAGAAGTAGAACTGCCTCCCAGCTCCCCTCTTCCTCATCTCCCCCTCCACCCCCATCCCCGGTGCTCTTCATTATCTGACGCAGCCGACTGAATTCTCTTTGGTTCCATCTGGACAACACTGTTGGGTGCCCAATACATGAAAACATTTCTCGGAAGCATAAAAAAATATGTAAATTTGGATGACTTAATGAGTCACAGGATCAGATATAATCTGGGAGCTCTGGAGGGAATAAAATGAGGGGGAAAAAATGTTGGGAGAGAGAATAGGATGAAAGAGGAAATAAAGGAGCTAAAGAATTTTACATCCTCAGTTTTTCCTAAAGCTGACTCTGTGTACATGATTCTCAGGGTGAAGGGTCTTTTTAAGAACTGATAGCCAAACTCAGGCACTTTTCATAAAGTAAGAGATGAAGTTCAAAATATGATTGGCAAATCCGGAGAGCCGCTGTGCTGGGCTTTGTAGTGAACACAAGAGGGCGCTAAGCTCCACAGTGATGCACAGGCCACGAAAGCCGACACCTAGCATCGTGGCATACAAACAAATAGCAGCTTTCTTTCTTTTCTTTTCTTTCTTTTTTTTTTTTAATTTTTATTTGAGAGAGAGAGAGAGAGATCACAAGTAGCAGAGAGGCAGGCTCTCCGCTGAGCAGATAGCCCGATGCGGGCCTCGATCCCAGGACCCTGGGATCATGACCTGAGCCGAAGGCAGAGGCTTTAACCCACTGAGCCACCCAGGCGCTCCAAATAGCAGCTTTCAAGTGATATTTCTCTCTCTCTCTCTTTTAAAGATTTATTTATTTATTCAAAAGAGAGATAGCTAGCAAGGGATGGGGCAGAAGGGGAAGGAGAATCCTTGATCAGACTCTCCATTGAGTGGGAAGACCAAGGCAGGGATTGATGTCAGGACCCTGAGATCATGACCCGAGGGGAAATCAAGTGTCTGATGCTCAACCAACTGAGCCACCCAGGTGCCCCTCAAGTGATATTTCTTAAAAGTTATATCAAGTGTTAAACAGGGACTTATAGCTCTATCTACCCCTAATTTAGTAGATGCCAATCTCAGTTAATTTGTGACTTTTTATGCCTGAATGACACTATTTCTAAGGAAATCAAAAGAAGGTTAGGCATGGGGGGATAGAAAGGTTGCAGAAGAGTTGGTAGGAATCTCCTAAGCTTTCTCAGTGAAGAGGGAGGCTTAGAAAACACTTCAAATGTTGCAACCCCATGAGAAGACCCATATACTCACATCATCCTAGCTGAACACCATTAATTCTTCAAACCATCTAACCCCCATGCTCTAGGTCCATGCTCACAAGCAACCTCTGGAGGTTATTTGGTTTCTCATGGGAGGTCAGTTTCCATAAACATATGCTCAAGGGCAAAACAAACTTTAAAAATTCTTATTTCTTATGGCAAAATGAAAATGAAAATATTATCATTATTTGGTGACAGTTATTTTTCTTGTTTTAGGAGGGTTGCAGGACAAGGAAGATTTTAAAATAGCACCCCAAGTTTGAATCTGAGTGTCAAAGAAAACCATCAGCAGGAATAAAAGAGATGAGGGATGATAGCAGTTAAGGTTTTGCCATGAATTTGAGGTATAGGCCCTTTGTAGAGGTGACAACTATCAACAACAAGCAGTTGGAAATAAGGTCCTTTATTGGAAACAGGAGAGATGAGGGAGAGAAATACAGGTTAAGGAACACTGGCATGGGGGATTATTGCATGCATAGGATTAGTAAGGATTAGTGTGGAGAAAGAAGAAATGAGGCCTGAGGACAGGCTTAGGGGGTTAGGAAGCAAGACCCAAGAACACCAATGCAACAAGATCCTGTGGCTCTATCATAGGGGAGGAGAGATGTCATTTGGAAAGGAAAGGAGTAGTGTCAAGTGCTGCAGAGAAGACACAAACTATAAGGACTGGATTTTCCTGCTTAAGATCACTGATTACAGTCAAGAGAACAAGATAAATTTAGGTAGAAGTCAAACTCCAAGAGTTTACCAGTAGGTGAGCTGGAAACATCTTGTCATACCAGAAAGCGAGAAAACTCAAGGATCTGGAAGCCAGTTTGAAAAGGGTAGTACTGGCCAAAGACAAATCAATATGAGCATCAATAAAGATAGCACTGTACTAGTCCTCTGTTGTGGCTATAACAAATTAGCAGACTTTAGTTGTTTCAAACAACACAGAGTTGCAGTTCTATAGACTCGAAGGCCAACACAGGTCTCACTGAGCTAAAATCAAGATGTCAGTAGGTCTGCATTCCTTTCTGGAAGCCTTCCCTTAGAAGGGGAAAATCTGTTTCCTTGCCTTTTCCAGCTTGTCTTTCCCAGCATGACTTTCCAAGAAATGCAAGGGGACTGCCTGCAGTCCTTGACTCAGGACCTCCTTCCTCCATCTTTTTGAAGATGCAAATGGTAGGGTCCTCAGATCCCATCGCTCTTGACCTCCGCTTTCTTCCCCCCTCTTCCACATTTAAGGACCCTTGTGAGTACATTGGGCCCACTCAAGTAATCCAGGATATCTCCCTATTTTAAGGTCAACTGGTTAGTAACCTTGATTCCATTTGCTACTTTAATTTCTCTTTGCCATATAATGGAACATATTCACAGGTTCCTGGGGTCAGGACATGGACATGGGACGTGGCCTACCACAGTAACTACAACAGATTGAAACACATCAAATATGTTTAAATGCTAAGTTCAAAATGATACTAAGACAGAGCTCACTGCCAGGAAACTGGCCCGGTATTTTGAAGATGGATAAATAAAGGGAAACGATCAAGTATTCATCCTGACCTTCTTGTACAAACTTTACCTTGGTAACCAAGAAGTTGATAAAGGAAATTTTTTCTTTATAAAAGTATTCCAGCTATTACATCAAGGGAGAACACCATCATTTCCCCATCCTCTGTGAATTAATGGATCTGGACGATAATTATCAATGACAGCTAACATCACAAACATGCAACAGACGTCTGGAAATTCTGTGCCTCCTGGTGAGAATACAGAGCACCGCCTATGACTTCTTCTTCCCAAAGCAGCAGGTTCTAAAACTGGCGAAGCCTCCACATCCAACCACCCATTTATCGGAAAAACAGGGGACAAAGGAACACATTCAACAACCCCAAAAGACGCAGTGAGCAAAATCAGAACTGTGGGAAACTCCACAGAACAAATGAACACGTCATAAAACAAAACAAAACAAAACAAAACCAACCAACCAACAACAACAACAAAACCTTAGAAGAACAACAAAAGATGGAGGGAAACTTATTATTAGAAGACTTAGAAACCTCAACCAATTGTGGCGTGGGAGTCTTATTTGGGTCCTAATTTGTAAGGCAATTGGAGAAGTGTGAATAATAATAGCATAATCAATATTAAACCGTTGTTAGGGTTTCTTTTAGATGCTACAGTGCTGTTTTTTAAAAAGTATTCTTTTAGAGGCATACATTTGCAGATTAAATGATATAATGTCTAGATTTGCATCAAAATAGCCTAGGCTTAGGGCAGGGGCAGGTGGGGGAATAGACGAAACCATTTTAGCCATAAGCAGGTAACTGTTGAAACTGGGTGGTGTGTACATGGAGGTTTTATTTATACCGTTCTCTCTCTTTTTAAAAATATGGACAAAGAACCCAGGCTCTGTACTCAGATGGCCTGGGCCAAATATATCTATTGTGTAACTCATAGGATTTTAAGGAGATTTGAATGAGAACATGTTTTTGTGGTAAAATATGCATAACATAAAATTTACCCTCTAACCATTTTTAAGTGTACCATTGAGTGGCATTAAGTACATTCACAATAGTGTGTAACCATCACCACTATCCATTTCCAAAAGTTTTTTTGGCATTCCAAGCAGAGCCGCTACTCATTAAACAAAACCTGTCCATTCCCCCGCCCCCGGTCCCTGGCAACCTCGTTTCTACTTTCTCTTTCTATGAATTCGCCTATTCCAGGTGCCTCGTTGATGTGAGCCGTCTGCGTGGTAGAAGCGGTGAACCCCCTCGGCAAGGCATGGGGCACCACCCTCCTGCAAGGAGAGGAGAATCTCAATGGGTAAAGCATTAATCACCCCCTTCCAGTTAAAAGCGGCTTGCGGTTCAAATGACGTGAAACACTATGAGCGAAAAGAATGGGTTAGATTCGTTAAGCATTAGTCAAATTTACTCTTAGTATGATTCACCTTTTCCCTATATAGATGATTTACTCCTTCTATAAACATGCCTGGAAAGAGTTCTGAAATATTGCCAGATAAGGTCTGGCCCGTACTGTCCTTCCCCCAGGATAGATAGCCTTTGACCTTAAGACATAATGACTAATGAATCTGAACCAAACCAGTGACTTAAGACAGAACTAGGTGAGGTCGTAAAACAAAGGAACATGAGGGGAGCTCTGTTAAAACTACACAGGCTCCAGAAGACTCAGGATACAGATAAGAAAAGCAGGCCTCATCAGTTAGACCTTGGGAAGAACACCAAGCCCATCTACCAAGGCTCCTTTGATCAGTAAATAAACATCCTAGTTGTGTCTTTGATCATCCTCTGATACAATGATATAAATAAAGGACCCCAAGCCCTGAGGTTTTTGGGAGACTCCTGAACACCATTCGAGTCCGTCTCCTCATTTCACATTCCCCGACACCGTCCTTTCCTTCGAGGACCCCTAGACCTGCTAGAGCTGGACTCCGGCACCTCGTATAAATGGAATCATTCAATGTGTGTCCTTTTGTGTCTGCTTATTTCTCTTAGCCTAATGTTTTCAGGGTCCATCCATGTTACAGCACGCGTCAGAATTTCTTTCCTTTTTAAGGCTGAATAATATTCCATTGTTTGTGTGTCGTGTGTGTGTATGTATGTATATGTATATACCACCTTTTATTTATTCATTCATCTGTTGAGAGAATATATTTTTAAAGATTTATTTTTTTTTAGAGAGAGAGCACGGGGCAGGGGCAGGAGGGCAGAGAGAGAGGGAGAATCTCAAGAAGACTCCCTGCCGAACACGGAGCCCTACACGGGGCTTGATCCCACAACCCTGAGATCATGACCTGAGCTGAAACCAAGAGTCGGACACTTAACCAACTTGCCACCTAGGCACCACTGTGGAGAGAATATTTTGAAAGCATTTTTAAAAGCATGCATGGGGTACCTGGGTGGCTCAGTCAGTTAAAGTGTCTGCCTTTGGTTCAGGTCAGGGATCTCAGGGAGCTGGGACTGAGCCCCATGTCAGGCTCCTTGTTTAGTGTGGAGTCTGCTCCTCCCTCTCCCCCAGTCATGCTGTCTGTCTCTCTCTCTCAAATAAAATAAAACAAAATCTTTTTTAAAAAAGTATTAGGCATACAATATGAGTGTGCTGAATGTCACCTAGTAATTATTTTTAAGGATTTTTTTAAAAGTAATCTCCACACCCAATGTGGAGCTTGAACTCACCACCCCGAGGTCAAGAGTTACATGCTCAGGGCACCTGGGTGGCTCAGTGGGTTAAAGCCGCTGCCTTCGGCTCAGGTCATGATCCCGGGGTCCTGGGATCGAGGCCCATGTCGGGCTCTCTGCTCAGCAGGGAGCCTGCTTCCTCTTCTCTCCTCTCTCTCTGCCTGCCTCTCTGCCTGCTTGTAATCTCTCTCTCTGTGTCAAATGAATAAATAAAATCTTAAAAAAAAAAAGAGTTACATGCTCCACTGACTGGACCAGCCAGGTGCCCCTACCTAGTAATTAATATTCTTACAGGAAAAATGCTAGAAGAAAACACACCAAATTTTAACCATAATTGTAATAGAGCGAAGGGATTCCGTTTTCTTTGTTTTTTCTATATACTTTACATTTCTTGGTGATGTGGTTTGATCAGTGAAGATTATTGTAAATACACACATTTTAGCTACTCTTCATTCTCTCTTCATCTCTTTCCCAAACCATTTTTAAAAGGGGTAGACATGTTGCCTCAGCCTCCTTTTTTAATGGTCTTTTTTAAAAGCATAGACTATTGTCCAGTTTGCTCTGAGAAAGTGCTGCATTACACTCTGTGCCCAGTGGGTGGCAATATCCACATTCGAGCCGCCTGCCACTTACACCGGCATAACCATAGCCCCTATTAACATACACTCCGGTGTGTTACAGTCCTAGAAATGAAGGCCAGTAGCTATCTACTTTTCACAGACAGTCTTCTATACTGCCAACGTCAAGGACACCAGCTCCAGATTACATCTGTGCCTGTGAAGTCCCATCTTCCCTGGTTCTAATCAGTTGCCCCCACGGCCCCCAACCCTGTCCGTCATGGAGTTGTCAAAGTCATCCTGGTGACTGGGCAAGAGGGGAGCAGAAGGTAAGCAAGGAAAGAAAGAAGCTGATTTTCCCTTCTTTCCTCAGTTGGAGAAGAGGAAATGCTTGAATATGAAATGAACTTTAGCATATTGTCTAATATATGAGATAAAGTTTTAATCAGCGACTTGGAACTAGACATGACCAGTTGATTTTTTATTACTTAAGAATAAGCCTGATCCTGAGCTCATCTACACCAGTATGGCCGAACCAATCGTCAAAATACGTCAGTACTCCTGTACCAGATGGTAAACTTTCCAGCTGGGCTCCCTCGTGTACCTGTTACACTGTTATTTGTAAACTTAGACAAGTCAACAAACACAACAATAAAACAAAGGAAATGAAAAATTAGTGAGAGTCGCAGACTATAAGAGAAATCTACACAAATCAACTGCATGGCTCTGCCAAGTTAAAATTTATAAACTTTATAAAAATTCCATTCATAACAGAGAAAAAAATGTTAATAACTAAAGACAGAAGATTTTGTCAAGGAAGTAATTTAAAAATTCTGGTAGTCATAAAAAGAATAAAAGCATGACACATCAGTGTGAATGGGAGGTTTATATCCTGTTTAAGAAAACAAAATACAGTAAGATGATAATAGTCACTAGGTCTCTGGTTCTCAAAGTGTGCTCCTCAGGCCACCCACTCTACTAAGAACTTGAATGTGGGTACCACTTTCACTCCTCATAGCTGGGTAACATCACCCATATTTGCTAATGAGGAACAGAGGTTAGGGGTAAAGCGTTCAGCTCCTGAAGTTCCAGAGTTGCTGAGTAGAAGCACCAAAGTTAAAACATAGCCCTACTTTACTCCAAAGCATATCTTCCCCACCAAACAAGGCTGCCTGCCAATTAGCAGGATGCCAGTAAAAAGAATTTAATATAAGTACTGTGGAAGAAGGCACCAAAAAATAATGTTGCAAACACTACAGAGCTATATCATAAAAACCTGATTATTAAGTCTGGTCTGACTTAATCCTCTGCTTCTGAATGCCAGGAAGCTCCAGAGACTGACATGCTCTATCAGCACAACCTTAAATCACAGTTTTGTTTTGTTTTTTTAAGTAGCTTCCAAGCCCAGCATGGAGTCCACAGTGGGGCTCAAACTCAGGACCCTGAGATCAAAGACCTGAGCCAAAATCAAGAGCTGGATGCTGAACTGACTGTGCCACCCAGGTGTCCCTTCACTCACGGTATTTTCAGAGCAGGTTAAGTGGGCTGATTTGTCCGGCCTTTGAGCAGTAAATGCGGTCCACACCCGGTGGCCCATTGGATGGATCTCATCGCAGAAAGGGAGAAAACCAAACTGCACCACTGGAGGTGCTAGAGCTGGGGAAGAAGACAAGCCTAATAAAGAACCCGGAGGAGGCGTCCATGTGAGTTCCCCTGCCGGCTCCACTCCAGCCACCGCGTGTAGCCTCCTGCCACCACCCCTATAACGCAGGGCTCTCCAGCTGTGCGACAGTGCACAGCACACCACTGTCCGGAAGGGGCTCCGTAAGTACCGGTCTTCGGTCTTCGCTAACTGAACGTAATCCAGAGAGGATTTTTGCTTTTAGAGAAAATGGCGAAAAGCGAAAATAGCATTCGGCATTTGTTTTGCGGTGAGGCTTGTGTCCTTCCCTGGAGCCACATTTCTGCAAGCTGCCTAGCTTTGACTGTGTCTGCGAGCATCTGTGCTTTATCTTGATTTATTTTGTGCATCTGTTAGCAAGATATGTCTTCAGGTATCAGAAAAGACTAAGAGAGGTTATGTTTTTGGTCTAGGAATGCTCAGTAAATTTGCCATATAAATTAATGGTAATAGCCTCTTCAATTTATGCCATTCCTGCTTTCAGAAGGTTTCATAAGAACACTCCAGTTTCAAGAGCGCCTGGGGAGCTCAGTTGTTAAGCACCTGCCTTCACCTCAGTCATGATCCCAAGGTCCTGGGATCCAGCCCTGTATGGGGCTCCCTGCTCAGCAAGAAGCCTGCTTGTCCCTCTCCCACTCCTCCCTGCTTTGTTCTATATCTCTTCCTCTCAAATAAATAAATAAATAAATAAAATAGTTTAAAAAAAGACAAAAGAACACTCTAGTTTCAGATAACTATGAAAACCTGTATTCTGATTGGGTCCCCTCTGCCCCTGGTGAAGAAGCACAGAGATATTACAAGTTTCTCCTTGGTGGCTACATTAGGTGACAGTAAGAACTCAATGCCCTGGGGAAAGTCTTCAAGCCCAATGTGGTCAGTTCACTGACAACACTGAATACCTCACCCTTGAATTTCTGTCATTGAACAGGCATTAATCAGCATGATGTAGACCATAACATGCTGTGGTTCTGGAAGTTTCCCAAATAAAAGGTCACTTCTACTATATATATATATACATGTGTGTGTGTATATATATATATATATATATACACATACATATATTGTATATATATGTATCATATATATAAAGGTAAATATATGTGATACATTATATATATTATTTTTTAAATTTAAAGGGAATTTTCCCTTATAACATTATAACATTTACTTTTTTTATAGTTTAATGTATTTTAAAAGCAAACTAAAAAAACCAAAAAAATTAAAAAATAAAAAACAAACTTACGGGAACAGCACAGAAGACAGACAACATTAAAAACATATACTTGCATGTAGAACAACTCAGAAAAGTATAGCAAATGGATGGATCTGCTGTATGGTAAAAATGCTACAAACTCCATTTAGTTGCTGTCAGTAAGAAATTCAGTTGTTTAAAAAAATCCAAATGCTGACATTGTCCAGAAAAATTTAACAAGTTTATTTATAATTGTTATAAAGTTGAACTGCTGAAATATGTTCACTGGAGCATTTTGACTTGCATTAATGCTTTATGTCCCCGCATTCATATTAAAAATTCACACACAAATGAAAATGGAAAAACTGCCAATACCTGATTTCTGTCCCTTATTTTTCCACTTGCAATCATATACTTAGGTACCTTTTGACCCTGTGGGAAAAAATATCTAACGTCAGAACTACCAATAACAGGGAGAATTTTTTTATTTTTTAAAGAATGAAATGTTTTCCATCATAGTGGATTCTTAAGCATGTTCTCCACCTACGCGGCATGCTAGCTGGCTGTCTTCTGGCATAATTGTTACATGTTTGGTTGGCATGGATAGCACACAGGTTGGTGTGCTATCCAAAGATGCCCACCAGAGAGGCCTCGCTTGCTTCCTGCCAAGCACCAATAGCTGCCCTCTGGAAGCGCAGATCTGTTTTGAAGTCTTGAGCGATTTCTCGCACCAGACGCTGGAAAGGAAGTTTGCATATCAGAAGTTCAGTGGACTTCTTCCAATGTGTCATTCCGCGGAGTGACACAGTACCAGGCTTGTAACGACGAGGTTTCTTCATCTCTCCAGTAGAGGGCGCACGCTTGCAGGTGGCTTTGCAGCCATGTGCTTCCTCGGTGCTTTACCACCGGTGGATTTGCGGGCGGTCTGTGCTTTGTAGGAGCCATGGTACAGACACCTCCTTACTTACCCGCCTTCTCCTTTGGCTGGAGCCTGGTGAACTAGAGGAGGCGAGGCGGCCGCTGCGAACACAATTGAAAGCATAACATTTACTTTTAAAAATTACCTTAAGTATGGCCGTATGAGTTTAGCAACGAATATATGACACTCCGTATTTCCACTTTTTAAAATCCTGTGTTTTTTGCAAAATTGATCAAGATTTGCCACTCTCGCCTTTGCTCAGTGCTGGTATTCCCCAAAGCTCTCGGTTTCACTACCACTAATTATAAATGGGTTGTGGATGATTCTGCTGTTCCCCATTGGCATGAAGACAGAAAGGGCTTGGGGGAGAAAGTACATCTCAGATTCTTCGTCCTTTTGTCCTTTGCTTTCTCTCACAAGTGCTTTTGCATGGCATCGCAAGAGTTCGAAACTGGGGCACGGAGATGGCTCAGTCGTTAAGTGTCTGCGTCAATTCAGGTCATGATCCCAGAGTCCTGGGATCTAGCCCCACATCCGGCTCCCTGCTCTGCGGGAAGCCTGCTTCTTTCTCTCCCACTCCCTCTGCTTGTGTTCCCTCCCTCTGTCTCCCCGGCAGAAAAAAGTAACACCCACGCCAGATTAACAATTCATTCAAAGCCACCCACTGAAGGATTTCTAGCAGTTTCACTCAATGGGGCTTCACCTCTGGCTGGAGCTAATCGCTGGAAGGGAGTCCAGGAAGAGAATGAAGAAAAGAAAGCAAGTTTTCCTTGCAAGGACTGCCAAGCAGGGTCAATGCATCCTTAAATTGCGCATTTAAAGTAATCAGTATTTGAAGAGAAAAATGTCCGATTCGTCCTCTGTTTTACCATTCTGAAATTTTTTTTTAAAGATTTTTATTTATTTATTTGACACAGAGAGAGAGATTACAAGTAGGCAGAGAGGCAGGCAGAGACAGGGAGAGGGGGAAGCAGGCTCCCCGCTGAGCAGAGAGCCCGACGCCCGGCCTCGATCCCAGGACGCTGAGATCATGACCTGAGCGGAAAGCAGAGGCTTCAACCCACTGAGCCACCCAGGCGCCCACCATTCTGAAATTTTTAGTCCGTGCTCTTGATTCCTCTCCTTTTAGGTCCATGAAACAGTGCACATTTATCCAGAGGAGGCTGGGACCCGGGTCAGAGGCTGAGGGCCTGCTTCCGGAATATTAGCCACCCGCTCACGGTCAGATGCGCCATCAGCAGTAGCAGCTTCGGCTGAAGTGAGAGGGGCATCTTCTAAATCAGGACTTCCCCAGGGCACATGAGAAACCAAGGTAAACATAGTCCATTTCTCAGGGCCTCTTTCCGAGCATATCCAAAGTGTTCGAAACAGGGACAGGCTCTGATGTTCTTAGGTTTAAGGCCCGGGTGCCATGTCTGGTCTCAAGGAGATCCTTAAAAATAGGCCATTTAGCCGAGAGCCTTGCTAGGCTCCAGGGGGAAAGACGGTCCAAGTAAAAAGGATTATGGTACTTAGCAGGCACGTTTTGCGCCTTCCAAAAGGCTGGGGGTAAGAAGGAAGGCTTGCTGAGTGCAGAGGTTTCGGTTTCGTATATTATGGCATAGAAATGTCACTGTAGTCAGGTTACAGCCGGCAAAGCCTGAATTAGACCCACATGCATTAGCCATTGGAATTGTTTGGAGTCTCTTAGCAGAAAATAAAGCGCTCCCTTGGTGTATGGATGTTGGAAAGAGTGATGCGTGAAATCCATCCGAGGTTCAGAGTTGGTGGGAGGAAAGGGTCCCTAACCTGTGGCAGATAGAGTTAGGCTGCAGGTGGCACACTCTGGAGGGGGTGTTCCCCCATCCCATGACAGGGAAGGGCGGACTAGTGTATTTATAGCACTCAGCAACTTCAGGATCTCTTCTCTTCCTATTGTAGCAATTTTCTGTAAATGGTCTCTGGAGTTAGACTGCCTGTGTTTGAATTAAGGTTTCATTATTACAGCTTTTCTATCTCCGATAATGGGACAATCTAGGTTCTTCATGTTGGTTTCGATAATGTGTTACTTGAACTCGCTCTGGCCTGGTTCAGCAGATGAAGCTTGCTTGCTGTCCTCTAGAAACACAATGAAATGCAACACTACCTTGACAGCTTTACCTAAGATGTGATAAAAAAGACACAATGCTCTGTGACCTTGGTGAGTCTTTGAGCCTGTCTCCTTATAAAGAACCTTATTAATAATACTACAGTTGTCATAATATAACAGGACTGTTTTTTTTAAGCTAGGGAAAAATATGTCCTCTGAAAGTTCCTGGAAGTGTATTGTCTCTGGAAGCAGAGGACCCATCAATACAGCTTTGGAGATTTCCGTTGTTTTGAGAAAAATACCAAAACGGACAACTTTACTAACGAAAGGTAAATATCTGTACAAATACATATAAACATTGCATATACCGAAGCATTTAATCTTCCTAACACTGGGAATATAATTTCTATTTAACAAATATTTATATAGCACTTACTATGTACCAGGTATTGATCTAAGTGCTTTGCAAATAGTAACCCATTCAATCTTCATAACAATTCATATGACAAGTGTGAACTAAAATTACTTGCTCAGAGTCACACAGCTAATAGACAGCAGAGCCAGGATTCATGCTCAAGTAGTCTAGCATCAGAGCCTGTGCACTTAATCACTGTGCCAGGCCCCCAACCCTGAGTGTGGTGTCTGCACCATAGCCTAGCGTCTAGGAAAGCATCTGGACCACAGCAGGCAATCAAATTTACTGAAAGGATGGATATGAGCCTGACTGCCTGCATCAATCTGAAACACTATGCACAATGACAAAGCCAATCCTCTCAACAACCCTGTAATATATAGGTACTATTATTAGAGTGAACATATAATTTATCACCAAAATCAGGACACTATTACTAACTATGGCTAAATAACAAACATAAGCCAGGACTGTCCCAGATAAACCAGGACATATGATGACCTGAATAATAATAATAATTAAAATAATAATAATAATTATTATTATTACTACACCAGTGATGAAACTGAAGCATGGGGAAGTCAATTAATTTGTCTAAGATCACACATGGGTAAGTGATGGTGTCAGCCCAATATTCAGATTCTAGAGTCTTCAGTAGTGACTCTGTCCCAGGGAAGCAAGACAGAGGTGAAGTGTTTTCCTTAATGTCACACAGACAGTCCCAGACCCCATGCTATTTCTATTCATATACTCCTTCTTCTAAGGTATTTGTACCAGAGATCATTCCTGAGTCCTGTTGGTACTCCAAACCACCTTTGAAGAAAGAAGTTTTCTCCAGGAAACAAACATTCTCCTGCATGGGGATTTGCTTTGCTAAAACTTTGGGAAAATACTCAGGTGATGTTTATTAAATTTTCCTTTATAGATGTTTGGATTTCCAGACATCTTTCTGTTATTGATTTCTAGTTGAATTCCATTATGGTCCCAGCACATACTTGGTATGATTTCAATTCTTTTAAACTGAATTTAGAATTAAATTAGAATTTAAATTTGAATTTAGAATTGAATTTAGAATTAAATCTTTTAAATTAAGATTTGTTTCTGGCCCAGAAAATGGTTTATCTGGGTGAATGTTTCTTGTGCCCTCAAGTGTGTATTCTGTTCGGGTTGGGGGAATGTTTTCTCTCTCCTGGTAATTCCATCAACTCTTGCTTCTTGCTATTTGAAGCCAGGTAATTAGGTACATACACAGTTATCACTGTTATGTTGTCTTGGTGAATTAACCTTTTATCATTGTATTATATCACTCCTGTCCTTGGTAGTATCCCTTGTTCTGAAATTTACTTTGTCTGATATTGGTGTAAGTTCTCAAGCTTTCTTTTGCTTAGTGTTTGCATGGTATATCTTTAGCCGTCCTTTACTTTTAACCTATGCATGTGTCATATTTTAAAAGGGTTTCGCATAAATAGCATATAGTTGGGTCTTGTTGTTTATTCAATCTGAAAATATCTATCTTTTATTAGTATGTTCAGGCCATTTCTATTATGTAATTATTGACATTGTTGGACTTAATTGTGCCATTATATTATTTCGTTATCTGTTTCTTCCTTCTGTTTTTCATTTCTGTGTTCCTCTTTTCTGCCCTCTTTTGGATTATAGAAACATTTTTTGTATTCCATTTAACTTAGCTACTGGCTTTTTTGATTTTATCTGTGCATATTTTTCCCTTTAATAACTGCTCTAGAATTATGTATACATTTTTAAACTTACACATTTAGAGTTAATATTTACTGGTCTAAGTGAAATATAGAAGCCTTGCAACTATAGATCTATATTATGTAATACGCATATTATATACCATATATCTATATCATATCTACCTATATTATACATATCTATATATATAACTATACATCTATATCATACAATAGACTTGTAATATATATATATACTTCCTTTACTCTCACTGAACTTTATGTTATAGTTGTTATTTATAACACATGCATATATATTGAAAACCCCACCAAATGTTACAATTTTTGCTTTCAACAGTCACACATATTCTAAAACACTCAAGAAGAAAAAAATAATCTTTTATGTTTATATATATTTCATATTTATATGA
Organism: Ailurus styani; assembly: GCA_002007465.1. Classification (NCBI taxonomy): domain Eukaryota; kingdom Metazoa; phylum Chordata; class Mammalia; order Carnivora; family Ailuridae; genus Ailurus; species Ailurus styani. The sequence goes on along the minus strand of LNAC01000369.1, from coordinate 949,259 downwards.
ACAGATAGTCACCATTTCTGTTGCTTTTTTCACTCCAGAAGATAACAGATTTCTTTCTGGGACCCCTTCCCTTCTGCCCGAAGGACTTCTTTTCACATTTCTTTTGGAGTAGGGCTACTGGAGACAAATTCTATTAGTTTTCCTTCTTCGAGAATGTCTTTTACTTCACCTGCATTGTGGAAGGTAATTTTTTCAGGCTATAAAATTCCAGGTTGACAATTCTTTTCTTTTATCACTTTAAATGTGTTCCTCCATTGTCTGTGGGGGAAAACTTCATGGTTTTCTGACGAGAATCCCATAGTGATCCCCCCTGCATGTAATGTATCCTTTTTCTCTACCTGCTTTTCAGATTTTTCTTTTTTTCTTTTTTTACAGCAGTTTGAGAAGTGTCTAGGAATGGTTGTATGTTAATTTATCCTGTTTGGGGATGGCTGAGCTTGTTGAATTTCTAAATGCATGTCTTTTACCCAATTCTGAGAAGTTTTCAGCCACCTTTACCTTCAAAATTTTTGTCTCAGCCAAATTTCCCACCTCTCCTTCTGGGACATGAAGGAAACTTGTGTTCAACATTTTGGCAGGTTTCTGAGTCTGTTAATTTTTTTTCAGTCTTCTTTTTTCCTCTGCTCTCTAGAGTAGATAATTTCTATTGATATACTTTCTTTTTTTTTAGGGTTTTATTTATTTATTTGACAGAGAGAGAGAGAGATCACAAGGAGGCAGAGAGGCAGGCAGAGAGAGAGAGGGGGAAGCAGGTTCCCTGCCAAGCAGAGAGCCTGATGAAGGACTTGATCCCAGGACCCTGAGATCATGACCTGAGCCCAAGGCAGAGGCTTTACCCACTGAGCCACCTAGGTGCCCCAACTGATGTACTTTCAAGTCCACTGGTTCTTTTCTCCATCCTGACATGAAGCATATCCAGTGAAGTTTTAATTTCTCATACTATATTTTTTAGTTCTGAGGTTTACATGGCTTCTTTATCTCTGCTGAGGACTTTTATCTTTCCATACATGTCAAGTATGTTTACCTTTACCTCATGCTTATGCTTTTGGAGCATAGTTATAATAGCTGTGTTAACCCAGTCAGGTTGACTAGATAAATAAACTTTGTCTCATTTAAGTTTCTATAATTTGTAATCCCTTTGTTACAGCAACTGAACTTATATCCAAACAAATATACCCACTGACCTAGAGAGAAATATATGAAATATTATTGAGTGGAAAAAAACCCAACAAATTGCTTAGCAATATGTACACAATGACCTTATATTTGTAAATATCAAACCACGATGTAATCTCTATATATTTGTGCCTATTTATAAGGTTCTACATCAGCTATTAACTTCAGTTACCTCAGGTGTGAAGAATGGAGAAAAGTTGGAGATGGAGAGGATTAATATTTGGTTTCATACATTTGGCTTGTACTTTTAATGAACAAATATTACTTTTTTTAACTTAAATGTTTAAAATTTGTATTGGATTATAAATTAGTAATTAGCAATTATTCTTTATTATTTGTCACTTAGTAATATTTAAATAATTAAAACATATTAACAATTCTTTTTAAGGTCCTGATATGCTCTGCAAGCGAGGCCCCCAGTGAAGGAGGTCATGGATGATACAGAGATAGTGAGTAGATTCTCTAAGGGGCCTGGTAGCATGAAAAAGGCTAGAGCAGCTCCTGGATCCATTAGGTCAGGTCCTCGAGCCCCACACCAAAGAGGTCAGCAGGAAATGCTGGTCATACTCTTCTCAGCCTATGTTTTCCCAATGCCAGAACCATTTTGGGCGCTGAGTCCACCTCAGTGATAAGGAGAATTGTCCTCAATAGAGAAAATAAGCCTGGATAATGGAAAGCCATGTTCTAGTATTTTGGAAGAAGAGTGGAGAACATATGTGGCTACCATGTAACAAAATAACCTCTGAGTTTGGAGTCAAAGAGCTAGCATCAAATCCCAGCTGCCAGTTATTAGCTGTACAAACTTGGGCAATTGCTTAACTCATCTTAACCTCAGCTTCCTTATCTCTTAAATGGGAATAATTACACCCATCATATAAAGTTGTGAAAATTAAATAAGACACGAGAGCCCACAATTTTGAATTGTTTGTTGAGGTTGCTCTTTGTTCACGTAAATCTCGCCATTGAAATTAGTGTTTATTAATAAGATTGTTCCAGGGACGCCTGGGTGGCTCAGTCGGTTGAGTGGCTGCCTTCGGCTCAGGTCACGATCCCAGCATCCTGGGATTGAGTCCCGAATCCAGCTCCTTGCTCAGCGGGGAGCCTGCTTCTCTCTCTGCCTCTGCCTGCCACTTTGCCAGCTTGTGCTCTCTCCGTCTCTCTCTGACAAATAAATAAATAAAAATCTTTATAAAAAAATAAAAATAAGATTGTTCCATTTCCTGTTTGATGACTATCCAAATAGTTTCATGGATATAGGTTTACTCATAAGGAATTCATGGACATGGTTGTAATTCAAAATGAAGTTTCACAGGCATTTTTTTTTTTAGATTTTATTTATTTGTTTATTTGAAGAGAGAGAGAGAGTGCACAAGCAGGGGGAGCAGGAGAGAAGCAGGCTCTCTCCACTGAGCAGAAAGCCCAACTCAGGGACTCTATCCAGGAACCCTGTGATCATGACCTGAGCCAAAGGCAGACACTTACCCCACTCAGCTACCCACAAGCATTTAAAAACATAATTTACTTTTCATGCATCCATTATGCAGACTCTTGGACAAATGTAATATTGGAAAAATCATTGAGCCTCAATTTCTCCTTCTGTAAATTGGGACTAATATTTTCTGCCCTACTTATCACGTAGGATCACCGCTTTTCTAAATATGATATGCACTTTATGAAAGACATTTGTAACATGAAAATGCTAAACAAAGATAAGATCTTAGTTTTTAGGGGCACCTGGGTGGCTGAGTCAGTTAAGTGTCTGTCTTCAGCTCATGTCATGATGCCAAGGTCCTGGGATTGAGCCTCACATCAGGCTCCCCGCTCAGCAGGGAGTTTGCTTCTCCCTTTGCTTCTGCCCCTCACCCTAGCTTGTGCTCTCTCTCTCTCTCACTCACTTACTCTCTCTCTCAAATAAATGAATAAAATCTTTTTAAAAAAGGTGTTAGTTTTTAATTTTTTTAAAGTTTTATTGTTATTTAAGTAATTCTATACCCAACGTGGGGCTCAAAGTCATGACCCAGAGATCAAGAATCATACACTCTTCCAACTGAGCCAGGCACTCACCCTGAGATGTTAGTTTTTAAAAAGATATTTTATTTTTATCACAAAGAAAACGGAAAGCAAAAGTAAAAGAAAGAAAAAAATCACCTAAATTTCTAACAAACACATCTCCCATTAATATTTAATTGGATTCCCTTATGTTATTTTTTGATACATAATGTTCTTAAAATAATTTTAATCATATTCCATTTATAATTCTATATCCTTTTCACTTGTTTTATAATAAGCACTTTCTATGACATTATATGTAATTATAAAAATTTCTTTTTTTTTAAGATTTTTATTTATTTGTTTGACAGAGAGAGAGAGCACAAGCAGGTGAGCAGCAGGGAGAGGGAGAGGGAGAAGCAGGCTCCCTGCTGAGCAGGAACCTGGGATCATGACCAGAGCTGAAGGCAGCCACCAACCGATTGAACCATGCAGGTGCCCCTAATTGTAAGAATTTCTAATAACCCTTTAGTATTTTCTTAAGCAAATGCCCCTTTTCACTTAGGCTATGTTAATTTTTCATTCATTAATATGGATGATGATGCATAGAACATCTTAGGGCATAAACTTTCCCATCTTTAAAATGACTTCCTTGGGATAGAATTATTATTTTTTTTAAGATTGTATTTATTTATTTGACAGAGAGAGCACAAGTAGGCAGAGCAGCAGGCAGAGAGAGGACAGGGAGAAGCAGGCTCTCTGCTGAGCAGAGAGCATTGACAGCTCAAAGTGGGACACCATCCCAGGACTCTGGGATCATGACCTGATCTGAAGGCAGACATCTAACCAAGTGTTACCTATTTTTCTCAAGGGCAGTATTGTCAGCATTTGCGTGTACCTTCCCAGAACACAGACCGTGAGTTTGTTCTTCAGAAGGGAATTTGTAATGTTTGCAATTTTCCTATGAAGAATATCTCTATTAAAATACTGTACTGGTTGTTTAAAAAAAAAAACAGGAAGGAAAAAAAATCTCACCCATCGTTGTCTCTGAGAGTTAGGATCAAGTATTTTAGTTTATGTTTTCTGTCCCAAAGAAAGCAATGAAAGCCTTCAGAACACCTTCCCTTTTTGGAACAGTCTCCTGCTCCCTTTGGCAGATTCGGTGACTTGGAGTAGGGACAGCCCCATCCCTGCGTGACCCGCCCCATATGCCTGGGGTTCTGGGGCTCTGGACTGTCTGGCTAATTAAGACATTCTCCTTCAGGCAGAGGTGCAGGAGCAGCACAGATGACCTTGGGGTCATGTTCAGTCTTGTATTTTGTCAACGAAAAAAGGAAGAGTAGCCTCCTTTGTCCACCCTATGTCTCAGTGTCCTGACACTTCAGTCTCTTTTTTTTTCCTTAAAGATTTTATTTATTTGAGAGAGAGCAAAAGCAAAAGACAGAGAGAACACAAGTAGGGGGGAAGTCAGAGGGAGAAGCAGGCTTCCTGCTAAGCAGGGATCCTGATGTGGGACTCGATCCCATGAACCTGGGATCATGACCTCAGCTGAAGGCAGACGCTTAACCCACTGAACCACCCAGGCGCCCCTGACCCTTCAGTTTCTTCATCAATAATGAAATGATGACGACAATGATGAAGGGTCTGTCCCAGGCAATCCAAAACTCCTTCAGTTTTGACAAATCATAAAACAGAGTCTATTCTAAAACCACCAAGACGTTTTTTCTGTATTGAGTTATACAGATGATGAAAACCCTGGCCAATGGCAAGCTAGTCCCTCCCTCATTTTTTCCCCAGCTTCCTTAAGCAAAACCAACAGTTAGCCTATATCACAAGTTTCCTGAATGAAGTTGATTACTCTGATTGGTTCCCCCCCCCCGCTGACTGTTGTCACAGGAAACATGGTTATCACAGGAAATTTCATAGCTGAAGTCTGTCTTCAAAAATTTATTTCAATCAAGAATTTGTGGTTTCCAACATAAGTGAGGTAACCCAAGCTCTCTCCACCCAACCGCATCATGGTATTAATGCCCTTTGTTCCAAATCAGTGAAAATGGGCTGGTGGAGCATCCCAATGACAAATCAGGAAGGATCAAATTCTGAACTTGGGGCTTGGCTAAGACATCATTATCCCCTGGATCAACTATATTTTATCAAGGAACTATCTATCATACGTTCCTTTTTAAAAAGCATATGCCTTAGGGCACCTGGGTGGCTCAGTGGGTTAAAGCCTCTACTTTCGGCTCAGGTCATGATCTCAGGGTCCTGGGATAAAGCCCAGCATTGGGCTCTCTGCTCAGCAGGGAGCCTGCTTCTCCCCTCCGTTTGCCTCTCAGCCTACTTGTGATCTCTCTCTCTCTGTCAAATAAATAAATAAATAAAATCTTCAAAATAGGGTAGAATCATGACATAAATACAGATATAAAGTGAAAATGTATTATTTTGGGCGCCTGGGTGGCTCAGTGGGTTAAAGCCTCTGCTTTCGGCTCAGGTCATGATCTCAGGGTCCTGGGATCGAGGCCCGCATCGGGCTCCCTGCTCAGTGGGGAGCCTGCTTACCCCTCTCTCTCTCTGCCTGCCTCTCTGCCTCCTTGTGATCTCTCTCCCTCTGTGAAATAAATAAATAAAATCTTAAAAAAAAAATTAAAAAAAAGAAGAAAATGTATTATTTTACTCATGAAATTGGGAAGACTCTCACAACCAGTTTAAAGGAGAAATTGAAAAATGAGATATTTAAAGAGCAGGAATATTGAAATGAAGGTACAAATAGAGACAAAACTGACTCCTTTCACTGTAGAAGAAGGAAGTCAATTGAACCTCTACTAGATGGGATGGAATTTCCATGTCTATACACAGGAATTATTCTGCATTGTTCTCTGTGAAGTACAATTTACAAAGTTACCATGGCGTCCATGTCACTGGAATCACAGAACATCCAGAGGGGTGTCCTCTAGAGTATAAACAATGTGTAATTTCCAATGCAACACGAATTTTTCCTTACACATTCAAAGTGTCAAGAACGAAGCTACTACAACCAGTCTGGAATAGGATGGGAAGAAATCTGTTTTCACAAAGTACTTGAAAACCAAATGATTGCAAAGCTGCAGTTAGTGGCACTTTACCTCATGGTTATTTTTGTTTTTTGGGTTTTTTGTTTGTTTGTTTGGTTGGTTGTTTGGTTTTTTGCCTCAGAATCCAAATGAGAAGTTGATCTGAAGCCCAACCCATGAATTTTATTTCTCTCTTAATCCCTGTAATATTCCCATATGTGTCATGATCTTTTATGATATTACTATGGTAAATACTTCAGGCTAGAAACATTTTTTCAGCTGTGTGACTTTCTCCCTTAATCATTTTGGATGTTTTCATCTATTTGCACAGTTTATTCTTTTCATTATTTAAAATAAAGACTGAAAATGTGATGTGCCCATGACACTAATGAACTTGCATGAGATCTCACATCCGGGGAATTGTAGATTCTTGAGGACATTTGGCAGCATCAAGCTATTGGCAAAAAAGATGAAATTTAAGGCTGCCTTTAAAACTGACTGTGGCTCAGTCAGTTGAGTGACTGACTCTTGATTTCGTTCAGGTCATGATCTCAGGATCCTGGGATAGAGCCCCCACTTGAGCTCCACCCTGAGCATGGAACCTGATTAAGATTCTCTCTCGCCCTTTGCCCCCTCCCCGCCCCACTCCTGCGTGCATGCCCCCTCAAATAAATAAATACATTTTTAAAGAAAATAAAATAAAATTGACTGTGGCCCTCCTTTAGGAGTCTTGGGAGGAGCTGTAAATAAAGAGTCAATCAAAATTCATTGGACGTGAACACTGGCGACTGCCCTTACACCGTAGTTCAAAGTCATAAGGGGAGAATTTCTTCTACTGGCCAGAGTCTACTTCAACCCTCCCTTCAGTTTATTTAACAAAAGAATTGTATGTAACAGCCCAAACCACTCCTCAGAAAATTCAGGTCAGGGGAGAACCCAACCCCCCCAAATTACTCAAAGAGCATTTAAGCTCAGAAGATGAAGCGTTTGTCCTTGTTACTCAAATTAAATTATGACTCTGGACCCCCATCCTATCCAGCAGGCAAGTAGATTTTTCCCTTTTCTGGAGACTTCCCTCCTCGGGCCACTTCAGGAAACTTTAGGGATGTTTATTTAATACAAAAGGTCAGTCTCAGTTACTACTACCTGGAGATAGGAAAAAAAGGGAAAACGGTCAGAAATTCAATTCTTTTCAGCTAATGCTATTTACTGCCACTAGGTGTCGCTAACGAAAACTGAGTTATCGACCCCACAATGGTCTAGTTCACATTTTCCTAAGAGATTTTTTATTTTTTATTTTTTTTAAGATTTTATTTATTTATTTATTTATTTATTTATTTATTTATTTATTTATTTATTTATTTATTTATTTATTTGACATAGAGAGAGACAGTGAGAGAGGAAACACAAGCAGGGGGAGTAGGAGAGGGAGAAGCAGGCTCCCCGCGGAGCAGGGAGCCAGATGTGGGGCTCGATTCCAGGACCCTGAGATCATGACCTGAGCCGAAGACAGACGCTTAACAACTGAGCCACCCAAGTGCCCCTTCCTAAGAGGTTTTTTTAAAAAGAATAGATTGAAGAACATAAACATAAATGTAAAAATCCTGTTGCTAAATGTCAAGCTATAATGAGGTAATAATTTACAAGAGAAATTTGAACATCCAAGTACATGTATTACCTACTGTTGTCATCTACCTGCTCTAGATTGGGGACCCTTGCCAATTTACACCCCAGGTATTAGTAAAGCAGGTGAGGAAGAAAAGGAGCATATACCGTGGAATCCAACATCTTTGAATAACTGGGTTATTTGTTTTGGGATTCGTTTGGACTCTTGCATCATCCCTTTTTTTCTGTTCCACTGAATCATTCCTATCAGCAAACAAACATGCTACAATATCTCCCATTAAAAAAAAAAAAAGTCCACCCTCGACCCCAGATCACCTCCAGTTTGTCTGATTTCTCTGCTTCTATTCAGAGGAAAATTCAAGAGTTGATTATCTTACTGTCTCTACTTCCTCTCCTCCCATTTTCTTTCCCATCAGGTTTTACTGCCACTAAGTACCCTGAAAAACTCTTTCCCCTCATGTTGCCAAATCCAATGCTCCAATGTTCCTTAGTCTTGGCTGACTCCCCCTCACCTTCATGATCCCTCACTGGGGAGTGCTGGGCCATGGACATCTCTAGCCAACCCCTCTCCCTACGTGATCTCATCCAGCCCAGTGGCTTTGGATACCATCAATACACTATGATTCCCAAATTAGTATCTCATCCCTGACCTCTCCCTCAGCCCCAGCCCCCATTATCTAGCTGCCCATTTGACATCTCCACTGTCATCTGACAGTTCTTTCAAGTTTAGCCTATCAATAACTAACTCATATCTTTCCCTTCAAAGCCTGCTCCTTCTCAAGTCTTACCCATTTCCATAAAAAGCATCTGTATTTACCCAGCTACTCAGATCAAACACTGTAGAGTCATTCTACCCTCTTTTCTTCCAGATTCCATCACCAAATCCAATCCAACCCAACAGCAACTCCTGTTGGCTTCAGCTGCAAAACAGGTACTTTCTCGCCATCTCTGATGTGGTTTTGGTTTTATTTTTGGTTTTTTTTGGAGTAGTGTTGGGGTCTAGAGCCGACAGCCAAAAAAGAATTCTTGAGACATCTGTGATGCAAAAAGGTGGTTTTATTTAAGCATGGAGACAGGACCCATGGGCAGAAAGAGCCGCTATCCCTATCCTGGATTGTGAGGAGCAACTTATTATATCCTTTGGGGGCGGGGGAAGTAAAAATAATGGAAGTTCCAAAAGGATTTTCATGTGCTAAAGAAGACTCATAGGATACTGGAGACCTGGCTATTGTTAAACTAAGGTTATCTTTCCCTCTAGCAAGACATTAACATTAAAGACTGCTGGGAGTCTCCAAGAGGAACATAATACTCTGCCTGCCATATGTATTTGTCAATGGGCTCCAGGTTATAAGGAAGGTTAATTTTATCCGCAGTTCCTTCTGCCTTTGTTTCCCACACCATTTTCACTCTCATACCTCTACAAGACATGTCACCACTATCCTACCCTGGTGCCAGTCTCCCTGCCCTGACCTTGCCCACGACGTTGGAGCCATTCTTTTCATGGCAAACAGACAGAACTGTTTCCAGAGAACTGACAGAACAAAGTAAATCACATCAGGTCACTCTCCCCTCTTCAAAATATTCCAATGGCTTCCATTTCACTGAAGATAACACCCAAGTGTGTCACCATGAGACATTACCTAGGTCCTACTTGACCTTCTCCTGGTTATCTCTTCCACTACAGCTCCCGGGGCTCTTTCTGCCTCTCACCTCACTCCAGTCACAGTGGTCCTGACAGCTCCAGGAGCCACTATGGGGCCTTTCAAGGGCCACTCCTGCTCCGAGTCCTTAACCCTCGTCAGGGACTGGCTCTCAGGGGGTCTCTTGAGGGAGGCCTCCCATGGTCATACTATCTAAGTTGACATGCCCCGCCCCACTGGCCTCTTCTATTTCTCTTCTTAGCCCCCATCACCTCCTGCCATTAGATTATATGTTAACCTATTTATTGTTTGCTTTGTTCTGCTATAAATAGAAGTTACATGAGGTCAGTGATATTGGAAGGATGTTAGGGTCCAAAGCCGACAGCCAAGAAAGAATTCTTGAGACATCTTTGGTGCAAAAAGATGGTTTTATTAAAGCACAGGCACAGGACCCGTGGGCAGAAAGAGCTGCACTGGGTCATGAGGAGTTGGCCCATTACATACTTTCAAGTTGGGAGGGGGTTAGGGACAGAAAAAACTTCCAAGGTATTTTGGAAACAAGGTTTCAAGGACCCTGAGGGGCCTAGCTATTGTTAGGAAAGGTCATCTATTACTGTTTAGTAAATTCTCAGCCATGAGACCCTCCAGATGTATATCAGTGGGCCATAGGCTTGGAGGACAGAGGCGATTCCTAACATGTCTCTTGGGGGCAGGGGGATAAAGAAAAAGGGAGATTCCAAAGGAATTTCTATATGTTAAAGTAGACTTAGAGGATCCTGTGGGGTCGGGCTAAGTTTTCGTTTGCCCTCAGCAAGGTATTAACATCAAGGCAGCTGAGTCCCTAGAGGAAGGTCGCTCTGCCTATTTCAAGGACTTGGCAATGGGCTGTAAGTAGTAAGGAAGTTTAATAATTTTTCTTCTGCCTTTGTTTCCCACATCAGTCAGGACTTTGCTGAGGTCTTTATCTCCAGACCAATAGCTGAGATAGAGAGGCCAGTCGACAGATATTTACCACAGCAAGGAATGCAAGGGCAGCTGGCTGTCAGTGGGGACAGACTGTTGCATTGGAATTTAAGGTTCGGTCAGGATGCACTGATCTGGGTTGTTTACCAGAACATTACCTGGTGGTGATCTATATTGTGCCTGGGCATCCAAAGCCAGTCATCTTATGTATTCCCAGGAGCTCCCTTAGCACCACTCACAAATGTTTCCAACATTTATTTACTTATTTATTTTTAACATTCTATTTTCAGGTAATTTCTATACCCAACATAGGGCTTGAACTCATAACCCTGAGATCAAGAGTCTCATGCTCTACTGACTGAACCAGCCAGGTGCCCCAAATGCTTACAACATTTATTTATTTTTTTTAATTATTTGTGTATTTATTTATTTGAGAGAGAGCGCATGCATGCACAAACGTGACCGGGAGAGGAGCAGAGGAAGACAGACAAGCAGACTCTAAGGTGAGTGGGATGCAGGGCTCGACCCCACGTCCCTGAGATCATGACCTGAACTGAAGCCAAGAGTCCAAAGCCCAACCGACTGAGCCAGCTGGGCGCCCCAAATGCTTCCAACATGTAAATCCTCTCACAGACTGACACTTCCAACAGGCAACCAGCATCTAGGGTTATGACACCATCTTACAAAACATCCTTACAAAATCAATGAGATTTATTGCATTTAAATATTTATTGTTAATAGTCGATTGAAAACCATTTTAAGTGATTTTCTTATAAAAACACAATTGTTTTGGGTACGATTTACAAACCCACTGATAATATCCCCTAAACTATCACCCCAAACATTTTCAGAGCTTCCTGTCTGGGGTAAAAATGATCCCTGCAAATGAACCAGACAGTCATCTGCTACCCTTTTTCCATCCACTGTCAGATCATCTGTGGTGACAAGGCCAATTTCACCACTGATATTGTTGACCCCATTGTCTGATACCATCTTTGGCCATCCAAGTGAAAGGTTTCGATGAGCCGAACCGCTGAGGAGCTCATAATTACCGGTCTATCATCATGCCTCTGGGTCCTGGTCACCCAGAAAAAGAAGTATCTGTCTCCCAGCCCACTCTGGGTGCTCCAGGCCAACACCAGGGTCCTTTAAGGACATAGCTCTTCAGGCGTAAACACACACGTTTTCCCCAGAGACATTGCATCACGGCCTGGGTGGCTGGGCCCACGGATGGTTACTGACTGCAATCCCAGAATGTCCTAAGGAATCTTCTCTACCCTGACCTATGCATCTTGGGGCTCACGGTTCGGGGAACCCTTTCTCTCTTCTCATCCTCAAGCCTCAGTCTGTTTCATAGCTATGGATGTGACCTTCCTTGGGGAAAGGGAACTTGTCCATTATTACATAACCATCAGTGGTTTTTAGGCAGTATCAAATAAGTCAAAAAAGCAAAAATGACAAAAAGTACAAACTGCTTTTACTTGTTTGAAGACAGGGAGTCACCATTAACTGCAAATGTGTAACTTTGAAGTAAGGTAGTATGACCTTACAGCCAGAAGACAAGCAACAAAAATTAACTATTGTACCTGGCTTGTTCTTTTGGAAAACAAGTAAATAAAAATGTAGGTGGTTCTTAATCTTTTAGATTATGTGCTAATTACACAGTTGTTAAAAGAGTAAGGGGGAAAAAATCTCCTGGGTAGTTTCCTGCCTGAGGTTGAGATGGCATGAGGTGGGGTGGGGGTCCCCCCAGGAGAAGCAAGACTCTGTGCATTGGCTAAAAGGTCAAGAAAAAGACCACTGTCATAAAATGACTCTGTGAAGGAGTTGGTGCAATTAAATGTCAATCTCACGCTCTCTGTTTCTGCCTGTGAAGCCTTTAGAAGCCCTTTCTATCCACTTGCTTTGAAACCTTTGCTCTGCTCCTTTCAGTTTAGCACTACAACATTTTTAAAAGACAGGACAATTTAAAGGGAGGATTGGGGCACCTGGGTGGCTCAGTTGGTTAAGCAACTGCCTTCAGCTCAGGTCATGATCCCAGAGTTCCGGGATCGAGTTCCACATCAGGCTCCCAGCTCCATGGACAGTCTGCTTCTCCCTCTGACCTTCTCCCCTCTCATGCTCTCTCTCTCTCTTAAATAAATAAATAAAATCTTTTTTAAAAAATAAATAAATAAAGGGAGGACTGATGTTACCAGATTTTATGGTGGCTTATTTATGGTGAAAACCCTTAAATCACCTAAGGCTAATTACCCTCACAATGCTGCCAGGATGAACACATATGCTGGTAACGTACTATCTTGAGAACAGTAGCTTGATGTTACAGCTTCAAATCAGAACGTCCGAGTTCTTCAACTTTTTTTTTTCAAAGTCATTCTAGTTATTCTAGATCCTGTGTAGTTCCATATAGCTTTGGAATCAGTTTGTAGACTTTTGATTGGGATTCTGTTGAAACTCTCGATCAACTTATAGAGAAATGGTATGTCAACATTAATGAGTGTTCCAGTGCATGAATATGGCATCTTCATTTATTTAAGTTTTATCAGTTTATCTTAACAATATTGTAATTTTTAGTGTATAACTCTTACATGTATTTTTTTAAATTTACCCCTAAATATTTCATGGAGTTTTTTTAAATGTAAAAAGTATCGTGGGTTTTTTTTTGTTTTTTTTTTTTGTTTTTTAAGGATACTAGTGGGATGCATGACTGGTATTTAATCATTTACAAAGTACTTTGCCAAAACTTTTATTTGTTTCTCTCCACAGAACCCTAATACTGACAGATGGGATAATGCATAGGAAAGATTTTAAGGTATAGATGTTAGTTAGATGACATTATTATATCATTATTACCATTATTCTTCTCTATGTCACTGTTATAGCCAGCCGTTAATATTTTCAGAAAGCAGTTGTTGGGAAGCAGTTGAATAGCTGAGACTTCTTAGAGAAAAAGCTAGGAATCTAGCTTTAGGCATCTTTAGGCATCTTCTTAAAACTGCTCTCTGATGACAATGTATATGATGTAAGATGACAGGAAACTCATAGAACCCGGCTTTCATTGAGCATGTGCACACATGTGTGCTGTGTGCAGGGACCCCTTCATCAGCTCTTAGTTCTGGGAAGAAAGGAGCAAGAGGATCTGGAAGGTTTTTCCATTGTAGGAAACTTTGCTGATGTCTGCTGAGTTGCCACTCATGGTCAGTTCATCACTAATTTCACCATTAATTTCATCATTAATTTCTTTATCAGTCACGAACCAGCTCATCCCCTACACAGCCTGGGTCCTTTGCAGAAATCATCTTCCTCTGGTGTCACCTGTTCCAACGACCCACTCAACCACTAATTGACCTAACTGGTGACTGACAACTTGTTATCTCTGTGGTGACACTCTTCTTTGCTCAGGTCACCCAAGCCTCAGCATATGCGACTTCCCCACCCCACCCCCGCCCCTGCAGTGCTGTTTCCTGGGACAGTGACCAGGAACTGGCATCAGAGTGCTTTGGGCTGAACTGTTTAATATTTCACACCCTCTGCTGTGCATGATTCATTCATCCAAATAGGCAGCCTGAGCTTTCTCATGCCTCTGGTTTCACTCTGAGCACATTCGAGGCCACCCGAGGGACCCCTGAATGTCACTCTCTGAGGCCTGCACAGGGACCCCCTTGGTTGCAACGCCTTATGGAGTCCCGGAGCAGAAAGGGAGGAACTTCTGCTCCCTCGGGCACAGGAAACCAACCCCTGACCCCCATACATCCAAGAGGTAGCACCTGCAGCAGCTGGGAGCAGGGCAGAAAGCCAGAGTTCTGGGCGTCTTCCCGCCTGCATTCCAGCCAGAGCCCTCTTCTCCAGGGACAGAGAGGGGTGGGTGGCACCTGGAGGTGACACAGCAGGGGCACTCCTCTCCTTTAGCCTGGGTGGAATTATGTTAGGCACCTTCAAGCTCTTGGACCCTAGCACTTGCACTCTGGATCCTTTGGGCTGATATGAGGACTTGAAAGCACAGGAGCCGCCGGGCTGCATCTGTCTCACATGTTTCAAGAGAGAATAAACGCTGTGAAGGCCCTTCCGTGGCGGGGACACTGCTGCTAGTCTGGTACTTGTTGTGAATTAGAAAAGGCATCCCTAGTCAATGGTAGTAATAGCATCGTACGGGGACAGGTGGTGGCTTCACTCATAAGTCTAGGAGAGTATATAGAGAAGTTGAGTCATTATGTTGTACACCTGAAACTAATTAATGGGTGTCAACAAGCCAAAAAAAAAAAGCATCCATCCCTGCCTCAAGGCTCTAGACTGCCATCTGTTGGAAGGTGGTTGTAATAGACATGCGCATGTACAGCCATGGCGGGGAAGACTGGTGCTCTGGAGACTTGTGCCCTGTGGTCAGAGGGATGGACGAGCGGACAACAGGGAGGTACGGCTTCCGTGACTTCAGTGGCCTGGGCGAGCCCCAGTGGACAACAACAGTGACAGAGCAAACCCCATCCTGGGGGCCCCCCCGCAGGGGGTTGGAGACAGAGGTGGAGACCTGGGGAAGGTTAGGTGTGCGTGGGTCTGACCGAGGCATTGGTCAGGGCTTGGCCCTAGTGTCCCAGGCTTCACGGAGGCCGCCAGCACATCAGCAGAGGAGGCAGGGAGGTGCCGGGTGCGAGGGAGCGCAGGCGGGGTCCACTGCTAGGGAGCGGCAGTTAGAAGTCCGCTCTGCAGCAGGGATGGCGTGTGAGTTGCCCCAGGTCTCCACCGGAACTGAAAGGCCCTTGTGGGGATGGGGGTGAGGTCTGGAGGCCCTGTAATGCCGCAGGCTGGGACTTACGCCAGAGAAATGCTATGTGGTTACTATTATTGTGGCCACCTGTGCTCCCAGGACCCCGACCTGAGAAAACACCTGTTAAGCCATGAATGAAAATGAGAGGGGCCACCTGCCAAGGAACACAGGCGGCCTCTAGAAACTGGAATGCAGCCCTGCTGCCATCTTGATTTTATAATTTTTTTTAAAGATTTTATTTATTTGACAGAGAGAGAGATCACAAGTAGGCAGAGAGGAAGGCAGGGAGAAACAGGAGGAAGCAAGCTCCCTGCTGAGCAGAGAGCCTGATGCGGGCCTCGATCCCAGAACCCTGAGATCATGACCTGAGCTGAAGGCAGAGGCCCAACCCACTGAGCCACCCAGGAGCCCTGCCATCAGCTTAGTGAGACCCATTTTGGATTTCTGACCTCCAGAAATGTAAATTTGTTTTAACCCACCACAGTTGTATAATTTGTTAGGGCATCCATAAAAAACACAGTAGGTATACTTGTCTTCATTTTAAGGTGAGAAAACTGAAACCTGAGCCAGGATCAAAATCTAATTCGCTATGACTTCAAAGGCCACACTTTCCCTATACTCCGCTGATGCTCTCTTAAATTTTTATAGCTAATGTCCTTGCTGAGATCATCAAATATTTAGCTGCTGGGACAACTACTTTAGAAAGAATCACTAATGGCATACTTCTGAATATATCTGCTTGCTACAAATAAATTGTTGACAGAAAAGAAATCATCAGCTGAATCTTGCCTGGAGAGCTCATGAAAAGAAAACCAGAATGTCCAGATTTTCCTGCGGAAGCTCTCAATTCTAAGGAAACAAACAAACAAAAAAATTATCATTCTTTAGCTTATTTATTCACTTGGTTGAATTTATAAATTATTCTATGTACACGTAATAGTATATTGGTCATAATAAGATGGATGACATCATTAATCATTAGGGAAATATAAATTAAAACTGTAATGAGATAGCTCTATATATCCCTAGGATGGTTAAAATTTAAAAGACTGGGCGTACAAGTGTTGGTGAGGTTGTGGAGAAATGGGAACTCTCATAATATTACATATCTGCCCTATTACCCACCAATTCAACTCCTAGAAATGACTCTTAAGATGTGTACATTTGTCAAAATTCATCAGACCATTTGCTTAAAACCTCGGTATTAATTTAGATCTCAAGATTTGAAAAATGGGGGTGCCTGGGTGGCTCAGTCAGTTAAAGCGTCACACTCTAGGTTTGGGCTCAGGTCCTGATCTCATGGGTTGTGAGAACTGCCCCACTTTGGGCTCCTTGTTCAGCTTAGAGTCTCCTTGGATATTCTCCCCCTCTGCCCCTTCCTGTGCTCAGGTCATACTTGCTCTTTCTCTCTCTCAAATAAATAAATAAATAAATCTTTAAAAAAAAAAGATTTTTTAAAAAAGAACCAGGAATTGACACAAGAACCTCCCCCACTCCACCTCCCCCACACACAATGGGATTCTTCAAATGATCTGTATGAGTAGAATTAGGACTTTTAAAATGGAGACAAGTGGAGTGGTGGAAAGAGCACCAGGCAAGAACCAGAAGCTTCCTTCTGTCTCAGTCCCTTCCCTGACTTAACTATATACATAAACTTGTGGGATTCATTTTGCTTCTATGGTCTCAGGGTCCTTATCTGCAAAATAAATGAACTGCCTTAGATGACCTCACAGTTCTTTCTAGCCCTGAAATATCATTATTTATCATTTTAAGTGGTGAATCAGATTGCTTTAGAAGTTTCTACTTGATAGAACACTGCTTTTCCAACATACTCTGATTCTAATCTGTGATTCAGTTGATACCCAGTCATTGGCAACATTATTCTCAGAGATCACATTTTTTCTATGGGAAACTTGAATCCTCTTTATCAGATAGTTTCCAGGAATATATCTTTGAGAAAGGCAAGCACGGGCAACATATGTTCAGATTATGGGCATTTTCCATATTATGATATAGTACATACATATATATTAATAGACATATGGGCATTACTAAAGCACATGCTCTTTGTAAAGCTTTGAGTGAAGGGGTAATGTGACCACAGTAAAAACACCACCAGACTGAAAGGCCTGTGGCTTCAGACGAGCCATTCACATGTTCAGAGGACACGTCCGTATCCGCGCCGTCTACTTGCCCACAGTCGTTTAAAGATGAAGTGAGATCTCACCAAATAGGTACAGCATGTTTTAACTTGCAAAATGTTGTGCAAATGTAAAGTGAGTTGCTCTTACTGAGAATAAGAAGAGGGCAGGAACAAGTGTCTAGGAGGGGCCCATTCTGCAAATCAGCTGAGGTCTGGTCAGTACCCATCACTGCTCTGATGTGACGCAGGAGGTAACCTGCGAAAGAGACCGGGTTTTTAAGACACAGAGGTCAAAGTATTTTAGGATTCCCTTGGTTTCAGGGACTCATGGTGATTTCGGATGCTTCCTGTGGTCCCTCAGCTCATCTCCTAGATGGTGTTGGAAGAAGACCCTGTCTCACTTCATCTGCATGGTGACCAGGTTTTGGTTTGCCGGGTTAGATGGGGAAGAGTCAGGAGAGCTGACTGTCCTCGGCTGGAGGTAGGGGAAGAGCCACAGAGGGTTCCTGGGGGAGCTGACTGCGTAAGGCCGCTGAGGCTCTGCCCAGTGTGGAGTGAGGATGGAGGTGGAAGGGTTGGAAGGGAGGGTGGATTGGTGGAGGCATGACCCAAAGAAAGCTCTGTAGATTTACAGA
This sequence comes from Ailurus styani, assembly GCA_002007465.1. NCBI lineage: Eukaryota > Metazoa > Chordata > Mammalia > Carnivora > Ailuridae > Ailurus > Ailurus styani. The sequence goes on along the minus strand of LNAC01000369.1, from coordinate 931,275 downwards.
AGGGGGAGGTTGTAGGGAAGGGGGAGGAGAGGGAGGGATGGGAAATGGCTCCATTCCACAGAGCTCAAACTCTCCCCGTGCACTGTTGATTTTCGACGGTGTTATTTCTCTGCTGCTATAGTTCCAAGACCTAAGGCAGGCAGGAAGAGCTTAGTAAGGACTGGCTGAATGAATTGAATGGATGCAGAGCAAATGAGATCAAAAGGCAGCACTGACAGCTCCTCCTCGCCCCCACTGTGCCCAGAGAAGGACAGTCTTGACTCATCTCTCCGGTCCTGGAGGCAGGAATAAAGAAGGATTCAGCAGGCTAACTCAGCCAGGTATCTACACTATTAGATACACTAACATGCATCATTAATGCCCCTTTTCTGACTATCCAAACCCAGAAGGCATACTTGATTCTTTCCTTTCCTGTACAACTAGTAGCCCCACTAGCAGCAGCCCCAAAATGTTTTTTTTAAATCTTTTCTGTCATCGCCATGGCTCTTACCACAGACCCCATCATCTCCCACTGGGACCACTGCTATGGCCTCCCAGCAGGTCTCCCCGCTTCCTCTCTTTCCTCCCATGTGTTGTCCACCCAGCTGCCATACAATCATTTATAGTCACTCCTCTGCCTGAAATCATCCAGTTGCTTTGAACTGCACCTTTAGTGGCTGTGCAGTTGATTAGGAGCCTAATCACAGCCTCGAATCACAGCCATCGAAGCTCTGTGAGAACTGACCTCCACTTCCCTTCTCTACTGTGTCACCCACCACTCTTCTTCACTCACTTTCCTATAGCCACACTGGCCTTCCCTCTGTTCCTCAAACTCGCCCACTCTGCCTGTGTCAGGACCTTTGCACCTGCTAATTCCCCAGCCCCAGCTCATGTGGCTGGCTTTTTCTTGTCATACTTTCCCAAATAACATGCCTTCCCTTTGTCACCCAGTACACTCTATCTTCTCATCTTGTTTTATTTTCTTTATTGTTCTAATCTCTATCTGGAGATAGGTTTAGCTCTTGTTTACCTGTCTCTTGGCTCATCTTCCTTTGGAATGTGACCCTCCTTGAGCAGGGATTTGTAAGTGTTGTTGACAGCTGTAACCTCTGTTCCCAAAGGTTTCTAGTACCCCCAGTAGGCGCTTAGTAAATTTTTTGGAATGAATGCCTACTCACCAAGTGACCTTCTGACTCTAGTTTTCCAAACAGACTGCTTATAGAGAATGTGCTAGCCAGAGGACAAGGATGTCTCCTGTTCCCTTTACTTGTCCTGTAAATAAGTACATGCATGCTTGTGTTTATATACTATGTAACTATATGGTATACTATATGTAGTATAATATTTATATACTATATAACTATATATACTTATATACTATAGCCTCTGCGAGGTTAGTTAATGTGTACCTAAAAGATGGATTCTGTCTTGAGGCACTAACAAATCAGGTACCTGAGCTTGCAGACCTGAGAGTTGTGCTCCACACTGAAAAGCATTAAATGAGGAAAGGCACCCTGCCTGGCTGAGCACTGACCTTCCACCCATGACCTTTACATCCTTACCATGAGCGTGCCCTGGGCTTCTTTTTGGGACTTCTCTGGGAACAAGCAAAGAAGAGCTCCTGATGGAGAAAAATCTCCAAAAAGGAAAGCAAGGCTGTATAAGTATTCAACAGGTCCCTCATCTTGAGCATTTGTATTTGTGAAATCTTTCACAAATGCCACTACCACTTGGGACCCTCTTTTTTCTCTTGTTTTCCATAGCATAACTGAGACAAGCCTACATGACTGAAGAACAAGGAGGACAAACTAATAGCTACTGAGTGCTTTAGTATGTATCAGGCACAAAGACTTTACAAATGTCTCATCCAAAGCAAGATTTTTAAAAACTAAAGAAAATAAAGAAAATATAAACTGTGTAGAAGACTTGGATATTCAAGGTAAGATAACACAAAGGGTCAGGTTGTCAAATCAGACTCACAGGAGATAGAGATCTTGCCCAGTAACAAGAATTACTAATAATGTCAAGAATGCAGGTAATTGGGGCACCTGGGTGGCTCAGAGGGTTAAGCGTCTGCCTTCGCCTCAGGTCATGATCCCAGGGTCCTTGGATCAAGCCTCACTTCAGGCTCCCGGATCAGTGGGGAGTCTGCTTCTTCCTTTCCCTCTGCCTCTCTCCCTGTTCATGCTCTCTCTGTATTTCTCTGTATCAGAGGAATAAATTAAAAAAAAAAAAAGAATACATGTAATTGTGAGGGACAAGTGAATGCTGGAGACCCTGGTCCATGAGAGCAGCTCTCTGGTCCTTTCTTACTACATTAGAATTTGCTCTGGTCCAGATTTAACATATGAGATCTCTAAGTCATGTGTGTTGTCATCACTAAAGCAAAAGAACAGCTTGGGTCATAAAACATCTCAGTTTTATACTCACATAGTTACATAGTTTACATGTCATTTTCCAGGGAGCTATGCCCCATAAAGCCTTAGATTCCAGGTGCATTTTTCATAAGCCATCCTAGACTGACCAGGTACATCCTGCTAAAAAGCTTTTCCTAGAGAAGAGCTCTCTCATTAGTAAGTATCCATTTGTTTCCTTTCCAGGAGGCGTATCATTAGTATGTTTACAAGGAGATTTGATGGAGTCAACTGACTTTATTTTCCATCCTTTCTTTCTTTCCAGTGGCTTCTCAGAGAGAAAGATAAAAGTCAGTTGCTAACCCTTTCCTTCCTCCAAAGAATAGGTTTTTGGTCCTAGAAATTACACTGAAAGCAGTGCAGTGGTTATTTTTCTATGTTCCCGAAGCCTTTCGCCGCGAATGAACTCTGTCCCCGTCCAGGGAGAACTGGCACAGATCAGTAGCTTCTCTTTAATCAGCTTCCTTCCTGTTAGCATCTGCCTTCAGCTCAGATCATGATCCCAGGCTCCTGGGATGGAGCCCCAAGTTGGGCTCCTGGCTCAGGAGGGGAATCTGCTTCTCCCTCTTTTGCTCCTCTCCCTGCTCTTGCTCACTCTTTCCCCAGGTAAATTTTTTAAAAATCTTAAAAAAGAGAATTTGTCTTTTGAACAGCTCTCTCTCGATCTCTCTCTCTCTCTAAAAGATTTTATTTATTTATTTGAGAGAGAACAAAAGCCCGTGAGGGGCAGAAGCAGACTCCCTGCTGAGCCAGGAGCCCAACATGGGGCTCCATGCCAGGACTCCGGGATCATGACCTGAGCCAAAGGCAGATGCTTAACCAACTGAGCCACACACGCACCTCTGAATAGCTGTTAAAGCAATGTTTTGTTTCTTTTGTTCCACTGATGGACATCTACCACCACCAACCAGTAGGACTGGGGTAGTAGAAGCAGTGTTAGCACACTGAGTCCACGTTCTAGTCAAATGTTATTGAAAGCTCCCCCACGTGCCTGCTAGAGGATGGAAAAGACATGGTCCCTGTCTTCAGGGAACTCACAGTCCACTGGGAACTGAAAATGTGTCTAGCCCCAAATCCTCCGACGTTATGGAGTCACATCGCCTTTAATATCTAAGTCAAGATGGCTTGTGCCCCTAGAGAGGACGGAAAGACAGTTCTCTCCCTAATGATATTCTGGAACCAGTTTAAAACAAACCTTTGTTCCTAATACACCAATAAATAAATAGTAACAATGGAGTGTGTTTGGTGCTGTAACATAAATGGAAGGAGGAAGTAAATAGTACATTCTAACTGGAGACGTAAAAGAAGGCTCAAAGAGGAGGCGGTGGTTAGATGAATGACTAGGAATTTATCAAGTGTGGGAAGAGAACCCCAAGCAGCAGGCTTAACATATACACCAGAGAGAGGTATGAAAAGGCAAAGACTGTTTGGGACCTCCTGACAGTTTAGTATGACTCAGGCATTCTGTAAAAGAGAAGACTGAAAAGGGGCAAGGATGGTGTCCTAGGCAGAAGACAGCTTACTATCCTCAGTATTTGCTAACCCTAAAAGCAAGTCAGGGATACTGTCCCAAACAATCTAGGAGTATCCCAGCCAGGGACAGGGCTAGGGTCAGGCAGGTAAGGTACTTGTATTGGGGACAAAATTTCAGGAGCCGCCAAAGCCTCAGTCATCAAGATGGCATTTTAACACAAAAGTTTAAATAAAGATAGGATCAGTGTTGAGTTTTCCTTTTGCCTCAGGCTCTAGTATGGCTCAGCAAGGCACTTCTTTATCTAAAATTTTGGCATTTGTTCATAATGGATTTTTTGGGGGCACTGATTTTGATTTTTTAAAAGATACCGCATTGGGCGCCTGGGTGGCTCAGTGGGTTAAAGCCTCTGCCTTCGGCTCAGGTCATGATCTCAGGGTCCTGGGATCGAGGCCCGCATCGGGCTCTCTGCTCAGCAGGGAGCCTGCTTCCTCCTCTCTCTCTGCCTACTTGTGATCTCTCTCTCTGTGTCAAATAAATAAAATCTTTAAAAAATAAAAAAAAATAAAAGATACCTCATTAAAATATTATTTATCTTGATGACTGAAGGGTTTTTTGGGAGGGGGCATTCCCTTAAAATTTTTGCATCTGAGATGAGTGTTTTACTCACTTTGTCCTAGTCCCAATCCTGATTCTGGCCAAACTTTGATCAAACATGGATCAAAGACACTGCATGTCACCCTGGCTTAAGAACACTAATTGGAAAGGAAAAAATTCACAGCACTTGGTGGCTGATGGGATATGGAAATAAAGGAAAGGGAGGAGTCAAGAATTTCATCTTGGAAAAAATTACGCTCTTGGCAAATTTATAGAACATTGGGATGATAAATATGAAAAGAGAAATCAGTATACTATAATAAGTTTTATAACAGGTAGATGAACAAAGGGCTGTGAGATATAGAGAAACTACTGGCTTTCCCTTTGGAAAAAGAATTCAGAGTCTAACATGTTAATAGCATTATGTGTCAGGAACATACAATCATCCACAATGTAATATACCAAAGCTGGCAGAGCTGTTCTTTAACAGGAAAGAAGTGCTGGGTATCTGGTTCTCCTCCCACTGTTTGAAGGATGGGAGCATCCACAAAAGTTGTCCTTGGGGTCAGCAGTCAGGAGCAGGTGGAAGAAGTAGAAAGTCTTTCTTCCGCAGGGAAGAGAGCTCCCCACCAAATGTTCTGCATTTGCAGATTCTGCCTTTGCTGTTGAGAGCCCATCAACTGCAACTGAAATCAATTTTCCTAAAAGGAGACTTACAGGGTGCCCACAGGCTCAGCTAAATGAAGGGAGAGGTCAATCAGATTCTCATCAAAGAGCTCAACTAATCTATCTCTTATCTGAATTGCAGCCTCCCCTGAGCCTCCTCTGCAGGTACCTGCTATCATGCTAGTGTTTCATAATTGCAGGCCATTGAATAATTGGCACAATTCATCTCTCTGCCAAGACTTTCCTGCCAATTCTGTCCCCAGGAGCCCGCAAGGACCTGAGGCATCACTGAGGATTGCCGCTTTCGGTCTCCCATCTCGCACACCCCCCACGGACTCCCCTCACTCCTGTGTCTTCAGCCTCCCTCTTTTCTGGTTCCTTTCCTCCTACGGAAAACATGCTGTCTCTCTCTCCCCGACTTCCAGCCACCCAACCGAGTTTGCCTACACGCTCCTTGGACAAAAGGCAGATGGCTGGGAGTGGAAAGGAAATATTTTGCTCTGCTCAGATAAATAAATAAAGGCAGCAAATAAGTGTATAAATAAAACAATTCTTTCCTTGACCCTTTTGCCATCCATAGCCACTCCCCTCTCTCTCTCCGTCCCATCTCATAGCTTTTGGTGCCTCCAAGTCGTTGGGTCAAACACTGGATTCACTGTCTATCTCCACGTTGGTGAACGACCTCCCCAGAGCACTCTGCCCTGGGCTCACCATGCTGCTTTTGGTTGTAGGACTCGACATGCCTTTCTCCTCCTTGAGAACTGTGTCCGCGCGGTTCTTCTCCCCAGAACATTCACCCTCTCCCTGCTGCCCTCCTGCCCACTTGCCTCCTGCTCACCCTCTGGGTTGTAGCTTAAGTCTTAGATCCTTCACGGAACATTTCTTGGCCCCTTAGGCCCCCAGGACCCCCTGCCTGCCCTTCTCTTGTGCGGCATTGAACACATCTATGAGCATTTGTTCAACGTCTGGCTTCCCCTGGAGACAGCGTGCTTCACGAGGGTAAATCGTGTCTGACTTGTTCTCTGCTACCTCCCTACCACCTACCCCAGTGCCTGGCGTGGGAAGAGATGAACAAATGTGTGTTGAATATTTGTTTGTTAAAACTCATCTTAAAGTTTAAAGTAGGTTTAAGAGAGATGATCTTTTTTTTTTTAAGATTTTATTTATTCATTTAAGACAGCTACAGAAAGATAATGAGAGAGAGCATGAGCAGGGGGAAAGGCAGAGGGAGAAGCAGACTCCCCACTGAGCCTGGAGCCCAACACGGGCCTCGATCCTAGGACCCAGAGATCATGACGTGACTGAAGGGAGACGCTTAACCATCTGAGCCACCCAGGTAGGTGCCCCTAAGAGAGATGATCTTACGTAGGGTTTTTAACAGAGATTCTCAATTCTGATGTTTGAACATGTCCAGGGGGCATTTCTTTTCTCACAATGACTGAGGGGCACTTCTGTTAACTTAGTAGTCTGAAGCCAGACCTACCAGACATCCCTCAGGGCTCAGGACAGCTCCCTGGAGAAACACTGTTTGCAAAGATCACTCTACCTGTGCCAGGGAAATGTGTGAAATACGGAGGAAGAGGAAGTGGAGGTTGAAATCAGAGTGACTCGAGGGAACACTATTGCAATCAGCCCAAATCAGGAGCCAGCCAGGCAGCTGGGGAGGAAGCCTGTACTAACTTAGAAGGAGACAGGTTGAGAGGTAACTGAGAAATGGAAGCAACACACTCTGTGGTCGGTGAGATTAGTCGTCCTTCAAGGAAAGAGAAGGAATGTAAACACAAAGGAAGGTAGACAGATACAAGTTGTGTGACCTTGGGCAAGTTACTTAACCTCATTATATCTAATTTCCTCATCTGTAAAATGGAGATAAAAATAATACATCACGGGGACATGAAGATTATGGGAACTGAGTTAATTCATATAAAGTGCAGTGCCTGACGTAGGGGAAGCACTAGGGAAGTAGTTGACATTGTAGCTGTAGATGTATAAATAAATAGATACATAGAAATATTAACAGGTAAGTTGTGGAAAGGATAGATGAGTGGATAAATGAAGGGAAGGAAGAAGGATGGACAGATAGGTGGATGGGTGGTTGGATGGATGATAAAGAAATTGATAAATGAATTTTGAATGTGGAGGATGAAGGAGAGAGCATGATCCCCGCCATGTTTTTCCAGAAGCAGTTTTGAGCACAGATTTGAGCCATTCTACCAACAGTCTCTCCCTTCTTCCTTTATGTCCCTTGACCAGGGTACTGAGGGGGCTTTGGTTTATGGAACAGAGCCATGATGACTCACCCCCATGGGACCACTAGGAACACGCAGTAGGCAAGGGGCTGATTGACAGGAATGGGCCACATTGCCTTGGGCCTTGTGCTACGTGGAAGGGCGAAATCAGTTCTTTGCCCCTTTGGCTCAAGTATCCCAGCCTCACTGTTCTCGGCTCTCTGGACATTTTGTCACTTACCCACTTTCTCTTTTCTCCTGTTTACAACATTCACCATCGAAGAACACATCCAGGACTCCGTGTGTACTGCCTGGAAGGACACTGACCTGGGAATCATAACACCTTTGCTCTACCATGAACAATGAAGCTAGTTTTTGGTCTTGAGCTGGTCATGTCACCTCTCTAGCTTCAGTTTTGGGATATGTATGATAAATGGAGTGCACTAGAATGTGCCTGAAGTTTCTTACAGCTCTAACGCACATGCAGCTGCAACCGGACCCGCCCCTTCTCTCATCGTCCTTGTCCCTCAACTCAACGCTCTCCTCTGTATCTTTGCCATTTCTTTGGTGTGCAATGCCCTCCTCTCCTTGTACTTCTTTTTTTTTTTAAGACTTTATTTATTTATTTGACAGAGAGAGAGATTACAAGTAGGCAGAGAGGCAGGCAGAGAGAGGAGGAAGCAGGCTACCTGCTGAGCAGATAGCCCGATGCGGGGCCTGATTCCAGGACCCTGAGATGATGACCTGAGCCAAAGGCAGAGGCTTAACCCACTGAGGCACCCAGGCGCCCCTCTCCTTGTACTTCTTCTGCTAACCTCCTAGACATGTTTCGAATGTCCGTGCTACCTTCTCTGTGAATCATTCCTTCGCACCCTCAAGCTTAGATATTTGCTCCTCTGTGTACCCAGCGTACTCTCTAAGCACCTGAATTACAGCGATATCCTCTGGGACTTGTCCACATGCCTCTCTTCCCCATAAGGCTGCATGCCTTTAATGCAGAAATGACATTTGTATCAGTCCTGGCTCAGTGTGAGGGAAGAGAATCCACTCCAACCAGTTCAATCTGGAAAGGCTTTACTGCAGATATTACACAGTTTATTGAGTCTTTGGGAGGGGGAAAGTAAGCTCAAGATTAGGCTTTCAGGAACCACTCACAAAGCCACACAGCAGACAGAGAGCCCTTGCTACATCTTTTGGTAACAGGAAATCTCCAGCTTCCCAACAGTACCATCATTAGAATGGATCGGGAACCCGAGTCTCTCCACATCTATCTCAGGCAAATTCTCAGAAAGAGCCAAGAGTCTGTTAAGCCACCACTACCCCTGTTTGGACAATGTTTCTTGTACCAGGGCCACCCCTAAACTTCTGACAGATCTGGAGACTGATGGGACTGGAGTCAGGAGCTGAGTGTGGTCCAAAGAACTGTAGCCAAAGCAAGTTCTGTTCATCAGGCACAAACATGCTGGAAGGGTCTGCCAGGGAGGAGGGTGTGGCCCCTACGTTTCCTCTTTCCTTTGGCACAGAGCAATTTTCCCTCTGCCAGTAGGGTTCTTCGTGATCTGTGTCAAGTCAGTCACCTGGCATGGTACAAATTACATTTAAATCTGCTCTTAACTCCAGCAACCTCTTCAGCTTGTGTCTCCTATAGAACACCAACCGCTCTCACAAAATAGGGCAGGATCATAGAATCTGGGGAATAAGAAGAGGTTCAGGGGTCATAAAAATCCAGGAGTTACCAAATACTGCTTTGTAGCAGAAGGAGAAAAATCAGACACTGTAGTTAGCTTTGTTTTATCTAAATGTATTCAATGTAAAGACCTGGCCTTATTCTAAGATTTTCGTTGTCTTCCTATTTCTTTAGTGATAGATAGTATGTATAGTTCATAGCTTTTTTCTGTTTGGGCTTTTCTTGGCAAAATAACAATTAGGATGTCATTGTTAGTCATCCTTTCGAGTTGCTTATTGATTTTTAATCTATTCTGATCACATCCCTAGAGGTCTATACCCCAGCTTCACCATGACGCCTTTGTCGGTTTCATCCTTTATTCCTGACCATCTATCAGGATACAGACTTCAGGGTCTCAAGACACTGAACACGTGCCTGGATGGGTGGTAGGACTTTAAGACAGAGAATGATACCTTCTGTGATTCTTTGTCACTGGCCCATCTCATGTCACATCACGCAATTATTTTGACATTCTTCTGTTCTGAATAAGGCCCAGCTCAAGTGTGAGAAAGTAAGCTGTAGTGTGTAGTTTGTCTTGGCGTGTTCTCTCTACTTCCGGAGGTTATTTCCTTCTTTCTCTTATCGCTGAAAATATGCGTTTCACTTTTATCTATCTGAACTCTGGCTTTTATTCCACCTATATTTGTTACATTTCCAGGACTTCTTTTCCTCTAGTGCTTCCGATAATCTCATTTCTCTTAAATCCAAACTCACTCTTTATAAGGGACAAGCATCTATGACCTCATCTACCCATTTGCAAGCAATTTACTTATCGAAATACATGTTATTTCACTCAAGGCTGCCCTCCTGGGCCTGTGAGCCCTCCGAGCCACTTCCTGCCTTCCCTGAGTTCTCTCTGTCCCTGGGAGTGGGTGCACCCTGCAGGCTGAGCTCCTCAGACTCCTGTGTCAGCCGTTTCCAGCTGGACTTGTCCAGTGGGAGGTGGGAATAGGGGAGGGTGGGGGTTCTCAGGTTCTCAGGCTCCAGCGCAAAGTTTCTCTCTCCCTGATGGTCCCACCACTGCCTGACAGGTGCATCAAGGTCCCTGCTTCCATCAGGTGACCCTAGACCTTTGTTGTCTCACCTACCTCCCCTCAGCCTGGGAGTTGGAGAGGCTTCTGGACGGTGCTCTGCTCTGGGGCACACCTGTTGTAACCACTCAGACAGATCTCTCTTTCCCATGTTGGACCTCCAATGATACAAGGGTAATTCTCAGGAGCACCTGGGTGGCTCAGTCAGTTAGGCGTCTGCCTTTGCTCAGGTCATGATCTCAGGGTCCTGGGATGAAGCCCCACATTGGGCTCTCTATTCAGTGGGGAGCCTGCTTCTCCCTCTGCTACCACCCCCAACTCCAGCTCATGCTCTTTCACTCTCTCGCTCTCTCTATTTCAAATAAATAAATAAAATCTTCAAGAAAAATTCTCAGAAGCAGAATTGCGGGGGTCAAAACCCAGAATTTTTAAAAGCAAAATTTAAAGACACTTCTTCCCTGCTGTCTTTCTCCACCATAAGACCTTCCCCTGCCTGTAGAGCTCCATAGAAGGCCAGGCCCTTCTCCTCTCACCCCATCTCTTTGCATATCTCGGCCTCTGGGCACCGGACTATCCCTGTGGTCACATGACACTTTAAAAATTGATAAAACAAAGAGGTAAGGGGGAAAACCACCACTTCCTGGTAGTAACTGATATCTACGCTTTCAGAACATGCTCAGGCAAGTGGAAAGAATAAGCAATTATCTGGATCATTCAAGCAAACATTAACTCTCCTTTATCTGGCATGAGTGAGTGGTGGAAGAGAAGGAAAATTAGAATTAATTATTAATGTCTTTAAAATTGCCAGAATTAGGTAGAGAGTAACTGAATTCACCACTTCATTTTCTTTTTTTTTTTTTTTTAAGATTTTATTTATTTATTTGACAGACAGGGAGAGAAGGAACACAAGCAGGGGGAGGGCAGATGGAGAGGGAGAAGCAGGCTCCCCAATGAGCAAGGAGCTAGAGGTGAGCTTGATCCCAGGACCATGAGCCGGAGGCAGACACTTAAGGACTGAGCCACCCCGCCGCCCCACCACTTCATTTTCCACGAGAGTCTGGTGAGGGAATGATATCTGTTTGGCCATTGCAGCACCAGGTTTTTGATTTTGGTAGGGATCCGTCAAGGAGCCAAGTGCCCTTTGCCATTCATGGAACTGAGCCAGCTGATGACTTTGACTCCGCACTGCTGGTTGAGAAGGCTCAGGCACTGCCTCCCAGGTCCTAGAAATGGGCGCTGGAGAGCAGAGCCTGCTTCTCTTTATGGCATCAGCTTCAGTTCTCAGGGGAAACTAAGCTATCACCCAGACTTGGGGACATGTCCGACTTCAGGTTGTAATTTACCAAATAAAAGCTATCGACTGTCTTTTATAGGCTGCTGATTTATCTTCAGCGCTCTCTGGAATTGTGACCCTTTAAAGACTCTGCTTACTTAGCAATACAGCATAGTTAAATGAAAAATAGTTTTTATAGCGAACCATTCTTTGAACGTAAAGGTAGAGAGGCAGTTGCAGGGGCAAGAGCCCTGATCTTGGAGTCTAGAGGTCTGAGTTTGAATTCTAGCCTGGCCACTAAGTAGCGGAAGAACCAAAACCAGCCATTTAATCATGGTGAGTTTCTTACCTATGAAGGACTGTGAACGTGAAAACATTAAGGTCATTATGAGTAATGCACAGGTGCAAACTAATCAATAGATGAAACAACACGTGTGTTAGGGTAACAAGTTCAGAGCCACCATTGACATTGGTATATGTATATACGAATGAGGGATGGGGGACAGGATCTGAAGACCATCACCGAAGTAACTGCCTGTTTGATGGTGTGGTTTCGCTATCAAACTATGACAGAGCCTGGAGAGGCTTAGATGAGAGCAGGGCCTGTGTCCTCTGCCTCCTCCCTCAGCTTCCAAGCGAGTCCCCAGCAGCTTTCTGCCGGTAAGCCTGTAGGGACAGGGCACCCTCAGCCAGCCAGAACCTGTTTCCGGCTGACAGGTGAGCCTAGGGTCAGTCAGCATGATAAATGCAAACCACCTTACGGAACGGAGCCAGAAAATAACATTATCCCAAGAGCAAAGCAGATGTCATTTGTAATTTAATGTGCAGTACCACGGGAACAAGAGCATTTTTACTGTCACTGAAGCTTTGTTTTCCCAGCCAGAAAACTAATTAGGAGGGAACCGCTAGAAACGAATTTACCAGCTTGCAGTTCGGTTCTTAGAAATGCTGGACCAGAGCATCCTGCCTCAGCCTCCTGCCTCCCTTCTGCCTCCCTTCCACCCAGCAGACCTCCCCCTTCCCTCCGTGACCATGAGCCAAGTGTCACAGATGTCCCTCAGCCAGCAGTTTCCTCCTTAATCCAGGAGGGCTTTTCTGAGTGGTTCTAGAATTATATCATCCACTGAGACCATGAAAATAGCATGGAAGTCAAAAACAGATTGGAGTTTAATGAGCTGGTTAATTAAACAAATATTTGTTGGGTGCCTTCTGTATGTCAAGTACTCTACTAGTCAGTGTGCTGGAAACAAGGCAATGAACAGGAGAGTTGACCTCAGCCCTCGTGCTGGTGGGGGCAGATAGATAACTATGGAACATAAATTCAGGTGGTGATCAGTGGTGCTAAAAAAATCAGAGAAAGAGACTGGAGAGTGACTATTTTAGGTGAAGCTGCTAGGGTAAGTGTCTCTGAAAGACATTTGAATCAGGACCTGAGTGAGATGAGGGAGGCTTTTAAGCCTGATCTGGGCAGGGGAGACAGACCCCACCGGGTGGGACATGAGCTTGTTGTGTTTGTGGAAAGCAATGTGGTCAGTGTCACCCAGCAGAGGGTGTGAGGGGGAGAGCACATTGGGGTCTGAACCCTACCTCCTACCACTAAGTGGCCTTAGAACTTCTCTCAACTAATTTAATCTCTAGGAACCCTAGAGTCTTTGTGATTATGAAGAATTCTTGTTACAAGGTGCCTGGCTGGCTCAGTTGGTTGGGCATCTGCCTTCAGCTCAGGTCATGATCCTGAGTCCTGGGGTCAAGCCCCAAGTTGGGTTCCCTGCTTAGTGGGGAGCCTGCTTCTCCCTCTGCCTACAGCTCTCCCTGCTTCTTCTCTCTACTTCTTTCTCTCTCTCTGTCAAATGAATGAAATATTAAGAAAGAAAGAAAGAAAGAAAGAAAGAAAGAAAGAAAGAAAGAAAGAAAGAAAGAGAAAGGAAGGAAAGAAAGAAAGAAAAGAAAGAAAGAAAAGAAAGAAAGAAAGAAAGAAAGAAAGAAAGAAAGAAAGAAAGAAAGAAAGAAAGAAAGAAAGAAAGAAAAAGAAAAAGGAAGGAAGGAAGGAAGGAAAGAACTAGAAGCAAGGCCTGGGTATAATAAAACACCACCACCTCCCGCAAAACCAGACATGTACTTGTCACTCACCTTGATTTCTCTCTCAGTGTCGTATTTCCTCTCTCTCCCCACAGCCCGGCTTTACCTACTCCCTCTCCACACGGACCTCCCAGAGCCCCAGAGCTTACCCACTCAGCCCAAATGCTGGCTGACCCCCTGTCCACTCCCTGGTCCTGTCTCACCCCTGACACTGGACTCAGCACCGCTCGGGAAACAGCCTGCTCTCTGGAAATCATGAGTAACTCAACCACGTTTACTGAGCCATTCAAGGGAAGGACGGAGCTGGCAATACCCTGCACACTGGCCAGCACATTTTTCAAATCCCCCCCTATGTTCCCCGAACTTCCTGGCAGCATGCTCATCAAGGGTTCTTCTCTTTGTTCGCTACACATCATCCACTTTTCTCCGGGGTTTCCCATTCTGCACTCCACCTCACCTCCACCAGGCTTCTCCACCTCTCACCCTGTGTAAGCAGGAGCACGAACTTTCTCCAGGCTTCCAGAGCTGCCTGATGTCTCAGGACCACCCATCCTGCCACGGCTGTCCTCCAGCAGAGATTCTCCAGACACCAGGACCCATTCTCTGAGAGGGTTAATGGTCTTACTAGTTCCAGTTCTGTCTCTGAATCGCGATTCCAAATTTCTGCGAAAGAACATCTGATCGGCCCGCCTTGTGTCATAGGCTCACACCTCTGGTCCAGGCAGCGCTGGCCAGGGAAGAAGTTCCCTTTGTGGACAGGGAATTTGACAGGACAATTCCTGGAGAGCGCAAGGCTCCTTCAGAGACAGATGGACAGGCACACCAAATGTGTCCGTTACCTTCCTCACAAAAAAATGGAGACAGTGGTATATCCTTCTCAGCTAAACAAAATAACACGCGGTAGGGGCGTTTCCCAGTCTCTTGCACTCAATCAACGTGACTTTCCTCCTCTTTTCAAGAAAAAAACAACAAACCACAAAAACCTCTCCCTTGATTTTCCAGAATAATCTCAGCTTCAATATGCTGCCCGGTTCTAGATTGTGCATATAAATTGTTCATCTGAAAAATACAGTCATGCTTTGTATATTTAACACATACAAAAAATACATATGTATTAAGCAGAGGTATCTAGATTTTGTCCCATCTCTCATGCCTTCCCCCCTCCTGCTGGGTTTATTTAGGTGTTGTCTGATAGGACTGTACCCTTCCTTGTCTGCCCCGACGCCAGGGTTCTAAACTATATATCGGAGGCACGTCATTGGGAAGAAGAAGCAAGAATGGGGATGGGCTTTGAAAGGGAGAAATTAAGGAGAGCCACCGGAAGAAAGGCATTTGGCCAGATTTTTGAGAAGGGTAGGGAATGTAGGAGGCTAGGGAAAGAGCATTTGGAGAACTGTCACCATAGGCTATGATTTGGATCCCCTTTAATGGTATTTGAGAGATGCCAGGAAGATTGGAATTACTCCTAATTACTCTTGACTGCTGGGATCAGTCTGCAACTCCCTGTTGAGACAGAGCCAGGTGGGTGCCTGGGATTTATTTTGTCTGCATGTACATAAAAGAATCCTTTTCTCCAGGAGATCACCGTATTTGGGGGATTCATGGCTTAAACATTTAAATGAAGGTATGAAATGATTGAAACACAGAATAAGACAGTCTACCGAAATGTATGGAACTGAGTATAATCAAAGATTTAAGCTCTAGCTAGGGCGGCAGAGGCAATCGTGAGTCACAAAATCTCCAACCAACTGCTGCTTTCTGGGCATGAAGAATATTTACAAAAATTATAGAGAGTCCTTTGACATTTAGACAAATAATCCATTCTGTGCAAAAAGCAAGTTTCCTCAAGGGAGTTTCCAAATAATAATTTTGCTTTTCCACTGCGCAAACAGGAGTCTTTGTTGGTGTGGCGTGCAGCATGAGAATGCTTTCCAGATCACTGATGCACCCTTTCACAAACTATCTTTGATGAAAAATTAAACAGAGACTAAAAGACTTCCTGCTTCATAGCTAATGAACTATGTGAGACAGGAACACATTCCGGAAACTTGAATCACATTGAAATTTTGCATCTAAGTTCCTTTAAAGTAAAACATGTGCTTTCCAAAATCTTGATTATAAAAATGACGTGTACTGTGGAATACGAAGTGGGAAAGAATGAGGTAGATATGTTGACATGCAGATATATTTATTATTTGGTGTTTTGTGTTTTCTTCAAAAAACATTTTTACAGAGCAATATGTTAAAGGGATCAGGGTGACACAGACAAACTTCTAGGGAGGCCCGGCAGGTATCATAAGTGTGAAGGGCCAGGTCCATGACAACAGGCGCCAAAGCTGTTTGTATTGTAGAAAAGTACTATTTGTGTAGCTATGCAACCTTTTAAATCATGGTGTGGGTCAAACCAAACACTGTACTGGGTGTATCCAGCTCCCCTAAGGCTGTTGGTAAGCAATAATTTAAAAAGCAAACTCCGCTATGCATATTCCTTTGTAGATGTGTGCATGTTTATAAATACAAGATAAAATACCTAGGAAGATACATATATAAATTTTTCTTGGCACATATCTTTTTGAGAAACCAAACTAGGGAAGGGAGGGTTGGTGAGAGAATTAACATATTCTCTTGATGTTTTATTTTATCTCTCTATTGTTTGACTTGTGCAATGGTGCCTTAAAGAAATAATTATGCCTTACAGAAATAAAAAGTAGGGGTGCCTGGCTGACTCCATTGGAAGGGCATGTGACCCTTGATCTCGGGGTGGTGAGTTTGAGCCTCACCCTGGGTATAGAGATTACTTAAATAAAGAAATATTTAGGGGCACCTGGGTGGCTTAGTCAATTAAGTAAACAGCTTTTGGCTTTGGCTCAGGTCATGATCTCAGGATCGTGGGATCAAGTCATGAGCCAGGCTCTGCCATCAGTGGGAAGTCTGCTTGAGATTCTCTGCCTCTCCCTCTCCCTCTGCCCCTCCCCTGGCTGTCTCATCTCCCTCAAAAATAATAAATAAATAAAATCTTAAAAAAAGAAGAAACATTACAAAAAATAAACAAGTAATCCATAAAGATCACAGACATTTTAGAAAAACATGAAAAGAATAGATAAGAAAAATTACTCATAATCTCATAAAGTCAGATCTGACTATTGATCATTGTCTTTGTCTGCTTGGGGCTGTCATAACAAAATACCAAAGACTGGGGCAGCTCAAACAGCAAACGTTTATTTCTCACAGTTCTAGAGGCCAGGAGGTTTCAGGATCAGGGCGCTAACATGGTCTGTTCTGGTAAGATCTCTCTTCTTGGCTTGTCCATGGCTGCTGGCTTACTGTATCCTCACGTGATGTAGAGAGAGCTCTTTCATCTCTTCCTCTTCTTAAAAAGGTACCTCGCTTTGTGAGAGCCCCACCCTCAAGACCTCATCTAAACCTAAGTACCTCCCAAATGCCCCACCTCCAAACACCATCACCATGGGGACTGGGCTGTGACTCATCAATGTGTGTGGTGGGGGGGATGCAAGCGTTCAGCATACAACAGTAATATTTTGGTATAGTTCCTTCCAGTCTTTTCTTTTTGTTCCAAATGTATTTAAAATATTTGGGATTGCAGTGTATACACATAGTTTTAGACATAGTTTTATGTCCTGTCATAAATCTTTTTCCTTGTCAGCTTTTAGCATGGATTATCACCTTAAGGTAAATTCATGTAGTTGGAATTAATGGGTCAAAGCGCATAGACTTTAAAAAAATTTATGCATATTGTTAATGTGTTTTCCAGAAAGGTAGAATTAATTTACAGTTCTGCCAGCAGTATATGGAAGTACTCATTTTCTGTTCCCTTGCCAACATTGAAAATTATCAATTTAGAAATAATAAAAACTACTATTTGATTATTATTTTTAAACTTTTTGTGAAGCATAAAGATATATACAGAAAAGTGTCTGATGATCAGAAGGCAAGCACACCTGAGTAATCAGCATCCACAAGAAAGGGAATGTATTCACCATCTTCAGAATCCTCCTTATCCCCCAACCCTGGTATTACTATCGCAAGAATAACTACCATTCTGACTTCTAACTATGGTAGATTAGTCCCACTTGGTTTCTCACTTTGGTGTAGGATTCTATTTTATAAATACAGTATATCACAATGTACTTAACGATTCTGCTGTTAATGAACATCTGGTACTTTCTGGTTTGGGATTAAGAACACATTCTGTACAATTCTTTTGGTGACTACATGTATGCATTTTGAGAGGCATGCCCCTGGAAGCAGAATTCCTGGACCATGTGTTCTGCTTCAGTACATACTGGCAGAGAGCAATTTCCAGAATGGTTCTGTCAATTTAGACTTCTACCAAGTGTGTATAAGAGTTCTAGCTTCTTCCAGTTTTGGTTAATACTTGATATTATCAGTCTTTTTTCACTTTCACCGTTGAGCTGGGCTATGTAGTGATACATCATTGTGGCTTTAATTTGCTTTTCTTGGTGATTCAGGAGGTAGAACAACTTTTCAGTGTTTAGTGACCATTTGGAGATGTCCTTTTTTGTAAATAGTCTATTTGAGTATTTTGCCCATTTTTTAAAAAGATTTATTTATTTATTTATTTGAGAGAGAGAGAGAGAGAGCACAAGCAAGGAAGAGGGTTGGAGGGAGAGGAGAAGCAAACTCTCCACTGAGTAGGGAGTCCTATGTGGGGCTCGATTCCAGGACTCTGGGATCATGACCTGAGCCGAAGGCAGACGCTTAACAACTGAGCCACCCAGGCGCCCCTTGACCATTTTTTAATTAAGTTGTCTGTCTCACTGAATTCTATAAACTATTTTTATATTCCAGGTTTTAATCCTTTGTCAGGTATCAAATATCTTCTACTCTTTGGTTGCCTTCTTCCTCTTTAATGGTGTTTTTTTTTTTCTTTAATGGTGTTTTGATGAACAAAGGATATACACTTTTTTCTTTCTTCTTTTTATAAGTTAAAAAAATTTTTCCCCTTTCTGTGATTTGGTTAGCAGTGTGTATTCAGTTTTGATTTTTTTTAATTAGTTAACATACAGTATAATATTAGTATCAGATGTACAATACAGTGACTGAACAATTTTGTACATTACCCAGTGCTCATCATGACAGGTGTGCTCTTAATCCCCATCATCTATTTTACCCATCCCCCTACCTGCCTCCCCTCTGGAAACCATCAGTTTGTTTTCTAGAGTTAAGAGCCTGGGGCGCCTGGGTGGCTGAGATGTTTAAGCATCTGCCTTCAGCTCAAGTCATGATCCCAGCCTTCTAGGATCCAGTCCCTGAGCTCCTGGCTCGGCAGGGAGTCTGCTTCTTCCTCTCCCTCTGCCTCTTCCCCGCTCATGCTCTCTCTCTCGGTATCTCTCTGTCTCAAATAAGTAAATAAAATCCTGTAAAAAAAAAAAAAGAGAGTCTGTTTTTTGATTAGTCTCTTTTTTCTTTGTCTTTTTTTAATTGAAATATATCTGACATAAAACATCATGTAAATCTAAGGTGTAAAATATGTTAATTTGATACACATATATTGCAATATGATTGCCATTGTAGTAATAATTAGCACCTCTATCATGTCACATAATTATCACTTCTCTTTAATGGTTGGAATAATTATGATCTACTCTCAGCATATTTAATGATTATAGTACTATATTGTTGTCTATATTCACTTTGCATTAGCAAAAGATATGCATTAATAGCCTCCATTTATAGTTAATGCTTGTTGTGTTCATTTAAACAAAATTTGTACCCTTTAAGGGCTTGAACATATTTTCATCTAATTAAATTTTCATCCTTTGATGCTCAGTGAGATTGAATTTTCTTCTTTTAAAAAAATTTCCTTTAGGGGCAGTGGGTGGAGCTTGAGACTCTTGATCTTGGGGTTATGAGTTCAAGCCCCACTTGGGGTGTGGAGATTACTTAAAAATAAAATCTTTAAAAAAAATTTCCTTTGGTCTTTTGGAATTAAATTGGCAGCCCTTATCTTTTGCTTATTGTTTTATAACTATATTACTGTTTTCTTATTGATTTCTATTTTTTTAAAGATTTTATTTATTTATATGACAGAGAGAGAGAGATTACAAGTAAGCAGAGAGGCAGGCAGAGAGAGGAGGAGGAAGCAGGCTCTCTGCTGAGCAGAGAGCCCGATGCGGGGCTCGATCCCAGGACCCTGGGATCATGACCTGAGCCAAAGGCAGGGGCTTTAACCCACTGAGCCACCCAGGCGCCCTCTTATTGATTTCTAGAAAATACTTACATACTAGAAAAAATTTGCATCTTTGATCCTAGATATTTTTCATAATTTGTTAGCCTTGTAATTATTTGTAATAGATTTTAATATAATCAAATCATTTTTTTCTTTTATGATTATTTTCCATTTACTTTAGTATTAAAAAGTCTTATCTGTTAGGAAAAATATTTACCCTCTAATTTTGTGGTGTTTTGTTTTTATTTTGTTTTGTTTTTCTTTTAGATCTAGTTCTTTGATTCATGTAGAACTTACCTGGATGATATTGTGAGGTGAAAATCTAAATTGATTTATTTCCCCCTAATACCTAAGTCAATTTCCCTTTTATTAGTGGGATGATTCTTCTTTATCTATTGATTTGTAAAACTTCCTTTATAATTGAGTTAGTTTATATACTTTAGTTTGCGTTTTAGCTATCCTGATCCATTGATTTTTTATGCCAGTTCTAATGCTGTGATTAAAAATTTAAGTTTTAAAATCTTTTGTGGGCTTTTGGCAGGGGCTAGGAATGTTTTCCCATCATTTTTCAACTTTTTCACACATGATTTTGGCTATATGAGTCTGTTAGCTCTTTCGTGTGTGTGTTTTTTAAAGATTTTATTTTTGTTTATTTATTTGACAAAGAGAGAGAGAGATCACAAGTAGGCGGAGTGGCAGGCAGAGTGGGGAGGGAGAAGCAGGTTCTGCGCTGAGCAGAGAGCCTGAGGACTCTGGGATCATGGCCTGAGCTGAACATGACACTTAAACAACTGAGTCACCCAGGCACCCCTTTTTACTATTCTGGATAAACTTTAGAATCTTTTTGTTTTGTTTTGTTTGTTCCAAAACAGTCCTTTGAGATTCTAGATTATAATACTAGTTAACAAGTTAACTTGTAAAGAGCTGTTTCTTTTTCCCTTCACTATTTCATCTTCTAAATACATAATTTGAGAAGTTAGTAAAATTATTAAAGGGACTGTTTTTACAAAATTTAATAAAGGGACTGTGGGCAAGGTATAAGGAAGCCACTGGGTTAGTGCAGTACCTCCAGGTAAACAGTGAGGGCCAGTTTCACCCCTACGGGTAAGGAGAAGAGAGACAGGGTCAGTTACCTGAACACAGGTGAAGCACAACTGATGTCGCTGTGCAGGCGAGAAGCTGGGGACACAAATCACCTGTGCTCAAACACCCCCTCCCTTTCACCTGCTGCACGTGCTTCCAGTTGATGAAATCAACCTCAGTTCAGAGGGCGAGAGGGCCTGTTGATGAAGTCCAAGGGTTCTGGGGCTTGGGCCGCCCTCAGAGTCACCTACAGGGCTTGTTGAAAAACAAACTTTGGATTCAATGGTGGGGGATAGGGGGTGGATTTTAGGGTTCGAACATGTTCCCAGGTATTGCTGACCCCGCTCATCAGAGGCCCACACCTGGAAAACTGCCATGACGTCTGGCACAAGGAAGGTGGAGAATGGTGAGGAGTGGATCTAAAGAGGTCAACAGAATATACCAGGTACACTCTCTCTAGTGTTGTTAGAGGATTGAATAGGATATATGTTTCAAGTGCTTGTCATGCTGTCGGTGATCAGTAAATGTCCCCTTCCCTTGACTTGGAACCCACAAATTGGGTCCAGAATGCTCTTAGACTCCTCCTGGCCTTTTTGGCTTCTACCAACTGCTTTGCTTGGAGCTCCAAGATCTGAAATAGAGGATTCACCAGGAGCTTGACTCTGAACTTGGCCTCAGCATCTAGTTTCTACAGCTTCTCTCCAGCTCAGACCATTCCTGAGCCTGCCTCACGCTTGCCCAAATTCTGACCTGGGGACGTGTTCTTCTCTCTGAATCACTCTGAGCCCAGTGTGCCAACACTCTCTCTAGTGTTGCTGATTGATGCTGACTCTCTCTTTGATTCTGTGAAAATTAGTAGAAGGCGTTTAAAATGGAATTGGGAGGTCAGAGGGGGAGCTCTGAGGAAGAGACATAACTTGTAAGTCCCTAGTATGTTAGCTATTACTTTACTACCCCCAGCAGGAGGAAGAAAAGTTCTTCTTCTCCCCTGGCAACAGCCGAGCCAATGAAAAACTACAATACTATTTTATTTTATTTTATTTTATTTTATTATTTTATTTTATTTATTTTATTTTATTTTATTTTATTTTATTTTATTTTTTTAAGCGCACTCCACAACCAGCATGGAGCCCAAAGCAGGGCTTGAACACAGGACCCTGAGATCAAGAGTCCACCACTTTACCAACTAACTCTCCCTAGCGTGCCAAAAGAAGCCACCAGACTTTGAGCTTCCAATTTACCCCGATGGGCTTTTTGTTCATAACCACTCTCCCCACTTCTCCCTTTCCTCTCTAGAAGAGCGTTCCTCTCTTTCATCCTCTGAACGTGCCTATGCTTTTGCTGTTGCCGGCTTGTCCTGGATTTTAAGTGTTTGCCATTTCTGAAGAAAACCCATTTTTGGTGGTAAAATAATTGGCAGTTTTATTTTTAAGGTTAGTTCTCGAGCTTTTTTTTTTTTTTTTTTTTAAGAATTTATGACCCAGCAGTTGTGAGATTTTTTGGGGAAAAAAAAAAGTTGTCTATGTGGATGTTTTCTTTTTTGTCTCCAAGTGGCTAAACAAATACTATGACTTCTTTGAAGATGTAGAAAATAGTTTTGTATTTCAGTGGAAAATCTGCATTGTCTAAGCATACCATTTCAAGTCTTCAGATTCTTGCCCTAGTCATTGTCTTTGAGCTATTTTGCAACTCTCTGTAAATTGTAGGTAACTGATAGATATGAAAATTCCATCCTGTCAGGCAGTGATTTTAATGGACTTCCTCCCCTGTGTAGAAAAACTAGTCTGTGTTTGCAATTATTATGTGGGAAAATAAATGTTTCTCATTATGTAAACTGGGTTTTCCATCACTTGCTGCTGAAGTCCTCCTGGCAGACATAGCCCTCCTAAATTGGGGTCAGTAAGACTTCCTGCCTGTCCCATGGGGCTGTTCTTTGAAAGCACTTTGAAAGGTGTCTGACGATATTCTGAAGGATGACATACAGTATGTGGGAGGTATGACATGTAGGCCCTGAGGTGGCTGGACGCTCAAATACCCACTTCTCTGAGTCCAAAAATTAGAAAAGAAATTAGTTCATATACATTCCCTCTAGGTTTTAACATAGCTGCCGTGTTTGCTTTTGATAATAACTAGAAAACCGGGTCTCATGTATTTGCGGTAATTTGGAAAGCAGCTGTTGGAATTCAAGGACAAATGGTCAAGTAGAAAGGCCACCATGAAAAGCACAGTGATCAATATTCTAGATTTAATTAGCTCCTGCTGCATTTTATTACGAGTGTGTCATCTGTGTTTGATTATTTGCCTCAGTCCTGCAGGTGGTTGAGTGTCTAGCTCATTGTAGAACTGAGTGCTGGTTTCCAGCAAGATATCTAAGACCCTTTTGTCATATCTGAGGGTTATCACTTAGTTTGGGCAAGCTTTTAGCACACAAACAAGTGACTGTTTACCAAATCCCCTTTGATGGTTGGGTTACCGTAGAACCCCTCTTCCACTGCTCCCTCCCTCCAAAATAATGGCAAGCACTTGGAAATTAGACTCTCAAATGTTTTTCTGTTTGTCTAAGCATGCTCTGAAAGCTGGGTCAGAGTTAGGCTTTATTAGCACTTGGACTTTCATCCCTAATGTCCTCAGTCTCATAGTAGCATCCATCGAATGGACAGAGAGGAGGAGATACAAGCAAAAAAAAATTGTTTTCTTTAGGGTTTGAAATCCTGTGATCAAAGTCATAGTTTGAGCTGGTAGGGGCCGGACTTAGGCTAGCTAATCTTTGGAATTTAATACTAAATCATTTTTAAAAGCCTTTGCAAGACTTCTTAGACCTTCTATTCCTGAGCACAAAGCTCCAACCAACCAACATATTTATGGATCTATTGTGTTGTGTTTTTTAAAGGTCTGTTTTAAAAGGGTAAATGTGTATTCACTAGTTCATTCTCATTTTTAGATAATGTAGGTATGTATGTTTGCTATTGATAAGACATTCTCATTTCCTCTTCCTTTTCCACTGTTGTGTATTTTAAAGCCGGTAGTGGTTCTCAACTCTGACTGCACAGCAGAATCAGAAATATAATCAAAATATAATCCGTGTAAAAATTACTAACACTGTATCTCACCTTTTTTCCATACTGAGTCTTGAAATCCAGGGTGCATTTTATACTCAAAGCACATCTGAGTTTAGACCAGCTACATTAGCTCCGTGAGTCGACTGTGACTGTATGGGACAGGCTAGCTCTAGACCAGGAGAGTAAATGATTTTAAGAAAATAAAGAAGTAGGTGGGGCGTAAGAGCATTCTGAAAGTCTTGTCTTACTTTCAGGGTTGGGTAGGTAGTAAGATACAGCTACTGACAAAAATATCAACTAATCAACACGAATACAATGGATAAGTTCCAGAAGACTGGAGAAAAAAGTAGAACCAATCAAACAAAAAGCAGGAAATGAAAAGAAAATTCAAGAAAATAAACGAGAAATCATGGCTGATAGTTTTAAAAAAATCATAGCCTGGTCCAAACTTTGGAATACTGTATTATAACTTAAAAGAATCAGGTAGGCAGTGTCTGAGGACCCCTGATGATCCTGC
The DNA here is from genome assembly GCA_002007465.1 of Ailurus styani. NCBI lineage: Eukaryota > Metazoa > Chordata > Mammalia > Carnivora > Ailuridae > Ailurus > Ailurus styani. The sequence continues at coordinate 906,941 of LNAC01000369.1, read as the reverse complement.
CTACTAGCATCCATGCCCCTGTGTCATCCCTCGTCCCTGAGTGTGGCTAGACTTATTGATTGTCTCCTAATGAACAAAATAGGACAGAAGTGAGATGTCACTTCCAAGATTAGGTTATAAAAAGGATTTGGTTTCTGTCTTGGACACACTGTCTCTCACTCTCTTAGATCACTCACCCTGGGGAAAGCCAGCTGCCGTGTCCTGAGGCAACCTTGCAGGGAGGTCCACGAGGCAAAGGACTGAGGCCTAGGACTGAGGCCTGCCGACAACTGGAGGAGTGAGCCTGGGGCTTGAGAAAGTTTTGTGATGGAGCATATCGGAAATCCCAGAGTAGCTGGAAAAGTGTAATACGTGCTGTGAATTAGGGCAACTTGAAGGGTTTTCAAGAAATGGGTATAAGGATTGGAAATGCTTTTTTTTTTTTTTAAGATTTTATTTATTTGAGAGAGAGAGAGAAAGAGCATGTGCACAGGGACAGCGGGAGAGGGAGAGAGAATATCTCAAGCTGATTCCCTGCTGAGTGTGGAGTCCCACGCCGGGCTCAGTCTCATGACCCTGAGATGATGACCTGAGCCAAAATCAAGCTGGATGCCTAACTGACTGAACCACCCAGGCACCCCTTCCCTACTTCTCTTACTAACTACCCTTTGCCTCCTGCAAAGTAGCCAAAAATCCCATCCTAAAGATCGTATGACTGACTCTAGTTCTGGACTTTCCTTTTTTTCTTTGAAGCAGTCACGGCAGGTCACTGTGTTTATATCAAACTTGTCATTGCCAGGGCGGGGGGAGGGGAGTTGGTGGTAGGAGCATGACGTCAGGCTTCAGATTCAGAGAGCCCCAGTTTTAAATGCTCACTTTGTCATTTCCCATCTCTGTGACTAGGCAAGCCATTGTCAGGGAACTGAGTCTCGGTTTCCTCAACTGTAAAATGAGAATAACAGTACATATCAAGCACATGAGATATAATACACATGTAATAATTGGCTGTTATTATTACTTACAACTGAGAATATTATTTTCTATAAATCTGGATTCCTAAGCCCAGGAAAATTGGGGAATATGTGCAGAGTTAGAGCCATATCTAATATCTAAATTAGAATGTTGAGGGGCGCCTGGGTGGCTCAGTCAGTTAAGAGGCTGACTGAGACTTGGGTCAAGATCCTAGGGTCCTGGGATTGAGTCCTACATCAGGCTCCTTGCTCAGTGGGGAGCCTGCTTCTCCCTCTGCCTCTGCTGCTCGTGCTCTCTCCCACTCTCCCTCTCTCAAATAAATAAATAAAATTTTTAAATAAATTAGAATTTTGTAACTTATGTTCACAAAATCCTTCTCAGGATAAAATAAGTGTTGCAGGTTTGAAGACAAGAGAGCAATGGAAATATATATCCACCAAAGACGAAGACTTTGGTACTTACGTTTATGGAGCCATCATTTTCTGTCAAAGAAACCCATTTGGATAAGAAGCTTCCAGCTAAAGCACTTTAGTTATTGGTTTGGCAGGAGTAGAGGGCATGGTGTTGGAAATTTTAAACACCCTAAGATTCTGAAAAGCTAGAGTCAGGATTTTTGTTCCTGGAAAAGTGACGTTAGATTGTTTGTCTGTTTACATCCAGTAAGACTATTATTCACTGATAGCAATGCATCACAGCCCTCTGGAGATACTTGGGCATTCTTGGCTCCTGGCCACAACTTTTTCTTTTTAGACACCTCAGCTTTGTTGAGGTGAACAAATTGTTGGCAATAGATGTACAGTATTCTGATCAGTTCTCAGGGAGGAAGTTACGGGATATAGCTGAATAGTCCAGGGAGCCTTACACCCAACCTGGCACTTTGATGTAAGGGATAGTGTTTGATCCTACTCATCCGCTCACGAACTGTGCAACTTGACCTGGTCACCAACCTCTCTGAACGTCAGCTTCTTTATCTTGGTTTCCTGTGCCTGGCCCATAGTAGGCTTTTTGTAAGTGTTTTAGGTGTTACTACTGTGACATAGCTTTTATTCTCCCCGTTTTTCATAGAGGGAGATTGAGTGAGATTCGGAGGGGTTAAGTTCAAAGCCATGATAGAACGAGTGTGTTTAAACCAGGGTTTCTCAACCTCAGCACTATTGACCACATAATTTTGGACCAGATAATTGTCTGTTGTAGTGGCTGTCCTGTGGATTTTGGGTATTGAACAGCATTTCCAGAAGTCAATTTAAGGCTAATTGTGAAGTCAGAACATCTTGTTCTGAGTTTCCCTTTTTCGCTCTTAAGCCTTTTAATCTATTAGTAGTTCCCTCTTTGACTTCTGTCCACTCCCCGTTCCGGTGCACACTGACTTCATGGTCCTCCTTCCTCCGTCAGAATCCTACTTCTACATTCAGATGGCTTCAAGTTGTAGCTATTAAAAGTTTGTTTAGCTGTTGTTTAGATTTGCCTTTTATTTTTTAAGACCGAGTCCAACATTTTGAATGAAAAGCATGGACGCCCCACCAGTGGTTCCCAACGGGGAACTGTCCATTCAAAGCCTGCGGCCTATTTAGAAATGATTCCCTAGATCCCCTACTGGGGACTACAATTCAGATGGGGAGGGGAGGTTGGGAGTTTAAAAAGCTGCTCCGTTGATTCTAACAGGCTAAGTGCAGTGAGGCTCTTCAAAGACAACAGAGTTCAAGCGCTGCATTAATAGCACTTGTCAATCGGCATCACCAGGAGAATTTTGTTGACAAACAAACAAGATTTTTTCAGGAGCAAGATTTATTAAGCCAGTAATTCTGGGACTGGGCCCCTAGCTCTTCATCTTACCAAGTGATGGACGTGATTCTGACCACCTGTGTTGAAACACTGGCAGGAGTTAAGTTTTTTGGAGTTGTACTGGGGGTACTGCCATGTGCAAAACTCAGGACCTGGGGTAAGAGGCGAGGCGTCTGAACCCCAGTTTCCTCGTCTGAGAAATGAGGATACATCAGGATCGATCTTGCAGAGTTTCCGTGAGATGAAATGAGATGAGCCCCTGGTGGAAAGCCTTGGGAAGTGTTGTGGTCATTCGTATTATTCATGGATTAGAACCCCAAGCAATTTTGATGACTATTCTTACTACGTGTTTTTGTTTTGTTTTTTGTTTTTTGTTTTTTTAGTTAAACCTAACGGTATAAGCAATTTATAGATTACCTTTTCTGGGAGAGAGGGATCCTTCTGAAAACCAGACAGAACCAAATGGGGAGTTCCCATGGGTACCAGACAGCGGGCACTGTATGTGTCTGCCTCTGTTGCCAGACTGTGGGCTCCCTGCCCAGCACCTAATCCTCTTCTTGGCTTTTGCAGGGCTCTGCACACCTTTGTTGAATTGAATGACTGGTCCAATGAGTTTGCTAGAGCTACCGCAACAAAGTACCACCAACAGAGCACCTTCAACAACAGCTATTGTCTCCCGGTTCTGCAGGCCAGAAGTCTGAGATCAATTTGTCATCAGGGTTGGTCCCTGCTGAGAGCTGTGAAGGAGGATCTGTGTCAAGTCTTTCTCCTAGGTTCTGGCAGTTTACTGGCAATCCCTACCATTCCTTGGAGGCACGTCACCCCAATCTCTGCCTTGATTTTCACACGGCATTCTCCCTGTGTGTGTATCTGTGTTCAAATTTCCCTTTTTTTATAAGGACACTGGTCATATTGGATTAAGACTCACACTGACTTCATTTGAACTTGGTAAAGATCCTATCTCCAAATAATGCCACAGTCTGAGGTACTAGGGGTTAGGACTTCAACATATGAATTTTCAGGGACATGCTTCAATCCACAGCAATGGTCCACTCGGGAATTGAAGACACCACCAAGAGCCAAGATACAGATTTTCCATTGCAGAGTGAAGAACATTCTATTCTCGGCACTCCCAACCTACAGCTTGAACAACACAAATCCATCATCATACTTGGGAAAATAAACCAAACCCACTACTACTTTGAAGGCAAGGCTCCATATGATCACTAGTGAGCATCCTCTTCCTAAACCAGGGGCAACACCTTCTACATCGACGTGGCCAAAGTCCCTGCCTTGACACTGTAGGATGTCCCTACATGTTTGCTGACATTATGAGGTCTTCATTTCTCTATTGTTTGTAAATGTGATTTCTCCTTCTATTAGCAAAGGCAACAATGGACTTATTTACTTGCTTATCATTAAAATAAGGGTAAGTGCTTAAAAACGCATGACCACTTGGATTTATATTTCACGATGGCTAATGACACTGCTGGCAGACAAGAGGATGGGGGAAGATGGATGTGAAGATTATATATGACATTGAAGTGTAAGGCTCTTAAAAAAAAAAGATAGCGAATACATGGACTCATACTTATCTGATTTGACCACAGCCTCACTAACCTGTCTTGGGTATTCTGTGAACAGCCCTAGAAGGGCTTCTACATTAGCTCCCTCAGTCTAACAACGCACGCCACCCAGAAAAATGTTGCTTCATTTCTCTGAAAGCAGACATGTGGGTCCTGCCATGAATACAGAGCCAAGACAGGAAAGAAAACCTTGGAAATGCACCCGCCCAGCCCACTCTTGAGAACCAACGGTTCATTATTTTAAGGAAGTTTGTGGGTAGGCAGGCCAGGCTATATGTGCAGAGAGGATGTGCAGAAGAGTGAATGACAGGCCTTAGACTACTATTCTATGAAAGTCCTGCGGCTGGCATCTGGGCACATAGACATAGGCAAGGTGCCCACAGTTCCTTCACTGCTGAGTGGCTCTCTGTGCCTGAAGTGTTTATGCAAACAGTGTGGCTTATGGTGAGTACCTGCTTGCCATCTGGGAGTCTGGAGCTGTAGCATATGCTAGGCAGAGAGAGCCTATGGAACCAGCCCCCAGGAAAACCCCCGAACGCTTAGCCTCCCTAGTTAGCAGCACTTCCACTGGGTTTTTGCAACACTCATAGTTGGAGAAAAGAAGCATGTCTTATCCTGTGTGACTCTGTGGGGTAAGGGTCCAGACCTCGCCCCATGTGCCTTTTCTTTTTGCTGGTTTTGCATTGTATCCTTTTGCTGGAATAAACCATAGATATGAGTATGACTGTGTGTTGAGTCCTGTGATCCTCCTAACGAATCTTCCAACGTGGAGGTGGTCTCGGTGTGAGGGGGGTCCCTGAGACAGCAGAGCAGCTGTTAGCAGAAAGACAAGACTCTTTAAGCCAGATGCTTGCAAAACTTGATGCTTGACACGGTTGGAACCTTTACATTATTAAGTGATAGCACTCCAGCTGAGATAACTATAGAATATAGTTTGCTATATAAAAAATAATTTCCTGGATTATAAGCAGGAAAAGGCGATTAAACAAATGGGAGACTCTTTTTACCTTTTATGGACAACAAGCCTAAGAAAACCATGAGGGAGCTAGAAGTTGGGACCAGCTGGCTGACATTAATTAGAAACCATTTCCCCCCCACCCCCACCTCCTTAACCGTTAATTGGCACCTAACTTCAGGTCATAATTTACTTGGAAAATTCAATTTTGTTTCAAAGACTTAGACCAAGCTTTTTTATGCCAGAGGGATAGATCCTATAGAAATAGATACAAGCATTGTCTGAAGCTTGAAGGCCATCCCTGGACAAAACTTCAGAAGAATGTAATTTTAGACAGCCACAAAAAAGCACTCTAAGAAAGGGAAACAAAAATGAATAATGAACAATGAGCATACAGGAAGCTAAGGATGACTGTCCTTGGGGAATTGTTTGCTGAAGCTTTGATTTCTAATATGTGGTTCTCAGAGATTCCTTAGAAGTGAGTCTCTCATCCAGCCTTGGTGTTTCCGAAGTTGGAACTCAGTGCCACACCCTGGAACCTCTCAGGGCACTACTTTACCAAAGGGATCATTCTCAGGGTGCTCGAAACAAACCCAGCAGGCAAATGATCCGGGGTCAGATATGCTCCTGAGAGGTCCATGCTTCCCTCATTTCCCCTCATCTGTGGCAGAGCCCACCCGGCACAGAACCTGGCCACTCCAGGCATCGGCGGGCAGCTTGTTGCTGTTCACCTTCGGGAAAGACAACGCCAGAAGGCTCCTGGCTTTTGTGTGACTTGTTTGTTTTCACTAAGGAGTGGGCAGAGAGCAGACTGTAGCTGTGTTAGCAGGGAGGGCAGATCCAGCTGGGATAAATGGTGATGAGAATAGTACCTATCTCATAGGACTCTTAGGATTAAATGAGAATTAAACATTTAGAATAGTGCCTGGAACATGGTCCAAGTTCAAGAAATCCTTGTTCTTATTGTTTTATTGCTTTTTAATACACGAGAACTCAAAAAGTATCAGGAGTCCGTTTGTATCAGGGTGGATGATTTTATACACCTCAGTAATTCTTGAGGTCATCATTGTATCACTTCAGTAATCACTGTAAGAAATTGTGACCCTGAATCATAAGTGAAAGTTTAACTGTGAAACTATGGTCAGTATTTTCTGGGTAAGAAGGCAGGAATAATTATGATACCACATTGATGGATTTCCATCGGAACTTAGCATTGGGTAAAGGAAATAAATATGGCCTTGCAGGGACCTGCAACAGAATTTTTTTTTTTTAAAGTAATGAGCTATGAGTTTGCAGAGGATAAGTCAGCTAGTAAGGGCCTTTGAAGGCTGTTTCTCAAGCAGTAGAACGGTGTGGGGGGAAAAGTGTAAACAAAGAGCATGCCCCATGTCTGCACCCAGTAGATTTGCACGGAAGCAGGAAGGCCAGCATGGATCCTTGTACTGTAACTGAGTTACTCTTGAGAGGTGGCTGGGCTGATGAAGAAGCAACAATGTAATTGCGAGGCACCTGTCTGAAAAATTGATAGCAAAGCAGAAGAGATTGCGAGGAGCGGGGAAGATTCAGAACAAATGCCGTGAGCTCCTGTGAAGGGAAGAGTGGTGATGTCATGGCAGATGATTGGAGAGCTGGGAAGGCAGCTGCCCAAGTGAGGGTGCAAGGGACTGGTTTGACTCCTCAGTGTCAGGTGTGTCGTGTCCCTTCTATGTTCAGACAGGTTTTCCTTATCATTTGAATGAAAGGAGATACAGCAATACCTGGGCTACTTTCTCGAGGTCTACGTCTCATTTTTTTTCCTGCTGTAACAGTAGGAATGGTTAAGATACGCTACAGTAACAATTCCAAAATCTCAATGATACAACCACAAAAGTTCATGTTTCACTGGTGCTAAGAGTTAGACTTCAGCTCCATTGGGTCCATACTCCTGCATCTTTATCTTTCTCACACACCCCCCCGGGGGGGGGCAGGCAGAGGGAGGAGTCTTTGACTGTAATAGTGCTGGTGCATATGGTAGAGGGGATATTAGCAAAGCAAAGCAAGGATTGGCTCTTAAAGCTTAAAGCTCCTACTGTCATTTTATTGGCCCAAGTAGGTCATATGACCAAGAACGACTTCAGTGGGTGGTGGGGATGGGGCTGTTGGGGGAGTTTGATTCTCTGTTGGTGAAGGGAAGCAGATATTGGCGAAAGGTAACACAGTCTAAAATATTTGCTAATTGAACTCCAGCTTTTTGTTTCGCTTTGTTTTTCTGGTATGAACCTGTGGTCTCAATCAATCATGGCCGACAGTGGGCTGGTAACTGCTTTGAGTGTGAATGGGCATGTGCCCCAATTCTGGCCAATGACACATGAAGACCACCAGGCTGGGGGACTTGGAGAGGTTTCTTTACTTGCAGAATGTGACTCAGGGAAGGGATATTCTTTCCTGTCTCTGAACGTGATGTTGCTAACTTCTGTATCTGCATCACATCCAGCCTGAGGAGGGAGCCCTCATGGTGAACTTGGCAGAGAAGACAGACAGAACCTGGGTCTATTGCTGACATGCTTGAACTACCAAATGAAAGAACAGGGAAGTTACTATATTTACAGAATTCCTGTAATGTGAGATAATACGTCTTGTTTAAGTGATTTTTAATTGATTTTCTCTAACTTGAAGCCAAAGTATTCTAGCAGACAAAAAGAACATACTTTTACCACCTTGCTAAATGAATTTAGATCGTAGTTTTGGGGAAAACATGTTTATGCCTTTGTTCAATAAACAAGTGATAAAATATCTTTTGTGTGAGGAACACTGTGCTATGTGAAGGGAAGACGTTCAAGAAGAGTAAGTGCTTATAATCCAGAAAGGAATATAAAATGAGCACCCAACTAAATATGGGCAAGAAATGATGGTGGTTTGATGATGGTGCTGTTGCTGGTGGAGGCTGAAGTGGGAACTTAGGGGGATCGGTGAAGGACGAGGCCTTCTGGTTTACTCTGTAACTACTGAAACACATCGAAGAGGATGTAACATATGAAGCTTGTTTTCTGCCAACACATTTGTTGAAGCTTTGAAGGAAAAGGCAGGGTGGATGCCATGGCATGGCTCACTCAAACTCTACCCCAATCTTCTTCTCATGTGCCTTACTGCCGAGGCTGAAGAGCCAAAAATCACATTACCCAGCCCTCCTTGCTGCTAGATTAGTGAACGTGATTTGGAACGTACCGATTAAACACTTTCACGCAAGGCCAGAGCTGGGAAATGATGTAACAGAGGAGAAGCAGGATTTGAGGCATATGTTTTGGGGCCGTGGCTTGTGGTGGGAGGGGTGTGGTTCGGGCAGTCCTGCCAAGTCTTTCTGGTTTGACAGGCGGCCTCCTGATGGCGGCAGGAGTGACAGAAATCTTAGCAACCCAGCTCAGCAATGTCTGCTACGTAAGTGCTTCATACGTGTGGGCTGTCATTATTACACTTAGTATTTACCAAAAAGACTACAGGATGTATGTGTGCTATGAAGAGGGTCTTTAAAGGATAATAGAATGTTCAGGCTGACTTCCGAGGTCGTTTCGTCCCGAAGGAGATATTGTTTCATGGTTCATCGTATAGGACATTAGCGGCCCTTCACTCCTTTTATGTTCCTTTCTGACAAGAAGCCTGTTCTCCCACAGTATATTGTGCTGAAAAACTGGTTCTGTCAAATGCTTGAGAGAAAGCAAGACCTTCGTCTCTAAAGATGAGCCGTCTTCCTCCAGAACATCCCAGACATTTTCAACATCTGATGAAAAAATGCTATGAGAGTGAGAATGAACTGTGACCTTTAGTTGCACCGATGGTATCTGTTTAAACTGAGCAGGAACTGTGTCTGAACCAGGAAGCCTAACAGTGTTGCAACTCCCACTACAAGGATAACTTGATGGCGATAAATAAGAATTTTTGATCAAAAAGTTAAAAATGTCAACAAAGACATGCAGGAAGTGACTCTTTGCTCCCAACTCCCAAAATAATTTCACCCCTCTCTAAATACATTTTTGGTACCCCTCTCAGGACATTTTCTATTTTTAAGTTTTCGATTTCCTTTATTTTTAAAGATTTTATTTATTTATTTGAGAGAGAGAGAGAGAGAGAAAGACACACAAACAGGGGGAACAGACGCTTAACTGACTGAGCCACCCAGGCACCGCCAGAACATTTTCTATTTTTTAGCTCGTATTGGAGTTATTTATATCCATTTCTGATCTGCCCAATATATGAAACTATAAAAGCATTGAGGGCAGGGACACCCACTGATTCATCTTTGGATCTCTTAAAGTGCCTGCTAAGAATGGATCCTTTTACAAAGGAGCCTGTCAATCTATATTTAAAAGAGGAATTGGTGAGTTCTTGTGCAGTCCTTAGTCATGAGGACTAATACTTCTGTGAAAGAATACTGACAGGGTGTTCCTATGCAACTAAATACTTTGATTCACATTCCAGATTAAGGAGAAAGAAAAATGGGTACAGGATGGGGAGGGTTGTATCATCGCTGCAGACAAGTGCTTCCTCCACCTCTAATTCACAGTGGCAGAAAGAGGACACTTTAAGAAGGTAGGAGACCCACCTCTAATCACCCAGAGGCTGTATGATTACAGACAAGATGCTAGAACAAACTCTCTCCTCCCTCATAAGAGGGATTGATGAATTGATGAACTATAGTTTCTTCTCATCACATTTGTCTTGTAGTCACCATTCTATAAGATTGAAGCTCTAATCATATGATGATTTAAGATCTTTATCTTAAGGTGGCTTAAAGTTCATAGAGCCCTAGCATGGTAATTCTGTATCACCTACATGTGGATACCGATCTATCAGTAATAGCTTTCTTTTTTTAAAAAAATTATTTATTTATTAGACAGAGAGAGGGAAGGAGCACAAGCCATGGGAGCTGCAGGCAGAGGGAGAAGCAGGCTCCCTGCAAAGTAGGGAGCCTGATGAGGGGCTTGATTCTAGGACTCTGGGATCATGACCCGAGCTGAAGGCAGACACTTAACTGACTGAGCCACCAAGGCACCCCCAGTAATAGCTTCCTAAAGCATTGTGTTGAGAAGGATTCTGAGGCCCTATTTGGACTCGGTAGGAAAGACAGCTTGACTTAATAGTGATGTCTGGCATGAGGCAGGGAGGGGAGTAACAGCAAATAAGCCAAGCTATGTCACCCCTGATCTAATCCAATGGCTTCACTTCACAGAAAGAAAATGAGAAAACAGAGAACAGTGCTCTCAGAATCAGGAAGTGGTCATGACGGGACAGGAACCCAGGTAGTCTGATTCTAGAAGCCTCTGGACTTCCCCACCACGACATTCTATTACCATCAGCTTCCTTTACCATCTAAACATGTACACTTGAGAAACATCTGCTTACCTATTATGAATTTCAGAAGCTTAGAATATTCAGCCAATTCTGAAAAATTCCCACCGTGATGGGTATGTCTCCAAAGAGAGTAAGTATTTGTTCAACAGTTCAGAGAGGGTCTTCAGAAATTCTTACTATAGAACCATTGATCCCCACCAGAATAGACATTTGGGTCCTTGCTTTAAAATAAAACTCTGAGGAGAAAGCTAATTTGGGACATTAATGAGATTTTTCAAGAATAATTAGCTCTGCATGGGATTCAAGTTTAATTTTTTCCCCTTTTGTTTTTAGGAGCTGGTGAGCCTGGAAGCTTATTTAGGAGAAGAGGAAATGAAACTATGAAAAGGCACAGTACAATTCCTTTTTTTCTTGGAGGCAAGGCACAATATGAATATGAATAACTTTCTCATCCTGTAAATTAACTGCCTCAAGTACAAATAGAAAAAACAAATAGACACACTTGGTTATTTGGAAGAAACTGAAGAAAAAGCCAAGAACGGTTTGCTAGCTTCAACAATACAAGTCCTCTGCAAATAACTTCCTTTAGGATTTAAGGCTTGTCTTCTGCAGGAAAAACAAACAAACAAACAAAAACCCCACAACAAAACAAACAATGCTAATGAAACGGTGAAGAGTGGGAGGTGGAAGAGTAGAAATGAAAGAAAGAAAGAAAAAAGAGCTTGGAGGAGGAGGAGGAGGAGGGAGAGAGGGCTTCTCTCCCAGAGAGGAATTACCGAACAATGGAGGAAGGGCTGGGAAAACAAAGTCTGAGCTGCTCAGGCACTCCGGGCTGGGCGTGGAGGGTGCTTCTTTGAATTCATTTTGAGCGGTCCGGGCGCCTGCCAGGCACGTCCGACCGTCCACCTGGCGTTCCTCGGGTGCGGGCGGGTGACTGAAGAATTTCCGAGCCATTAGATTTTAGATTTTCTCCACTAAGGTTTTCCTTGTGTGCGACCCGGGCAGCATTCAGTGAGTTCATTCTGCAGCGTGTCCGGATCCTCCTGCCCTCGCTTGCCCCCTGCTAGATCTCAAACTGACAGTCCCAGACATTCCTCTGCAGGGATGGTTCCAGAAAGCAGAAGAGAGAGCGCGATGAATGAAATGTGAACAGTGTGGCTCTGGCGAGAGACTTGGAAACCTCAATGTGGGGTCAGTTGGGAGACTGGAAATGCCTCCAGTGCCACAAGTGATACGTGGCGCTGGAATTTAACATTTTGGAGCTTCTACTCTGTGTGGGGGCACCAAGCCCAGCGAGCCACACTCGTGCAGCTCGGTCAGGTAGGCTAGTTGGGTCTTCGGGGAGGTTAAATACCTTGCATTTTCCATTTCCTTTGCTTGGAACGCTCTTCCGGATATCAGGTGTGGCAGCTCCTTCCCCTGGTTCGGGAACCTGCTTAAAAGCCACCTCCGCCAAGAGGCCCTCAGAGCACTTCGCAGCTCCGGATGTCTCCTTATGAAAACTTCACATAGTAATTACCCCGGTGTTCACTGATCATCGCATTTACTCGTTTGTTTATATTTGTATACGTTCTTGTTTATGGTGTGCTTCCCATTAAAACCTCAGTTCCTTGAGAGCAGGAACCTGGTGTGCCATTATCACTGCAGCTAGCCCACATCTGCTCCAGGCGCACACAGTAGGCGCCGAATAAATGTTAATTCCCTTTCCACCCAGCCACCTGCGACACATCAGCAGTCTCCAAACTAGCCCCAGGTGACCAGTTGCTGCGTTCTTGGTAGGATCAAAGGAGGCGGGGGAGCGAGTGGGCAGTTAAGTCGGGTGGACTTCCTTGTCCATCAGGGAGCTCCAGCATTTTAATTGTAACTATGATGCTCTTTCTCCCTTCCCTCTCGCACATGAATAGCATAGAACAAAACGACCACACTCCCCTTAAGTCTTCTGGGACCCCGGCACGAATCTGCACCCACTGCCTCTGGATGTTAGGGTCACAGTCTTGGGCGGGTGTCCCACGCCGATTCTGTCCTTCGTCATCCGATGCCTGCAACCCTCCCTTCACTATGCATTTTCCCCCCTCCGTCCTCAATCCCTTTGCCTCTGAGTTCCTCAAGAGGTCGAGTCCTCTTTTCCTGTTCGCCCGTGTGTCCCCTGAAACCGTCTCCTTAAACCAGCCCCTCCCGCGCCGCCTTCATCGTTCCCTGTTCTCCCTCTCTTCCCTGGCCTGGCAACGCCACTCGAGGAACATTTATTGAGCTCCTTGGTTAGGCGGGCTGCGCGCTGGGCTGCCAGGAGCCCCTCTGCGACGCAGCTGCAGCTCTCCTCTCTCTCCTCCCTCCCCGTCTGCCGGAAACCGGGGTCCCGACTGCCTGGACTGCGTCACGGAATCCGCTCGCTCCTTCCAAGCGCGTCGCTCCACCTTCTTCCTCGGGGTCGACTCCTCATTGGTGAGAGTGTGGTCACTCAGCCACCCTTCCCGCCCCCTCTCGTGGCCCCGCCCCCAGGACGGGCCACAGGCTCCTCCTCCTCGTCCCCGCCCCTCGTGCTGCTCCTCCCGCTAATCTTCTGGCGGCGCGCGGAGAAGTTCTGGGCAAAGTACCGGGAACTGGCCGCGCGGCCGCAGCGCCGGGCGAGCTGGGCCGGGCAGCGCAGGGGACCCCAGCGCGAGGCGGCCAGTGCGCTGCGCGGGCTCCGGCCCCGCTGTCCTTCCACGAGTGGCCGTCCCCGCCCTGGTCTCCTGCGGCTGGCGCGGGAACTGTCTGCCGCGCGTTGCGGGGGGACCGGGGAAGCGGACTTTGCCGCCTCGCGGGTCTGTGGAAGAAGCCCGGAGCCGCGCGTCAGAGAGCGAGGCGGCGGCCCCGGCGGCGGAGCGCGCAGGTGAGTGCTGGGACGCCCGCCAGAAGGGCTCGGGGGGGTGGGGGCCAGAAGCGGTGCGGGCTCGCTACGGGGGCGCCACCAGTCGCCGTGGGACCAGGGGCTGTGTCCTGTCGCCCAGGGAAGAACCGGCTGGTGGGGCAGCCCCGAGCAGGGGGCTCCGGCCAGGTGGGGCCGCTTTGGCCGGGGTTGACGGCGAGGAGACGCCGAGCGTGGGAGCCTGGGTCCGGGCGCCCGAGGATGCAGCGCCGAGAGGCTGTCCTGGGCAGCCGAGAGGCGCGGCGCCGGGGCGCGAGACACAGGAAACCTGTGTAAAGGGGGCCGAGCGCGAGGTTTTACCACATCCGCGGGATGGGCGTGCTGGGGGCACCCGCGCGACGCTGGCCTTGCAGGCGCCCGGCTCGCCTGCGTCCGCGGGCTCGGCTTGCCCCACTCCCGGTTTTCCCCGCCAGGGGCACCCGCCCCGTGGCCGTCCCAGCGCCCTAGGAAACGTTTGCAGCCTCTGGAGTCCCTGCGGAGCATTATGGTAGATCGTGCAGGTATTTATTTCTTACCGGGCCAAGCCGCCTTCCTTCGTTAATGCAACTTGCCGGCCACCTCGGGCACACTTCTACGCTTCCTCCTCCGTCTCACAAAGCACCAGTCTCGGTCGGAACCCTAAGCTGAGGGGACTCTGAAGTTGTCGCTTTTGACGTGTCTGGGAACTGTGCTAAGGTGCATCTGGAACACCCCCCCCCCGAGATATTGCACTGACCCTCACAGTTTGAAAACTGGGTTGGGCGTTTACAAATATTTTAAGCTGCAGCTGCAAAAGAGATCCTAACACAGGTCAAAATGTAGGTCTGACTTCTGATCATCCCCACTCTATATCTGAGCATCATACTAGGTGAGGTTCCCCCTTTTGGCCAAAGGACACCAATCAGGCAGGCTTGGGCTGAAATGCCCCCTAGCTAAATGCCCATTCCCCCCCCCCCCCCCGACTTGCTGGCACTCCACCCTGTTTGGCGTTCCTCGTAGCACTCCTCTCTTTCTGAAATTATCTCCTTGGGCTGTTTACTGTCTCCCTTCCCCCACTAGAATGGAAGTTCCAGGAAAGCAGAGACCTTATCTGTCTTGTTCATCACTCCATCCCCAAACTCAACCACAGTGCCTGACACACAGTAGATACACAAGAAAAAATTATGGAATAAATGAATAAAAACTTCTCTGTAAAATATGAAGAATGGTGATTTCATACCTGGTTTTGATTTTCATGCTTCTTTATCTGTTTTTTTTTCTATTGGGAAAATTAACAAATACCAATAACTACTCTAGATTGAGTACCTACTAAGAACCAGATATATGCTAGAACTTTATACAGATTATCTCATTAAACATTTTCATAGTCTTAATACTAGCTAGGTATTTCTAAGTAGATGGGAAGTTGAGGCTCTAGCAGGTTAGCCAATTTCCCCAAGATTATCCTGGCAGAACTAAAGTTCTAGTTTATTTTCTGTTGTGCTGGAACTAAAATAAAGTTTTCACTATTACAACCAATAGACGTTTAGCTTTATTTGTAATAAAAACTATTGCTTAGTCAAAAGAGTATTTGGTGCTTTATCATTATTGAGATACAGTTTTGATACTAGCTAGTAGTTACATTGTAGGACAGATACTACAAAGCTCCCAAAGGTTGCATTATCTCATTTAATCTTCACCATTTTATAGGCAGTGTTTTGAGGTTGTCTCCATTTTTCAGATCAAGAAACTGCAGCCTAGGTTCAAGAACTTTCCCCAGGTCAATAGTAAATTGCTGAACTAGATTTTGTTTATGGTCTTTCTGACTCTGAATCTTTAGCTCCTTCCATGACACAGAAATCTCTCCTGCTCCAATGATTTAATTAGTTGTTACGATAGAGTCCAATAATATAATACATTAAAAGCATGTGAGGTTGGGCTGTAAACTTACTGCTGCTAGTTGTACAGTTTTCTGAATTGTTGAGACTCTTACTGCCACTGATTTTTGTGGTTGAGTTTTTGGTTTGTGGGCTTGGTAAGATGGGGGACTTTTAATGAGGAGAAAAGGAAATTCTTTCACTTACATTGAAACTTTCACCTAAACCTAAAGAGAAATTGGATGGGTTTTACCCACTATGGTAAGTGAATTCTGAATGCAATAATGCTGTATGCCTCTTAAGGAAAGTTCTGGAAAGTCAGCTTGTTGCTCTCTTTCTGTATGTAGAACTGAGGAGAGTCAGAAACCACAGCTAATTCTAAATGCTTCTGCAGCGACCTTTTAGTAAAATAACTACATTTAAGCTCTTTGTATTCTTGTATGAAACTGAGGGCAAGGAGAAGTTAAATAAGAGTTTCATGGTTACCACCTAAAGGGCTAATGGCAAAATAGGAGTGGAAAGGAATTTGCGATCCTTTTTTTCCTTCTACTTCCATTCCAGTTTTAGGGGGTAATGTAAGGTTTTTCCCTTACATGAGGGTCCGAATAATCCAGTTTTATTTATAATGTGCTTCTTGGAGGTACTATGTTTTCTTAACTGTTGATTCCATTTCAGGAGTACTCCAGGGAAGGTTGGGGAGCCCTCCAACCTAGAATACCCACAGAAGAGATGGGGGTGTGTGCACAAAGGAGGATGGAAGCTGTTCAGTTGAAAGAGCCTTCCATGGATAATTGAGAGTTGTTTGTAGTTGCCTGTGAATTTCTCTTCTGTCTACATCTTATTCATCAGCTTTTAAGCCCTCTCTTCTGGAAAATTCCCTCTTGAGTTCCCAATCACTAGTGTTCAGGCCACGTTCATGCTTACCCCTATTCTTGGCGCTCTCTTCCTCAGCACCTTTCACATCGATCCTTTCCAGTTGCTCCTGCACCTTGATCACTCAGGGGTCCTAGGGACTTCTGCACACTGTCCTAACATTACTACAGGCGGATGTTCCTCCCTCAGGCTCGCCTGCATATCAGAGTCAGGTGAATTCTTTAAGTGCTGTCATTGTGTTGCTCAAAATTCCTGAGTGGCTTATATAGTTAATAATAATGAAATTAATAACAGCAGTGCTGCCAAACCTCTTGTGCCATACTGTCCTGTGTGCTGTAGATGAATTATTCATTTAATCCTCAGAGCAACACCAGAGTAGGAACTGCTATTATTATTTTTTAAAGATTTTATTTATTTATGAGAGAGAAAGAGAATAGAGAGAGGAAGAAAGCATGTGTTGGGGAGAGGGCCAGAGGGAGAAGGACAAGCAGACTCCCCCAGTGAGCCTGATGCGGGGCTCCATCCCAGGACCCTGGAATCACGACCTGAGCGAAAGGCAGATGCTTAATGACTGACCCGCCCAGGCGCCCCGAGTAGGCACTGTTTTTATACCTCCAGGTGAGGGTAGGAAAAGTTGTGCTCCGGATGAGGCTGCTTTACAGCTAAGACTAGATGGGTCTGAGACTGAAACCCCAGGTCCTTTCTGTCCCCATTTAAGCCTAGAGAGTCCTTAGCCTAGAGTCAGGATCTGGCAGCCTGGGCTCAGCGCCCACCTTCACCCTTCATTCCCCAGCCCTGTGCACAGGCAGCCTGAACTTTCTTCAGCAACCGAGCATTTTGCCTTTGCCTCTACACTCCTGTTGCCTAGAAAGCTCTTTCACTGTCTCTCATGTGGAAAATCCAAGTCTTTCAAGGCTGAACTCATAAGCCACTTCTGCCAGAATTCCCTCTTTGAACTCAATCTCCTACAGTATTTAAAAAAAAAAAAAAAAAGTGAGTCCCCAGTTCAGTTTCTGACCATTGAGTATGTGGATTTCTTTCTTTCCTTTAGCAAAACTCTTTCTTTCATTCCTTCCCCCATTCTCAACCAATTCCTCCACCCCAGTGCCTCCAGGCTTGTTATTTATTCAGATGTATTGCCTCCCTTACTAGATTGCAAATGCCTTGAAAGCAGGGCAGGTATCCATTCCTCATGTTTCTATCCCTCAGACCACTAAGCATGGTATCCTATCCATAGTAGCTGCTCAATTAAAAAAGAGACTATGAAACAGTTGTATTTGATTATATTCTGTTAGGATATTTTGTGAAAAAAGTCATTGCAATGTAGCATTTTGTTTCCTACTTTTTTTTTTTTAAGATTTTATTTATTTGAGGGAGAGAGAGCAAGAGAGAGAAAGCACAAGCAAGGTGGGGCACAGAGAGAGCAGCAGACGCCCGGCTGAGCAGGGAGCCAGATATGGCATTCGATCCCAGGACTCCAGGACCATGATCTGAGCTGAAGGCAGAAACTTAATCAACTGAGCCACCCAGGCACCCCTTTTGTTTCCTACTTTTTGATCCACAGTACTGTAATGCCTTCATCAATTTGGGATGAGGTAAAAGAAATCCAGTTACTGAAATCCATGGAAAGTACCCATTCTGGTTGTTTTCACCTTGGAGATACTGCAAGGAAATCTCAGACCCATTCACAAGACGAATATGGTCTGTAAAATAAATGTCTTTTATCTTATATGCACTATTTTTTCATATATATGGTAATGATGTTATTAAAAATGAATTAAAACGGGGCGCCTGGGTGGCTCAGTGGGTTAAGGCCGCTGCCTTCGGCTCAGGTCATGATCCCGGGGTCCTGGGATCGAGGCCCGCATCGGGCTCTCTGCTCGGCGGGGAGCCTGCTTCCTCCTCTCTCCTCTCTCTCTGCCTGCCTCTCTGCCTGCTTGTGATCTCTCTCTCTGTGTCAAATAAAATAAATGAAATCTTTAAAAAAAAAAAAATGAATTAAAACGATTATGGAGTTTAAATTTTGTTCACTATTGATAAATGAACATTTCACATTTTTAACCTGATTTACTCAATCCTCTGTGAATCAGCTCTGGTTCACAGTTCATCATTCATCACTTTGCTCTGTGTTTTCCAGTCATACTGAACTAAGTTCAGCCCCTGCCTGTATCCGCAGGGCTATGAGTAATGTACTCTGGCCTCCCAGTTTTGCATAAACTCCTGCCCTCTTTATAATCTCTTCTTCCTCACCCATATCCACCTGGCTAATTCTCACTCATCCACCACGTTTCAGCATGGATGTCATGTGCAGGAATTCTTCCTCTGTTGGCTAAGTTAAAGGTGGAGAACCTCCCGGCACTCTTCCTATCCATTTCATAGGGAGTAGTTAGCCTGCCATTTTCAACTGTCGACCACTAGACTGAATCTTTCCTGAAACCACTGACCCTTGGTTTACATTAGAGTCACTTGGGGATCTTTTAAAAAATGTCCCTACTTAGGCTCCACTCCTGAAGCTTCTGGATCAAATGGCTTGGGGTAAGGAGGGTTGGTCACTGGAGTTGTTTTGTTTTGTTTTAAAGGAGTTTACTCATTCTGTATTATAAGTGGATAGTATTCTATTGTGTAAGGTAACATATTTCATCTAGTTACTTATTTTTATTTTAAAATTTTTATTATTTTATTTTTTATTATTAGCATAATGTATTATTTGTTTCCGGGGTACAGGCCTGTGATTCATCAGTCTTACACAATTCACGGCGCTTGCCATCGCACTCCCCGATGTCTATCCACCCAGACACCCCATCCCTCTTACCCCCCTCCACTCCAGCAACCCTCAGTTTGTTTCCTGAGATTAAGAGTCTCTTATGGTTTGTCTCCCTCTCTGGTTTCATCTTGTGTCATTTTTTTCCCTCTCTTCCCCTGTGATCCTCTGCCTTGTTTCTTAAATTCTGCCTATCAGTGAGATCATATGATAATTGTCTTTCTCTGATTGACTTATTTCCCTTAGCATAATACTCTCTAGTTCCTAGTTACTTATTTTTAAATAACAGCTTTATGGAGATATAATTCATATTTTATACAGTTCACCCACTTAAAGTATACAGTTCAGTGATTTCTGGCATATTCACAGTTGTGGAACTAGCACCATAATTAATTTTTTTAAAGATTTTATTTATTTATTTGACACAAAGAGAGAGATGAGATCGCAAGTAGGCAGAGAGGCAGGCAGAGAGAGGAGGAAGCAGGCTCCCCGCGGAGCAGAGAGCCCGATGTGGGGCTCGATCTCAGGACCCTGAGATCATGACCTGAGCCTAAGGCAGAGGCTTTAACCCCCTGAGCCTCCCAGGCGCCCAGTTAATCTTAGGACATTTCATCATCCCAAAACAAATCACACCCATTAGCAGTCTTCGCTCTCATCCTGAAACCACTAACTACTTTACGTCTGTGTGGATTTGCCTATCCTGGACATTTCATGTAATTGGAATCACATAGTATGTGGTCTTTCTGTGTGTAGCTTCTATCACGGAAGTGTTGTATTCAGAGTTCATCTCTGTTATAGCTTGAATCAGCACTTCATTCTTTTTATTGCCTCCTACCACCCTGTTGTATGTGATACCATGTTTTATTTATCCATTTGCCCATTGATGGAACTGGTATTGCTTAGTAAAGCCTCCTTGAGTGGTCCTAATGTGCAGTCAAGAACTAAACCACAAGTCCCTTTGAGTCTTGTTTATTGTTGTGTCTTGGAGCTTAGAGCAGTGTTTGGCACAAGATAGATGTGTGAGAAACATGTGAGCGAAAGAAGCATTTTACTAAAAATATAACTCCTGTTATGTCAGTGTCATCAAACAATGTCATTAAAGAGCGATCCTCGTGGTTGATTGGATTCCAATTTGAGCAACTGTACAATCGTTAAAAAAGAAGATAAGGGAATTTGAACATAAATGAAATGTTACAATTTTTTTTTAGCATTTGCTTCAGAATAATCTGCGGTTGGACAAGGAGCTCAGAGGGAACCAGGAGTGACGACTGATTCTGGGTGATGAATTCATGGAGTTTTTAATACTGTTCTCTATATTTGCTGTTGACTAGGGCGGCCATTGGCCACATGTCGCTGCTGAGCACTTGAAATACGGTGAATCCTTATTGGGATGTACGACAAGTGTCACGTATACGCTGTTTTGAAGAGTTAGTACGAGAAAGAATGTAAAATTATCTCAATAATTTTTGTTTCTATGTTCAAACGATGATATTTTGGATATACTACAGTAAGGTATAATTAAAACCAATTTCACCTGTTTCCTTTTACTCTTTTTGTCTACTTAAAAATTAAAATTACATATATGAGTCATATTACCTTTCTGTTGGGACAGTGCTGCTGTATACTTTTACATATATCTGAGATTTTTCATAAGTTAAAGACAAAGACATTGGATTTTTTTTAGAAGCCTGAAGTCAAATATTTTTCATGAATGTGGAAAGATTGAGAAATACTGATTTGTTCGAAGATGAGTCTTTGTAGAAGCTTATAGCAGACAGGCTGTAGTCTTGCAGTGTCATTCCTGTTCTTGCTTCACCCATGTGGAAATTTAAAACGTCGTTGATAATAAATGGAGTAGCAGCATGAGGGAGTTGTTCCTTTAGTTATTTATCTGATTCTTTTGTTTTAAAGTTGATGAAATATTTCCCTCATCTTGGAAAAATGGAGAAAATGCAATGGTAATGTCACTGTTCTTAGTCACAGTGTTTATACCCTGAAATTGAATTTTTCTGGACTTGATTTATAATCAGTCTGCCTAAATCTGTTTGTTTGTGAGTCAGAATACAATTGTTTCTAGGCTCCCCAAGATCCCTGGAATATGAGTGGAGTATGATTATGAAATAATAATAAGTGGATTTATGGCTGAGAAGCACGTTGCTTTCATATTTAATTTCTTTAGAGGAGCATTATGTCACTTTCTGGATGTCTGTGTTTACTCACAGAGAGTGGACCTGAATTGAAAAATAGCTTTAATGTAAGCAGAACAGAATCAAATTGCCATGAACAGCCCGAGATCATCAAAGGATCTGTGACTGTCAGTATAAAATCAAATTTATTATTTTGTTTACTCTCTACAGTTAGCATGTTAAAATCTGATTTTTAAAAAATGCGTGGGTAGGGGTGTCTGGGTGGCTCAGATGGTTAAGCATCTGCCTTTGGCTCAGGTCATAATCTCTAGGTCCTGGATTCGAGCCCCATGTCAGCCCAGATCAGTGGGGAGTCTGCTTCCTCTGCCTCTCCCCTTGCTTGTGCTCTCTCCCTTCCAAATGAATAAATAAAATCTTAAAAAATGTGTGTGTCAAACACTTTTCTCCATGTAACGTTTCTCCACTTACATATTAAAATGTAGTACCATTGAAGATTCCCGTACTTGTTTTCTTTCTTGATATCAAATGCTGTAATACCAGAACTTCATCGTTTAACTTGTATAGAACAAATTTTTCTTCCCCATATTGTTTGTGGTGGGTGGTGATCTGAAATGTTTCAAAGCAAAAGCTAAATAATGTTATTTTTTTAAATCTCACCAACATTATTAAAGTAAAGGCCTCCCTGAAAGTAAAGGCAGTAGGATTTCTGCTCAGACACATAAGGAGTATTTATTGAGGACACACAGTGTGTCAGGTGCCAGTCTATGTCTGGGGATATGGTGATGAACTAGACAGATGTGGAACCTCTCTTCAAGGAGCTTACAGTTTAGATAGGGGAGGGAGATATTAAACAGTCGCAGAGAATCGTTAGTTACAGTGGAGATCTGTGGCTCAAAGGGAGTGAGTCTGGATTTTAATTGGGACTCTGGAGAGAAAATTTCCATTTTTCTGTAGGTCATGATTCAGGCTGCTGATTGTCTAACGAAGGAGGAGAAAGAGAATGGGGCTTAGAACCCACAGAAGATGACCCAAGCAAAACCCTGCCCTATTTGTATCTTTCTGCCGCTTGTGGGAGCGGAGGCCAGGTGGAACTGAGTGGGAAGAGGGATTCAGTGTCACTTTTGAGCTTTTGGATTGCTTTCTATGACGCTACACAGGTTCGTTTATTTGCTGCTGGGAATTGAATCTGGAGTTGAGTTTTTACCGCCTTTGTACCTGAAATTGAATGAGATATATAACAACCTATTCTCTAGTGTAGTCAGGAAAGTAGCTGAAAATCACTCACTGGTTCTAATTCTAAAGTGGCTCGTTGTCTAGCAGCTGAGGTGCAGTGAGTCTGGGGGTATTTGAAGGCCTCCAAGAACACAGGGAAGACCCACTTGGTTTTTTCTCACGGGTTCAGAGCAGCTTCAAGCAGATTTCTAGTGCATGTGAAATTAGCTGAGGTGTCCCTTGGAGCCTGTTGGCGTCCTTAGGGAATGGGGAGCCATGATACCTTGAAAGGTGGTGATGATAATGACCAAGAATAATGGAAACAGCCATGGCAGTTAGTAACTGAAGCCCTTGCTCCTCCTTAGATCTCCTTAGACCTTTGGATAACTTGTGAGGTGGCTGTCATCGTCTCAGTGTACAGGTGACCAAACCGAGGCTTGGGAGTCATTACTGGTTCTTTGGTTGTCCAGCATCCACTCACCCTTCTTGATTTCCATTTGAGGAATCACTTCTTTGCACCTGGTTTGCTGAGACCAGAACAAGGGCTCCATTCTCTTGGGCCCGAGGTGGCCCTCTGAGCCAGGCTGAGCTCTGGGTCCAATGCCAAGGACCGTGGAGATTCTGCTGTTGAAGGTGTGTCCTGACCAGATCATTCCTGTCTGTGCCACATTGTGGGGTCTGGCTTCCATTCCTGTGAAGCTGTGTCAGGGATTGCCTCTCAGCTCCTCTTAATTCCTTAAACTGGTTGTGGCCAGCAAAATGGAGACTCTCATGTCAAGGAGAATGTGTTATCAGTGAGGCAAGCAGCTAAAGGTACTGCAGCTAGGAGATGCCGCTGGGACCCATGTCAGCTGACTCCCCAAAACTGATAAGGAACTGAACCACAGGAGGTCTGCCAGGGGCAGAGACCCATTAAATCCCGTTAAAAGGGGAGGATTGGGATGCCTGGGTGGCTCAGTTGGCTAAGAGGTTAAGTGTCTGCCTTCAGTTCAGGGCCCTGAAATCCAGCCCCACATCTGGCTCTCTGCTCAGTGGGGAGCCTGCTTCTCCCTCTCCCTCTGCCTGCTGCTCCCCCTGCTTGTGCTCTCTCTCTAATAAAGTCTTAAAAAAAGGCGGGGGGGAGGATTTGGCATCAAACTGTGAGACTCTTCAGACCTGACCCCTCTATGTCTGACCACGTAAAAAAGGCAACTGCCACTAAAGGCTTGCCGGATTGATCTCAGAACAGAATGGGTCTTTCCCTGACTGAACATAAGAAGCAGTAAGTGCCGAGAGCTGACCTGAACCAGACCAGACCCAGGCCTTATCTCAACTGCACACCGCAGACTGACTTCATGTTTGCTTCCTTAACTTCCTACACCCCTCTGTTATCTGTTTGTGGTGTGGCCTGTCTTATGTTCTGCTCTGTGTGCTGTGTAAGAAGCCAAGTTTAATCACATGGTGAAATGTCATTGAGTTTGGAATCCTGAACCTGCTTTAGAGTTAGGATTAACTTTGCTTTATGACTGAATAAAGCTGGCTTTAGAAAGAACTCGCATGTGCGACTTCCTAGCATGCTCATGACACTGGTGTTTTTCCAAGATATTTTTGGGGGTTTTCACTTGCCAAGTTGGTTTCTCTGACTTCCACTCAGAGAACCCGTGGTTGTCATAGGCCTGGAGAGACTTGCGTAGTTTTTGCACAGTCACAAAGGGAGCAAGTGGCTGAACCAGGGTGCAATCTCGTCATTCTGCTTCTATTGCCAAGCCCTTGACCAGAGGGCCCCTCGGTGTGGGGAGAGCCCTGGACTGGGGTCTGGAGAATCAGAGGATGGGTGCCAGCCCAGCCGTGTCTCTGCCTCTGTGGCCGTGGGTCATTCACCTCCTCTTTAGGCTGAACTGGAAGGACGGGATTAAGTCTACCCCTATCTAAATGACACCCGGCCTGAGATTTCCTCCTCCATGAGATTTTTGGACTTACATTTCTAAAGGCCTTCAGTTTGAGGTTTGAAGTGTGGTTTGAGGCAGAGGTTTTCAAAGTGGGTTGCAGGAGTTGCTGTGTCAGCATTCCCTGGGAACTTGTAGAAATGCAGATTCTTGGGCCTTCCCCCAGACCTGCTCAATCTTCTGATTCTCTGCTGGTAGGCCGGGCAGGCTGCATTTTTGCAAGCCCTTCGGGTGATTCTGATGTACACTAAAGGCATTTTCATTTCATTAAAAATAATTTATTGCGTGTAAGGTGCTACTTAGAAGCAGGGAGCATGAAAAAATCGGTCCCAGTGTTGCTCTCAGGGGACATTCAGGAGACAGATAGAAAGGCACCATTCTGAGAGACAAGAAGGGGTGGATGCTGGCTGGGAAGAGGATATTGCCCAGTTAGAGGAGCACAGAGGCACTTCTGCAGAGAAGTGGGCATTTGAGCCAAGCCTCAAAGGCTGCATAGGGTGAAGGAAGGGTACAGGGGACTAGGTAGAAAGCACATCCTACAGAGAATGCAGGATGAGTCAGGGCCATAGCATTCTGAGGAATGAGGAATCTTCCAGGCTGATGATAAGAATGGTTTTAAATGGGAAAAGTGAAAGGATAGGAGAACAGAGAGGTAGGTTGGGGTCAAGCTGAAGTGGATCCTGAATCCCTGGAAGGGTTTGGGCTTTATTCCGTAGATAGCAAATAAGGAGGGAACATGGTGGGAGCCATCGTAGAGGAAGTCTTCTTGTGCTGGTGGAGAAGATCCGAGGCTGGGGATGCAAGCATGGTGAGCCTGACCAGGGGTGGCGGCAATGGAGAAGGAAGGAGAAAGACAACCCAGGAATACTGGAAGGTTAAAATGACAGCCCCTAGGTACTCTAGGGATCTGGGGGGTGGAGGAGGTGTTGAGGGGTGTTGAGGGAGAAGGCAAAGATGATTCTGGGGGAGATAATAAGCGGCATTGGTACCATCAGGTGTCGGAGCCTTACATCATACCTTCCAGAAAAACAAATTCCACATGGATCAAAACCTTAAAACAATTAGGCAACAAATCAGGGCTTTTGGTTTTGTTTTTCCAGAGAACCGATTGATAAACATTTACTACATTTACTAGTACCCACTGTGGATTGTAAATATATTTTTTGAAGGGTCCATCCACAAGAGGTTGGAAACATCAGATTCCCTAAGAAAGGGAGAACGGTGGGAAAAGGACAGGTGTGCTCAGGATTGAAATTGCACCCCTTGAATTTTGTTCCACATCAATGTAGTATTGTGTAGTAAACATTAAAGCAAACACATAAAGGAACGTTAGAGTTTCAGGCATACGTGACAGTGTTATTTAAGGTGCCATGAATACTCTAAGGGAAAATAGGAAGATTTTAGGGAGAAAGATAGCTTTTGGTTTTGAACATGCTAAGCTTGAAGTGTATGAGTGGCATCACTGAAGATGTCCAGCAGGTAACTCAGAGGAGAGGGCAAAGCTGGTAATCACCTCTGTGAGTCAGCCAGTGTAGTTGAAATTATGTCAGTTGAGGTCTCCAAGAGAAGCCCAACCTATACAATCTTTTGGGCAGGTCCCCGGGGAGAATGGGCGGGAAATAGGTGCATGTGGTCCCTTGGGAACGCCAGCTAAGAGGTAGGTTGGGGAGGGGCAACTTGTCCTAAGATAGGAGGACCATACGATGATAGTAGTAGTAGCTTCCTTTAATGGATTATCTACAAAAAACGAGGCACTCTTCTCAGTACTTTTTGAAAGAACATCACTTAATTTCATTCTTGCAGCCACTCAATGGTGGGGGCAGCGGGAATGTTACTTCCTTGATCGTCAGTGAATGCAAGTGAGTAATTCCAAAGAGTAAACGAGGGAGAGAGCTGGGGTGGATGCGAACAGAGCAGGACCTTGAAATGTGGTAAGATTTTAAAGATCAAGACATTTTCGGCCAAGGGAGTGTTGAGCAAGGGCTAAAAGCAGTGCTATCTGATGAAGCTGGAGGGTAGCGATTCTGGGGAGCGTGAGGGCAGGGCAGTACCCCTCCTCTGCAGCTGGAAAGCCACAGAATATTTCTAAACAAGGGAATATGCTTTCATCGGTTTAAATGCTCTATATTGGAGCAGTTACTTTGTGTTCCTTAGAGGGAAGAAGGGGTGGTGGGAGACAGCAGAAGTTATGGTGAAACTTCGAGCTGGATCATGTCGGTGTCTATAAAGACAGATATTTGGGGTACGAGCAGACAGGAAGTGTGTGTCTAGTACCAGCTCGCTCTTAGTTGGTTTTCTGACTTACGGTCAGTTTGCCTATGTGATGGCATATTGTTTACCATTTTTCTTTTCATCTGTCAGTAAATTACGGGCTACAGTCTCTATTTTCCAGAAGGCTGTCGATGGGGAATAAGGAAAGTGGAGGTGAATGAGGAAACGATTACTGGCTGGCATATATTTTTACGCCGATGATTTATTTATGAGTTGTGCTGAGATGTCGTCTTCCTGTCTCAAGACACAAGCAAGTCATGCCTCTGTTCTTCAGAGAGACTCTAGGTTGGCAATTTTTTTTTACCTTGTCAGTATACATGTACACAGCGTACGGTTTGCCCTAATTAGGTGTTTAACTCTGTCTTTTTCCAGCCTGTATTGTCTTATGTCTACTGTATGTATATCCTTAGGAAAATGCCAATACTGAGTCAAAAAGGAAAGGGGTGGTCGATGTGGCCTAAACGTGGTTCAGAGAAAGCATTGCAGGGCTTCTTCGTGCAGGCCTGCTAAGGAGCTGTACTCCTGACTTGTAATTCCTGTTTTTCTAGTAGCATTCCAGTCCATTTTTTACTTTCAGTTCTGGATCATTTGTTCCTGGTTTAAGGGCCTGGAAGTGTCTTTGGTTCTCTGGCATCCCAAGGTTTTATTTTCACAGGTGTTTGCAGATAAGCATGGATGGGTGTTTATGTAAGGTGTCTGCCTTTGCTGATGCACAGATTAAGACACTTCATCTGACAAAGGCCTGAGACCAGAAGGACAGAATGTTGGAATCTGGGTGTTGGTAAACTATTTGGCGTAATGGTGCTGAGAGGTGCCCTGATTTTCCTTCATTGCTAAGAACTTGATAGATTAGTTGGGCCAAATCAAGCCATGTTCTTGTGTCTTGCTCTAGCTCCCTAGCTCATGCTGAAACTTAGCGTATCACGGCCTTGCCCACGTCCCTGTGGCTAGTACTGTGCCTCCTCCATGCTCTCAGAGGAGTTGTGGGAGAATTGGCTAAGTGCTAGCAGAGGTGAAGGGGGCTCCAGAGGACATGAGAGCCACGTGGTTGCTAACTGGGAAGGAAGCCAGCTGGAGGAATGTGGCCCATGTGAATGGGACTCACGGTTAACACCGAGACATGTCATTTTCTCTGGGGCGGTGGTTCCAAGCTTCAGCAGCTCCAGAATGACCTGCAGGGCCCGTTAAAACACAGATTGCTGACCCTGGCCCTAGAGTTTCTGATTTAGCAGATCTGTGGTGGAGCCCGAGATTCTGTGTTTCTAACAAGTTCTTAGGTGATGCTGATGCTGCTGGCTCAGGGACCCCTTTGAAAATCCAAACATTGGTTCAATAGGCAGAAGACTGAGTCTCGGCAGCCCTGTGTCTGCTCTGACTTGGGAAAGGACCAAAGAATTCTGGTTATCATCATGGTTAGGTTATTAAAACCTCCATAATTTGTAGGGTATTTCCACATTTCTAAATCACATTGATATACTTTGCTTCTCACAACAAAATAACACTGTGAGGTGGGCAGGACAGGTGTTAACCTCGTTGCATAGCTGAGGCAGATCTGACTGAGGACCTTGGGTGAGGTGAGTGACTTACCTGAGGGACAAATTGCAGAGCTGAGATTGCGTCTGGATTTCGTCACTGCAGCTGTAGCGTTGCGTCTAGTTTCACTAGTCTTTACTGCTAGAGAAAAGCTTAGAGATGAGCTGCTCTGGTAATGCTCAGACTTTGTTTTAATCACCCTCCCGACTCCCAAATAAGTTTTCATTTTAGAACAGTTTTATATTTCCTGAAAAGTCGTGAAGACACTTCCCTATGCTTCACACTCAGTTTCCCCTATGATTACCATCTTGCATGAGGAAGGTCCATTTGTCTCAGTTAATGAACCAATACTAACACATTGTTATTAACCAAAGTCTCTACTTCATCTCAATTTCCTTGGTTTTTACCTAATACATTTTTTTCTATTCCAGGGTTCCTTGTGTTTGATGACTGTGACAATTTCGAGGCAGGCTGGTCGGCCATTTTGTAGAAGGCCCTCAGTTCAGATTTGTCTGGTGTTTTTCTCATGACTAGACTAGGGTTATGGGTGTTTGGGAGAAAGGTGATAGAAATGAAGTGCCATTCTCCCCACATCATACTGAGGGTACGTACTGCCAAAACGAACTATCACTTCCCATGTGACCTTGATCAGCTGCTTGTGGTGCTGTTTGTCAGGTTTCTCCACTGTGAAATTACTCTGTCCCCAACCCACTCCGTGTAGCCCACACCTAAGGAGGAGGGGGTTATGTTCACTTCCTTGAGGCTGGAGGAGCTACATACATTGGTGTTTTCGCATGTTCGGTTTGTCCCTCATTTATTGATTTATTCAGTGAATCAGTATTTATATCAGTGTGGATTCATGGATTTTTTTTTAATATTTTGGGTTATAATCCAATAGTGCTTTATTTATTTTGTCGCTATAATTGTACCAGTTTCAGCCGGTTGGTGCACCTTTAGTTGGTTCCTCTGTTCTTTTTTTTTTTTTTTTTAAGATTTTATTTATTTATTTGACAGAGAGAGAGATCACAAGTAGGCAGAGAGGCAGGCAGAGAGGAGGAAGCAGGCTCACCGCTGAGCAGAGAGCCTGATGTGGGGCTCGATCCCAGGACCCTGAGATCATGACCTGAGCCGAACGCAGAGGCTTTAACCCACTGAGCCACCCAGGTGCCCCGGTTCCTCTGTTCTTTTGGCATAAGCCCATCATTGTTGATTTTTTTTTAGCACGTTCTTACTTTCTGCAGCTACAACCTGCTCTAGATTCATCATGTATGATTCCTGCGTTAGCCCTAGAATAGTGTTTTAATGTTGGTCTTGATCCACTAAATTGATTTTATCATCCATTACCTAAGTTACCACCCACAGTGAAAACACTGATCCATTTCTACCCATCACTTGTTCAAAGTAAGGACATCAGCATCTTAAGGTGAGATGGCTTACCCAAGGTCATGCGTAGTTGGTAGCAAAGCTAGTGCTAGGACAGCTTCAGGTCCTCTAGACTTCTAGTCCTGCGTCTTTTCTATCATTTTATGTTGGCAACTTCTGCCGTTCGGCACCTGGCTCAGCATTCTCCCACCTCACCCACGTGCCTGTGCATAGGCAATCAAATGTGAACTTGACATACTGCTGTCTGCCCAGGATAGACGTGAGAGAGGACTGGCCACGTTCCCTCTGGAGATTGCCGCGGCAAGTGTGTGCTTTCCAGTCAGAGTGGACTTGTGTAATGTGAACGACTTACAAACCCACAGAGTGTGACCACTGATATCAACACTTTGCTACTGAGGTCTCCGTGACTGGTCTGTTTTGTGGAGAAGTGGGGACAGAAGGGAGGCTTGTCGAATCCATGCACTCTTCATTTGCGTTCTCCCCTTTCAATGGGGGAGGCAAAAAGAAGGGAATTCAAGTGGCAGAACCTTCAAATTGCACTTCATCCTGTGAGCTCCTGAGATGCACAAAGACAGAGCTGAACAGAAACGGTTTTGGTGTTCTAAAGGCCCAAGCAACCTGTTATTAGGATCTGGTGGGAATGATCAATTGTACCACAAAGCTTATTTTCCTTTGTGGGAGGAAATAATCCAGTCACCAAAAGGGTCCTAAGATGCAAGGAATAATAAATGACAAACTTATTTCATATCCATTTCTCAGAATGTTTCATTTCAAAAGATATTTTGAAAAAAATTTTTAACGATTGAGGGTGCATGCTCTGGCTGAAAAATTATTCCTATAAAGAGGTTTAAAGGACTAGGGCAGTAGTGATGCATTACGGCATTTTGTTTGTAAGGAAGAGAAGCCTGTCTAGCTTAAAGAAATTTAAAAGAAAATTTGCAGGGTGCCTGGGTGGCTCAGTCAGTTAAGTGTCTGAATCTTGATTTCAGCTCAGGTCATGATTTCAGGGTTGTGAGATCGGGCCCAGTGCGGGGCTCTGTGCTCAGTGCTGAGTCTGCTTGAGATTCTCTCTTTCCCTCTCCCCTCTCCTTCTGCCCCTGCCCCTACTTGTGACCTCTAAACAAATAAATCTTTAAAAAAATAAAAGAAAATTTAGTGGTGTATGTTGCTAAAAAGTCCATGAGTAAGGCTAGCTTCAGGCATGGCTAGATCTAGGAGCTCAAATCATGTCACCAGGGCCCTGTTTCTTTCCATCTCCTATCTGTTTTTATCTGGCCTCATTCTCAGGCAGGCTTTCTCCACCTCTTACCAGGTATTGGCTTATTTCTTGCAAGCCAAGCAACTGTATTCTGGAGATGCTTATTGCCTCTGGTTGTTCCTGCCTCGACTCATGCTCCTAACTCTGAACCAGTAACCAGGGCCAGAGTTATCAGGGCTGTCATTGGCCAGGTGTGGATCTGGTGTTTCCTGTGGAACAAGGCAAGGGATGGTTCCTCTGAGTAAGTTTGAGGTGCTGCTACCAGAGAGGTGAATTGGCTGGACAAACAAGAATAATGGATGTCCATTCTTTACAGTGTCGTGAACACTCAGGGTAAATGCTTGATGGATAACTAAATGCTCAGCTCTTATGCTCTTTACTCATTTGTTTATTTAGTCCCTTCCCAAGCTAGTCATTTATTTTGTGGACTTCTGAGTTCTTTTAGAGAGACCTAGTCATTCCTTGATTTATGTACTGACTTGGCTTGTAACCCTTGTTAGGCCTTCAACACTCTTCTTGCTGTTAATGCTAATTGCAGGGCCAATTTCAGCTAGTCTTGGCTAGATGATGGTGATCCTCTCTTTGAACCTGTTTAACTATGTCAGTGTTCGACAATATATGATTGGTTTTGGCTGAATGGTCAGCATAGATGCCTTTAATAAGTCTGCTTTGCTATTGGGGGAAGGGAGGTAACTTCTGATCTTCTTTTTCCCCTTGATGCTATTTCTAGCTCAGATCATTAGCAGTTAATTCTAATCCTTCCTTCTGTAAGGGGAGACTAATTTTTATTTTTTATCATTACATGAGCCAAGAATTATTATTTCCCAGGTTTAAGAAAAAAATTCACCTGTAAGTTTGATTGTTCAGATCTCTTGCTTGTTTTCCTTGTTGCTACCTGCCTTCTGCAAATTTCACTGCTTATTAACACCTTTGCTTGAAGGCAGATAAGATAAGATCAAGGAGTCTATGTAATTAAAACTTTAACAGCATCCTGTCTTTTTTCCTGTTTCTTCCTGGAGGGGCTACCTCCTTGGCAATGTTTCTGTGCAAAACCAGTTTGTACATTGACCAACACGAACTGTGACAGATTATCTGTGAATTTCGGTTAATCATCTTTCTCCTGTCTCTTTTACAACAGGAATTTGAACATTGGCTGCAAAGTCACTCCCTCTGGGAGTTGCCTGGACTTCAGATCTTTTCCTTTGCCTTCTTCTTAAGCCCTATTGAGATCAAGTTAAACATGAAAGTAATATCAAGTTCAGAAGAGGATAAGTGTTAGGGTCTGTTCATCAGTCTTGGAGGGTATGCTATTTTTATATTTCACAACCAAATAGAAAAGGAATTTTTTTAAAAAAATGGCTTCAGGGATGTCTAGGTGGCTCAGTCGGTTAAGCATCGACTCTTGGTTTCAGCTCGGGTCATGATCTCGGAGTCATGAGATTGAGCCCTATGTCGGGCTCCACGCTCAATGCGGAGTCTGCTTGAGATTCTCTCCCTGTCCCTCTGCCCTACCCGTCCCTCAAATAAATAAACCTTTACCCAAAAAAATCTGTTTTCATTCCCACAGATAATTGAGTTTACTATACATTTATTTTATCTATTTCTGTTTTTTTTAAAGATTTTATTTATTTATTTGACAGAGGTCACAAGTAGGCAGAGAGGCAGGCAGAGAGAGAGGGGGAACCAGGCTTCCTACTGAGCAGAGAGCCTGATGTGGGGCTCGATCCCAGGACCCTGAGATCATGACCTGAGCTGAAGGCAGAGGCTTAACCCACTGAGCCACCCAGGCGCCCCTATTTTATCTATTTCTGTATTTGTTTGAAGCAATGCTTGACTAGTTCAGTGCCATCAGTTTTTTAACTTCTGTTTTGAATCTCTAAAGTGTTTTTATCTGGCCTATGGTCAAGATTCACAAAAATTGTTTTGATGACGTTTCTCATTCATATATATGTATGAATATATACGTATGTGTGTATACACACACACACACACACACACACTACATAAGCAGGGCAGGCCATTGTATTATGAGAATATTTTTAGAACACTAATGAAGTGGAAGAGTTTGTGTTTCATTTCCCTTGGCTTTCCTCTATTCAGACACCTGCATTTGTCATTAATTACTATTCCCATGGTACTCTTTCTTTGTCTGTTGTGCAGTGTTTTAAAATAATACTGGGAGGGAAGCAAGGTTCTGAGGCACATAGCTGCATTGGAATAAATAGTTGTTTTTTTTCTTAGTAGCTCCACAGAAGGCTCCTTTAAGAGTAATAGGTATTTTTGTGCATTTTAAGGACGTTCTATTTCTTTTCATCTTTTATGCAGTCTTTGCTTATTCCATATAGCTGATCTCCTTGGTCACCTCATTTCTTTTTTTTCCCCTCAATCAAACAAGTCTGAATACCATTTGTGGCCCCTGCATTGTTTCAGAAATAGAAAATTGCTTTTGCTGGGATCTCTTTTTAGTCATAGGCTCTTGGGTTAAACCAGTGCACATTAGTTGAGTTTGCAAGTGGCAGATCATCACCATGACATTTAAAAAACATTTATACATGAAGGATATTTAAAAAGAAATATACTCCCTTTTGGAGGTTAGCCTATTGCTTTTATTTTATATAAACTTTTTTATTGAAATATATATGTGCAGGAAATTATACAGAGCACAAATGTGTTGTTTAATGAGTTTCCATAAGATGAACATATCTGTGTAACCAGCATCCAGATTAAAAACCAGAATATTACTGGCTTCTTAAAAGTCCCCTCATATATCCCCCATTCCTATCCCTATCCCAGAGAGCTCTCTCTCTCTCTTTTTTTTTTTTTTTGATATCCAAGATCTATAAAGAACTTCTTTTTTTTAAATTTATTTTTATTATTATTATTTGCCCAGGGGTACAGGTCTGTGAATCATCAGGCTTACACCTTTCACAGCATTCACCATAGCACAAACCCTCCCCAATGTCCATAATCCATCC